>CM046468.1:10924781-11524781 GCA_025506415.1 Flaveria robusta | reverse complement strand
ACGCTAGAAGAATGTAATTTCGTTTTTAAAACTATCAAAATACATTAAACGAACAAATGACATGAAATTAGTAAAATAAGAAAATATACATAATAATGATACCTAGCGTTATAATTTTTTAAATGAAATATCAATTGATGAAGAAATGCACGATCAAGTATAATCCAGACGATCGTCTCCACCCTTTATAGAAGAACTCACCTATGATTTGTCTCAACGCATTGGCTTACCTATCTGTTTTCCAGCCAGGACCACACCCCAACCTTCTCAAAAGGAAATCCGTTATTGGAAAAACCCCTAGCTCAATTTTGGAGCATTTTGCTCAAAGTGAGCTTTAAACTCATAACCTCCAAATATTTACATGTCATGGGTGCATCATCTTAACCAAATAGGCGACTAACTAGTTGCGTATGAATACAAAACCCTCTTGTGGAGTCTGTATAGTTATTGGACCTGTCTATATATATCAATAATAGCGTTTATTAAATTTGAGCATAAGTAAACGTTGAATAATTTAAAGGGGCACATTATGTCGTAATCTTGCAGAAAATGTCTACATGATTCGTCCATCATGCGTATGTACAAATATAAAAGGTCAAAGATATCATGGCCTTGGACCATGTTTACGAGTGAAACCTTTTTATTGGTGACTATGAGGTTGGAATCCTGATTTTATCATACACTTTTAAAGTTCATCTGTTTAGCGTAAGTTTTGATTCATCTGATTTCTCAGGTATTAGAGTATTAATGTATTTAGTAAATTTACCTGCAATTAGCTCTCATTGTAAGAAAAAAAAAAGAGAGAATTTCATATATATATCCTTATAAACATTTAAAATATTGTATACATCCAGACAAAATTTAATATATCATATATGCCCCCAAAAATTTATTAAATATCATATATACCCTATAAATCTTTTCAAATATCATATATAACCAAACTAATGCTAATATATCATATATACCCTTAAAAAAAATTTTAAATATCATATGTACCTGTACCTATACTAATATTAAAATATCAAATATAATCTTTTATTTATTATTAAAATTTCAAATATAATTAATACATAAAAATTCAGTTTACTACTTTTTGTTTTATTATTAATTGTTATTATTATTTTTACTATATTTATTATATTTTTTATTCATATTATAATTATAGTTTTTAATGAAATTTATTGTTTTAGATTTTGAAAATAATAGTACACATCAATAACCTAGTTAAAAAGCATAATGAACATATTTGCTAAAAAAATACTTACTTTTATATTAAATCTCGTGTTTTATCTTGAAAGTTTATTACATTACGCAATTTATTGCAATATATTAATATGAGAGAATATGATGTTTTAGTTACAAAGAAGGGTATATATGATATTCTAAATTTAGTTTTGATATATATGATATATATATATATATATATATATATATATATATATATAAAGTTTTAGAAGTGTATATATAAAATTTTAGAGGCATATATGATATTTTTAATTTGATTTGAGTATATATGATATTTGAAAATATTAGTAAGGGTGCATATGATATTTTAAAAGTTTTATAGAACTATATATGATATTTTAAATTTTATGTGGATATATATGATATTTTGAACGTTTGTAGGGGTATATATAAAATTCTCCCAAAGAAAAAAGATAAAAGAAAATATGTTTGTGTTTTAAAATGAATTATTTTATTTTATTTCTTTTTTTAACCGAAAAAATTGATCATTTTTTGTAATAGAAGGTGTGAAGCATATCTTCCATGCTTCGGTATGAAAAATAATTATTTTAAAAAAGTCAAAAAGAACATTTACATTTGGATTATGGATGTATCCTCAATTTCTGTTAAGATATGGAATATCTATCTTTTATGAATTCAACAAATAATCGTGATATAGGAAACGGCACTTCATAAAGTTGAGTGTGATATGGACAACTACATTAATCAATTAGGTATTGTTTGGCAAGGCTAGACACAACTATCATATGAAGATGTTGGGTATTTAATTTTAGAGAAAAACACGAAAATAGTCTAGAGTGTAACGCATGTGATTTATTAAATTCAGGCATGAGAGTAAATGGTATAGTGCGTGAGGGGGTGCCGTGAGCTTGTCCATGTGGCTTGTGTTCATGGGAACACCATCAGGGACGGACCTATATGGTCCCGACGGGGATCGTCCGCACCCCATGAAATTTTTTCTTTTATGGTATGTAAACGATTAAGTTTCGACCTACCCCAAGAAATTTGACACCTCCTATTATTTTAAAAAGATTAAGTTTGTTAAGTCTTGGGTGTTAAAGTTTTCTCTTTTACCTTGCACCTGGACTCACTGAGAGACGAAAATACACATAGAAAACTTGCTAGAAGTCTGAAAAAAAAAAAGATAGAGGGGTTGGAGACTTGCAGAAGTCTAAAAAGAAATATAGAGAGAAGTTAAAGATCTATAGAAGTTTAAAAACAAAAGAATAGATAGATGAAATTTGTGAGTGACAAACAAAAAACTATTGTGAGATGACATCAATTTAATTTTTTTTTAAATGACGAGTGTAAGAGTTATCTTAGAGACTGATGCTCACCAAAGAGCTCTCAGCATCCAATCTGAAGTATAAGGAAGTTATTTCGGAAGATTTGACAAAGTCACTAATAAATTCTCTAAGTGTCAAATCTTCCAAAGCCAAGTGTCATTTCTTCCGAATCTAAAGATGAAGTCTTCCGAATCTTCACAGACAAAGTCTTTCGAATCCTTAAGACATAAATCTTCTGAATACATAGAAAACATGCTTTCTCTAACATACTTTTGACAAAACTGAACCAGTTTTCGTTGTCATCTCTAAAAACTCACCAACTTATACAAGTTGGTGATAATTCTATATACTTTTGTCAAACTGTAGATTATGGTATTTGTCTGTAACTTTCCTACTTTGTACTTTTTATCTTTTTGTATTAGATAAAGATGTGAGCATGACATGTTATAGTCACATCTGAAAAGGCAATCTGCCTTTTAGCTTTACATTGATTTTGTTGTCTAGATTAGTGTTCCAGCTGGCTGTCAAAATATGACCGGTTGTATGTTGTAGTATAAAGTATCTCATATATCAGTCATTAGGGACTAAGCCTTATAACTTTGATATGAACACTTGAGAGCAATATATAACATCCTTGAAAACCAACTACTTTATTTTTATTTGTATTCTTTCCTTTAAGTTCTTTGTTTCCTAAAGCCGATTCCCTATTTGATCTTGTTATTGTTAGTATGTTAACTCTTCTTCAACAACTATAAGACTGTTGCATTGACCTTCCTAACCCGGTTTTGCAACGATATCAGCTTATATGGAATGTACATAAACAAATAAGATATTAAAATAAGGTAATACTTCATAATAGAACCATTCCAATTAAATGTATTGGTAATCTCGTCTAATTTTTAAATGTTAATTAGCTAATAAAAACATTTCTAATTAAAAATTTTAAATTAGGTAACCGTTCCTAATTGAAAGATTCTAATCACGTAACCTTCTAATTCACATTCCTTCTATTTTAATCTCCTTCTATATAAATATTATTATTTAAAATTAAGTTTAAGTATTTTTAGTTGTGAAATTAAAAATCAAATGGAGAAATGAAATCTTTGGCCATGAATACTATATTTATATTCAGTGTTTGTTTTCTTTCGGTTATAAAAGTAATTAAATATTTCATGATTTCTTTTGTTTTATATTTATATTATATTATACTACTTAAAATGTAAAAGATATATTTTCAGTTTCTTTCTATAGTTTTCTGTTAGAAAATTGAGTTTTCTTATTGAATGATGTGCTTTATATATATAACGATCAATATAAGGTTGTTGAACCATAATTTGTTAGTCTTGTTCTTGTAATTAAAACATCAAGTTAACTTTCAAATATGTTATTGACTATTTATTTTTTTATATTGTGACCCGACCTGACTCGACCCAAAAAAGTTAACATTTATCGATAGAAATTTAGTCCTTAAAATTTTCCGACTCCCATGAAATAAAATCGTAGATCCGTCACTGAACACCGTTCTCGTCCACCGTGAGACGTCCGTGAGTGGGTAATGCGTAAGTGTCTCACGCTCATGATATCCTCCCACTTGTTGCAATTTCGACTGTTTCTTGTTGCCAAGGACTTTAACCGTTAAAGGGTCAAAATCAACTTAAGTTTTTTAATCATATATAAATACTACTGTTCACATGAGATCATAATTTTATACACAACCAAATCATAATTTCACATAACTCTTATATACTTTATTACAATTGTAAAATTATTTTCATTGTCATTATCATCATCCGACACAGCCAATGAGTTATTCTTTAATGTGGTTGTAGCCGCAACCCAAGCTATGATACAACAAGTGGAAACTTCAAGTCCAAGAACTCGAAAAGCTAGTCTCAACCAGGTATCCGCAACCTACTCATAAATTTTTAGCGACTACTTTGTTAAAAGACCTCTTATACTCGAGATGTTTAGGCATCTTTTTTGAATAGGCGAATAACTGTTCATACGAATAGTTAGCGATTTGGAGAGAGAGATAGAGAGAGGGAGAGGGAGGGGAGGGGAGGGGAGGGGAGAGGGAGAGGGAGAGGGAGAGGGAGGGAGAGAGATAGAGAGAGGGAGAGGGAGGGAGGGAGGAGAGAGATAGAGAGAGAGGTGACAGGTTTCAAACAAAAGTTTAATTAAGAGGTAGAATTGGTTTTATCGTCTTACAGAAATGTATAATCATTATTCATCAAATGGGCTAGTAACCACTAGTGATGCATTTGATGAATACTTCTACATATCCTAACACACTGTCTGATTAGAGCATTCACAACTCGTTTCTTAAGTTTATGTAAGTGTATTCCTTATATTATAAGGTATGATTATAAGTGGTTGTGAGTGAAGAATATGAGAAATTTACTGTTCAATATGTATTTTTAGAAAACACTGTTCAAAACCTTATAATGTTTTTAATATATTTTAAATAGTTGTGAGTGAAGGATAGAGAAAAAGCAATGATAAAGTTGAAAAATAGAGAGAAAATATAGTGATTTTTAATATAATTTTTTTTGAACGGCAAATCTATTCTACACATACTTTACGATTTTTAATGTAATTATATGGATAAAAATGAAAAATAGGTTGTGAATGCTCTTATATATATCCAAATTTTGTAAAGGTATAAATAGTTTATATGGGAGGAGATATTTATAAAAACTGATGTCAAACTAACGATGAAAAAAGTGAATTTCATCCGAGCTACAATTCATGCCTAATCATAAAAAAGATGCTTGAAGTTAAATAATAAATAATTAGAAAAAAACACACACGCTTACAAGGCATTACCTTTTATTAGTGAGTGATGAGTGAGTTGGGGAGCTAGGTGACGTGACGTTTTATGTAATAAAATATTAAAATTTGGTGAGATATTTTGTTTTGAAGGTGGATGTGGTTGATTCTATATCTAGGAATAAAAGATCGCTATTTCCTATGCATCACAAAAATAAAAAATATAAAATATAAAATATAAAATATAAAATATAAAAAATAAAACAAAAATTTCTGACACGCCATACAATTCATTTTTTTCATGTTCACATTCGTATTTAGGTTATGTGTTAGAAGATATAAAAAATTGATGGGTTGTAAAATAAAACACAGGCTCATGTTATTTTTTGATATTATTTTATGTGATGTTAGAATGAACATTAGATAAAATCATCGATCAATTACTATTTATATTGTGTTTCAGATGATTATGAGATCTAACGAATTACTTATTTTATTTATTTTTGTTTTTTAAAATGTCAAACAATAATATAAAATTACATATTATAATCAAATAAAATTCACTAAATACATAATAAATAAAAAACACATAATAAAAAACATAATAAATAAAAAATAATCTAACTAATTTTTTTCTTTCAATTCCTTCCGAATGCGATCCTTTTTCTTTTCCATTAAAGCTTTGTCCGCTGCCGAGAGAAAACTTAAGTCTCGAGTAAGAAAAACAAATTTTTTCAATCTAGCTTTAGATGCTTTCGTCTTTGTTGCCGTCTCGATACTTGCGGCTATATTGTCGATGTTTAAGGCAAATTCTAAATCGACAGTTTGTGTAGGGGCGTATGAATTGATTAAGTTTAGATCGATGCCAATACGACCATCCGAACCTTGTTAGTTATTACAACCACTTGGCTGCATTCAACAACTATTTTGGTTATGTAAATTTGTAAATAATCCGAAACATTTACGAACTACGGCCCAACTACTCGAAATCATATGGACAGTGCGTTCCCTACTACCAACTTACTCGTAGAAAGACTCCTTAATTTTCGTCCAAAACACCTTCGATTATTGATAGTCGGCTACAAAAAATACTAACTAAAAATGTTAAAAATAAATAAAGTTAAACTAAATTTTTAGTAAAAAAATAATTAATAAAATAACGGCTTGACGATCTTTGGATATATTAATCCAAGCACGGCACAAAACAATTTTCGTTTATGAAGCATCAAACCTCCCACTCCTCCCGTAGTCTTGTAATGAGAGTGTCTTTTTTACTTGAACATTATGAACATCTTCAACCGGTGATTCGTTTTGAGTCAGTTGTGTCTTCGGAATGACCTCCACTGGAGAACCAATTTGACTAAACATAAAGTTTGTAAAAGTCTCGTCGTCTATGAGAGCAAAAGCCAATTACTTGATATTTTTTAGTGGAAAGGGTTTTTAGAAAAATTCAAGAGAGAAATGAGGGAAAATATATAAGAATGTGATGATTTTTTTATAAAGTGTGGAGTAGTTATTATAGGATAAAATACAAATTTTGAAGAAAATTTTTTTTTTATACATTTAATAGAGCCAACGGCTCTTTTCTTTCAACCCAAGGAGCCAACGGCTTTTTCCCCTCCGCTACCAAGCCCACGCCCCCCTCCCCCACCCCCACCCGCCCCCGATCGCGTCCTCAATCGCGCGCATCATGTTGCGGTGTACGTGATCAGGGTTGCAACTATCTGGCGCGCCCACGACAACACACAGTCTTATATGTCAATTTAAATTGTTAATTTACACAATAAAATGCATATTTCTAGTCCTTGAGAGGATATAATGTGGTAATACAACAATTGTATGTGATGTATGTTGCAATAAAAAATATAAGGTTCTAGTCTAGAAGATGAAAGATGTTATGTTTTTATTTAAAAAAATTATATATGTTTCTATTAGTAAGAGATAAGATATATGAATTTTAGATTATTCTTATAAATATGTTTTCGTCTTCTAAATTAAATGATACTCAAGTAAAAGTTATGCGAATTTGTGATCGTACAAGTCACGACTATTTTCATGAATTTTTTTTTTTTTTGATATGCTCATAAATACACATTAAAAACAGAAAATTGTTAGCCAATATGAACCTAGCCTATTTGATAAAGTTTTTATCTTTTACAGGAGAAGTTTTGGGTTCAAACCCAAACACGATATAACTTGATTTAATTTAATAGTAAAAGTAAGATAGATTTATCGTTAAAAAAATTATTTATTTTATGATTTTCATCATGCTATCTAGTTTTAGAATTTATGGTATCAGCATGACCTCTGGAGTGACCTTGTGTCTGAGGGTCCTGCCATAAATTAAAGTAAGTTTTTTTTTTTTCTAAAAAAAATCAAATAATATAAAAAAGTTATACCTACATATATATGACGTATCAATTATGGATTCCTTGCCTTAAATGATGGAGTATATATTTAAAAGCAAATTGGATTTTAATAATTCAAACTATTACCTATTGGCTGATAATAATTCATATTATCAATTTGGCCGGTAACACTCCCAACTTTCACTTGTATTACCAACAACAGTCCCAATGACATAATTTTCAATTTTTTATGTTTGATTTGGACTCGATTCGGTTCGAAACAATAATTATGAACGAATGAAGAAACATACAAGCTAAATTGAGACTAAAATAGATACAAATTAAGCGTTAAAAATTGAAAATTATCTCATTGGGACTGTTGTTGGTTATAAAAGTGAAAGTTTGGAGTGTTACAGGCCAAATTAATAGTATGGATTATCATCGGCCAATAGGTAATAGTTTGGATTATTAAAATCCAATTTTGCCATATTTAAAAGGGGGGACATTTATATATTTTCTTTTTGTAAACTTATTAATTACATATTTTGTTAAGTCAAAAAATTAATTACATATATTTTCTTTTTAAAACATATATATTATGTATTTATATTTTTTTTATTAAATTAGTTATTGAATGATTATTGTATCCATATTTTTACTAAGTTATTTTTACATATTTTTTTTCTTAAGAACATCAATAACATATTTAATCAATTGTGAGTTTTCTATATAAATAAAAATAATAAAATTACAACTCCAAATACAAAAATTTTAAAACTTTATTTTAAAACAATAATAACCGATAATTAAAGTTATATATTTTCAAATACAAAACACAATTGTCAAAGTTTTAAACTAATATAATAACAAACATCAATACATAAAAATCACTTAATAAAAACAAGATAAAATAGTCATTTGATAGGTTAATTTTAATGAAATAAATAAATATATAATATATATGTATTAAAAAAGGAAAATATGTAATTAATTTTATGTATTAAAAATATATGTAATCTTTGAAATTTATGGTATTAGCTTGACCTCTCGTGTGACTTGTCTCTCGTGATCTTGTCATAAATTAAAGCAAGTTTTTTTTAAAAATCAAATAATATTAAAAAAATTTATACATACATATATATGACGTATCAATTATGGATTCCTCGCCTTAAATGATGGAGTAGATATATAAAATGGAGATTCACACAAATAGTCTTAAGTCCTAACTTCATGCCACAGATTACTCAAATGCTGAAATAAATATATATGAAGTTATTGTAAACTGCATAATTTACTATATTTAGGTTAATGAGTAATGATCACTGATTTGTCATTTCTCTATAAGTATTTTCAACTTAATAATACACTAAACTACCAAAAAATGTATTATAATTGAATAAATACATGAATTAGAAATGGTAATTAATTATACAATATTGAATCAGCAACAACTCACAGTTATCCCTTCAGTTTTCTTGCTTTCAATTCACACGACTAAGATGACTTTTTCATGACGATATAAATAACAATAAATAAAAGAGTGATGTAATGGTAAACATATGAATATTTTTTTATAGATGTCTCACGTTTTAATCTTGCTTTCATTAGTTTTCTTGAAATAACCTTTTAAAGATCACTTATCTAGTACAAACTGTAATTTACCAGATAAAAAACCTGTAAACGATACTAGAACTGGTATATAATATGCATGGTTGGTGGACCAAAAACCTTATTCTAAAAAAGATAATGGTGCTTGTAACATGCTACTGTGTGTTTAGACTAGAAGACAAGTGATAGGTGCACCCACATGCACTCAAATTGCATTATAATATAGCACAGCATAACAAATGTGAGGTTGCATCTCATAGGAACATCATATCAAACTAATCATAACTACTGAGTGTGAGTTTATATCTTCCTAACTTTCACCATCATCTTACTTAATATATGCACCATTTGAAATCTTCTTTTCTTTCACATCATAATGGAGAAACCAACAGGCATATATATCAAGTGCACATGCTGAAACATACCTTTAGCAACCATTGAGTTATCTTGTTGCATTAGCACAATAATGGAGAATTCAGAGAGAAACAAGAATCTTGTCATGCCCTCTGAGATACCAGCACCAGGGAATCAAATTATTGGTAAGATATATACTATGTACTTTCTTCGCGTATCTCGTTGTTATCGCGATTGATTCACTTTAAACACCAAAGAAAACAAGATTACAGTATGATAATAAAATGCAAGAATTAATATCAGTATATCACCAGTGATTTCTTATTGAATTGAATCAATGATACGATATGAAGAATGAAAAATGCAAAATAGTTCAACACTTGTGCTAAACATCTGCATATGTGATTGAATACATTTTTGCTTTGTTAAACTAAAAGTGTAAGATATCAGCTTGTTTAAAGATCTAATCTAGTATTTTGATTCTGATGAAAGTTAACTCTGCAGAAGAATTGAATGATTGTCCAATTGAGCAAGTGAGACTAACGGTCCCAATAACCGATGATCCAACGCTGCCTTGCTTGACATTCAGGACATGGTTCTTGGGGATCATTTCATGCAGTGTTCTAGCTTTCTTGAACCAATTCTTCGGTTATCGCCAAAATCCTCTATACATATCATCAGTCTCAGCTCAAATAGTTGTACTTCCACTTGGAAGACTGATGGCTGCAACTCTGCCCACAAAACCAATTCGGGTTCCTAAAACAAGATGGTCTTTTTCGCTCAACCCGGGACCCTTTAACTTGAAGGAGCATGTTCTCATCACAATATTCGCAAATTCGGGCTCTAATTCTGTTTATGCAGTCAGTATCATCACCATAGTTAAGGCTTTTTATCACCGTAGACTCAACCCCATTGCAGCCATGCTGCTAGCACAAACTACACAGGTTTTGTTATCTAACCACTTTTCATCTTTTACTATGCTTAAACTGTCTTATATGTGTGTATATGTAAGTCTGTGTGGTTGATGATATATCATGATGATGATGGTATTGTGTAGATGCTTGGATATGGATGGGCTGGTCTTTTCAGAAAGTTTTTAGTTGATTCACCATATATGTGGTGGCCTGCAAACCTGGTTCAAGTTTCCCTTTTCAGGTTAATATCCTCTCTATGCGCGTATTTTGTCATCGAAAGAATACGGAGTTTTTTATATATTGATCAACCATGATTCACAGTCACCGAATTGGCGAATTACATGATAAAAAGATAATGATAAAACGTCAATTACTATCTTATTAATTTTACTATAGAGAGTATTGACTAACAAACAAACTTAAAGATAAATAATAAAACAGATGATGATAACTATGATAGATAATAAACTAGGCTAATAGTTATCATGTTCTTGATGGGTACGGGTCAAGTCGGGTCATGGGTTTGAACGGGTCATAGGAGCAGTCCATTTTATAGTTAATCTATGTTTTGTTGAGGTGTTAGTGGGTCGCAAACGTGGGATGAACGCAAGAGTTTAGAAGATAGTGCGTTAACTACTTAACTGCATGTTTTCTTTAAGTCTATTTATTTATATTTGGGTTGCAATGAATGAAGCAAGCAGTAAATCATCTCGTCTTGTGTGTTTTTGTGTGTGATCTTGGGCCTGAACCCACAGTTGCTATATGTCTTTTATCTTTTCTTGGTTTCCAGGGCGTTGCACGAGGACGAGAAGAGGCCGAAAAGAGGTCTTTCAAGGCTGCAGTTTTTCCTGATAGTTCTGATATCAAGCTTCTCATACTACATCATTCCCAATTATCTATTTCAATCCATAACAGCCATCTCCTTTGTCTGTTGGATATGGAAGGACTCTGTGACAGCTCAGCAAATAGGCTCGGGTCTCCGTGGCCTTGGAGTTGGAGCCATCGGGCTCGATTGGGCAACTGTATCTGCTTTTCTTGGAAGTCCTTTGGCCACCCCTGGATTTGCCATTATGAACATTTTAGCTGGTTATATAATCATGGTCTATATAGTTATCCCCATTGCTTATTGGAACAACTGGTACGAAGCCAAGAGTTTCCCAATCTACTCCTCTCACGTGTTTGACGAATTTGGAGAAAAGTACAATGTTTCAAGAGTCTTGAACGCTGCAACGTTCTCATTCGACAAACAAGGCTATAACGAATATAGCAAAATCAATCTTAGCATATTCTTTACATTTGCATATGGTCTAAGTTTCGCCACATTAGCTGCAACACTCTCTCATGTTGCACTCTTTCATGGAAGGTATAAATGTAGTCATTATACTCTTAAAATAACCATGGGTCCATAGCATCATATGATGAGTTAATGTATATGTTTCTTTTTGTCATCCACTTATACAGAACAATTTGGGAACAAACAAGAGCATCGTTCGGAGACAAATTTGGAGATGTGCATACTAGAGTGATGAAAAAGAACTATGATGCAGTCCCTCAATGGTGGTTCCATTCTCTTCTGATATTGGTAATAGGACTCGCTCTGCTAACATGTGAAGGTTTCGGCCGACAGTTACAGCTACCATACTGGGGAGTCCTTTTGGGAATTGGTTTGGCTATGGTCTTCACACTGCCTATTGGTATTATCACTGCTACAACAAACCAGGTGATCATTCAATCGACGTCTTAAACCATAATTATACGCCTACTGTTATGTATGTATCTGTGATTACGTAATTTGTTGTATGATGTATATCCTAAGGTGAAACTTTCTTGCAGCAACCAGGACTAAATGTGATTACAGAGCTGATTATTGGTTATATGTACCCTGGGAAGCCACTTGCAAATGTCGCCTTCAAAACGTATGGCTACATAAGCATGTCACAAGCCATTATGTTTCTGCAAGATTTTAAGCTAGGCCATTATATGAAAATCCCACCAAAGTCCATGTTTGTTGTGCAGGTAAATCTTTCTTTAATAAAAACACCTGTCAAATGTCAATATATATAATCTGTCATTACTAATTAAGCCATGATTTGAACCATTTTGGTGCTTAATGAAGTTGGTTGGGACGATAGTTGCATCATCGGTCTACTTTTCAACATCTTGGTGGCTGCTGACGACAGTCGAATACATCTGTGACCCGACTAAGTTGCCTGAAGGAAGCCCATGGACCTGCCCTGGCGACGATGTGTTCTACAACGCCTCAATCATATGGGGCGTGGTGGGCCCTCAAAGAATGTTTGGAAATCTCGGGCTATATTCCAAAATGAACTACTTCTTTCTTTTGGGAATTCTTGCTCCACTACCCGTTTGGTTTCTATCGCGTAAGTTTCCCAACATAAAATGGATTAGGCTGATAAACATGCCAATTCTTATATCAGGTCCAGGGGGTATGCCACCAACTAGAGCTGTTAACTACAACATGTGGTTTGCAGTGGGCATTTTCTTTAACTTTCTAGTGTATAAGAAGTTTAAGGCTTGGTGGGCAAGGCACAACTACATCCTATCAGCTGGGCTTGATGCAGGGGTTGCATTCATGGCTATTCTTTGCTATTTTATGCTGCAAATTAAGGATATTAATGGACCTCAATGGTGGGGTATGGAGATAGATGATCATTGTCCCCTTGCAGGCTGTCCAACTGCTCCTGGTATTAAGGTTGATGGATGTCCTGTGGTTAAATGACATATTACCTTATAAGCAATCTTGTTTCCATTGATAAATTTAAAGATACAAGCTATACATATAAATTCATGAATAATCAGAAGTGGACATAGTTAAACATGTAGTTTGTGTTTTTATTAGAGGATATGTAACTAAAATTTTAATGGAAATCAAGTGTTTTCATGAACCTATCATGTTAACAGTTATATGTCTTATTTGATGACAATCTATGAAGTGGAAAACTGAAATGACAACACTAAGAAATTTTGTTTGGGAGATGAATCACATGTGCTAATTATGTGTACACCACCTCCGATCTTTATACGGGCTGTATAGATGGCCGAAAGGGGTTATACGACCTGTTACCTAATATGGCTTGTATGAATTTCTAAAACGCATACAACATGTATATAACATTATGACACATATACGTAGTCAGTATAATGCTCATATAACCCTGTGTCACACTTGATACGACTTGTGTAATTTGTCAGTGATGCGTGGTTAGGGGTGTTAAATAATATCTGAATCCGAAAATACGAATCCAAAATATCCGAATTCTCGGATATTCGAAAATTCAGATTTGGATTCAGATAGTGATTTTCAAAAGTTTCAGATATTCGGACATCCGATTATCCGAAAACTAAAAAATAATTTTTTTATTTTTTTAAATTTTAAACATATTTTTATTGTAGATTGAGATTTTTTAGTGTATATTGAAACTTTTATGATATGAGTTGGTTTTTATATTATTTTTACAATAGCATATGTCTAATTATTATAAAAAAAACTAAAAAATAAAAAATAAAACATGAATTTTGAATATCCGAATCACTAATTTTGGACACGGATAGTGATTTCTAATATACGAAATTTTCGGATATACGAAATTCGGATATCAAAATTTTCGCATATCCAACTTTGAACACTCCTATGCGTGGTTAGTAGGTATGCATATTTTTTAGCCCATTAGTTGTTGTATTAAACAAAACTACCCAATCTTAGAAACAATAAGGTGTATTCAATGCACATAATTACTCAGTTTTCATAAAGATGGAGTGTTATATTTCCCATCTTAGTCATCTTAACATATTTAACACTCTCCCTTTTCCGCATTAATGTTCACTAATTTCTACATTAACGTCACATCAAATTTTCATCCCTTACACCATTCCATACCTAATTCTTTCCTAAGCTATAGAAATGCAGGGGTTTTTAATTCACACACTACTGATTAAATATTTAACATCACTACTGATTAAATATTTAACATCACTAACGCACTCTAAGTTATTGTTTATCTTGTTTAACAAGTCAATTGGTTTTATGTTATTTACAAGCCTAAAACTTTCTAACTGTTACCTCCCTCAACATATTTTGGATAATAAATAAAAAATTCAAAATAGTAACTAAAATAACATGTCAATAATAAATATTGTACAACTAAATAATAATAATCAATAGAAAATGCAACCAGGGGCGGACCCATCCTTGTAGGCTGGGGTCACTCGACGCCTATAAAAGATATTTCTTTTAATACATATATAATCGTATCTTAAGCGAAACCCAAAAAAATTTGACACCGACCACTATAAAAAAAATAAAAGAGAAGAAAGAAATAGTGAAAAAAAAAAAAAAAAACATAACCTTGAACAACATAAAAATAAATATGAAGAAGCTTGAGCATGAAGATGGAAAAAAAGTTATTTTGAAAAAGTGTGAATTAATGATGTAGCTGTTAAAGGACTCATACTCTAAACTTCTAATTTGTATGCGTATGTTAAGTGATAGACAATATAATAAAACTAAATTTAAATTTGAAATTCCAACATATTTCGTTTATCTTAAAATAAAATAGTTTTTTTAAATTACTCTAGACTCTAGTTTGTAATTTGTCCTTCTCTATTTCAATTATTTATTTATAACTTTACTAGCTCTACCAAATCCGTATATTACACGGTTGAATAAATAAAATATTAAATATAATAAATAATTATCAATTATAAAAATATATTTTAAGATTATATATGATTAAAATTGCGTATAAGAAATGATTATAAGTAATAAAACAATAATATCAACTTTTTAAATTTTTTTCCCAAAAAAAATTTAAACAATTTGTTTCAAAACAAACCGTATTAAAAATATCATTTTTAAAAATTTTCTTATTATAACTTGTAATTTTAATTATTTTTTAATAAAAAAATTAACATCAATTTAAAATATTTTGTATTTTTAAAAAAGTTTGATTTATGAGAAAAACATCTTACTTATTTCTTTAAAAACAACATTAATTATAAGATCCTTTTCTTAATATATAAAAAAAATATTTTTAATCTAAAAAAATTAAATAATATTATTAGTAATTAAGATATTTATTTAATAAGATAGAGAAATGATAAAATTTTGATAAGAATTAATATGTTGTTGTCATGTGTCACTCATAGTTAATTTTTTATTATAGTATAAAGATGAAGATAAAGATTTAATGCTATCTACTTGTTAAGTATAAATTAATAATATAACTCTTCTCTTATAATTTAGTATTGAGCCTACTTTTAATATATTTTTAATTGTTAAATAGTTTAATTTGTTTCAAGATAATGCGTTTGGTCAAAGCTGAAACACTAAATTTCTAAATATCTTTTATATTTATGTCGTCTAAAACATGAAATAATAGGAAAACTCTTCAAGTACACTACTATGCACTATTTTATTAGTTATATTTTATGTATTCAATGTTTATATTAAATATAATATTATATACTAGGTTAGTGACCCGTGTGTTACGCAGGTTGACAAATATTTAAAATAACATATGGGTAAATAAATTCATAGTAATATATATATATATATGATATATATGCTATATATGATGTTGAAGAGAGAATAAAAAGGTTATTATAATATAGTAGCATCAAAAAATTTATGTCGTTCCACAATAAAAACAAATGAAAGTAAAATGATTGAATAGAAAAATAAAAAAAAATATCAACTAAAGAACAAATTTAATAATATTTACAAAAGTATATAACAATGATACGTAACTAAGACAAGGAACAGTTAAAATTAAAAATTAATTGTTCATAAAGATGTAAATATTTTTTTGTGTAATGGTATTAAAAAATATAAAAGATGGGTAAGAGTCATATCAATGGAAGGTTGTTAAAAAGTAAATATTATCGAAAATATAAATAATGTCATGAATTTAAATTAATTAAAAGGAAAATGTTATTTCAAAAGAAAATACCACAGAATTTATTAGTTAATAAAACAAAAAATTGTTAACGCTAATATTAAAATTAATAACTTTATCGTTAACTTAATCGTTATTTGTTACATAATTAGAAATTTCTTATTACTTTTGAAAAGATGTCAAATAATTTAAAAGTAATAAGTGGATTTGGTGTTATTATTTTCACAACTCGACTGGGACCAAAAAAACCAAAATCATATCATAGATATGCAAACATCAAAAATTCTAACACCCATAGAAAATTTTTTGGGTCCGTCACTAAGAATGAAAAAATTGATAAGTTTATTAGGTATATGTATAGTTTGAATTTAATTCTTATAAATGCAAAAGTAGTTGTACGTTTAGCCGTTGGAGTTTGGACAACAGTATCATGGGCTTGATCATCGTGTCACGCACCATACCACATTGGTAACGCAATGGGTGGGCGGTTTTCACGCATCACATGGCCCACTAAATTAAAAGGTGCACAAAAAAAACCTGTTCTAAAACTAGTTTTGAATTTGGACTAGAAGCAATTTTGACATCGGTTTGGCTAGAACAACCTTTGAAACCAATCCATACTATAGTGTTGAAATGAGTTTGTAATCTTATTGGATGAAAACAATGAAGCAATCCAAACCCAGTTTTAAACTGGCCAATTACACCCCTCGAGAACCAGCTTTAAACCGAATCGATTTGACTTTTATAACAGAACCAAACTGGTTTGACCAAAACCCGGCTTGTTCACCTCAAACTGCGGAGAATCTACAATGTGCTTAGATATTTAATAAGAATACTATATAATAAACCCAGACAATTCACAAGCATACGGTCAAATCCAATAAAAAACATACGATACATGTTCATGAGTGAATTATACTCCTTAAAAATAGAAAATAATATTATATGAAATAAAATATTAGTGCTACTTATTTATTTATTTTTTTGAACAGGTAGGTGCTTCAAGGATTCCAACCGGTAAACACCACCATGTGAACATAAAGGGCCACACGAGACATGCACCTGTATTTCGCTTGTAAGTTGTAAATGTAGCCCCAAATATATGAAATATGTATTAAGCATTTAAAAAATATGTTTTATAATACGAGAAATGTAGTAATACATCTATACTAATCTATATCTATATCTATAGTACCTAATAAAAAAAATATTTACTTTGTCAATTGTCATTCTCTTAAACCAAATTTTTTACACTTGTCATTTTATTAAACATCATTACGTTATTTTTCCTTTTAAAGGGTATAATAATAATTTAAACACTTAAACTAATTTCTCTCTTTTAAATAAAATTAATTTTATTAATTAATACATTTCTCTCTCTCATCTAGATTTTTTAAAATCAAGCTATGTTTTTAAAAATAAATTTTATTGAGAAAATTAAAAATCATATCTTTTTATTAAATATAAATAAAAAAATTATATAATATAAAATTTCTAAAATCAGTTTTATTAAAACAACTAGAATAATTAGAAACCCGAGTTTCTAATAAACAAGATTTTTATAAACAATAACTTTTTTTATAAAAAATCTAAAAAATAATATTTAAAAATAAAAATATTTAGATAAAAGAGTAAAAAAAATAGTATAATTATTTTATTTCTTGAACTATTACGTATATATAATTTTAATCATATCTTATATTAAAACATCGTACTATAACTTTTCGTGTTTATTATCAATTATAATCCATTTAATAAATGAGTTCTAGCATATCTATTTATCTATATATCTATCTATCTATCTATAACAAATAAAACTTGACAAAATTATAAGTTTTATCATACTAATTTTCTCATTTCTTTTTTATTATTATTAATAATATTAAATACTAATTTTACTCATACCATTTTCAAATTAAAAATTATATAATTTAATAAATTAAAACCTATTTTTTTATTAAAAACACACTTTTAAAACAAAAGTTTTCTAAAATACAGAATACAACAAACTTTTTTTAAAATAAATTCATTTTTTTAGAACAAAATATTTAAAACACACATATCTTTTATAAAATAAAAGTTTAAGAAAAATATATTATTATTTATTAACTTAAAGTAGCTATTTATATATAATTATAATCATATTTTATCTTCAAATATAGTTTTATAATTCATAAATTTTTATTATTAATTATTTAATATTTTATTTATTCAACTCGTGTAATACACGGGGTACTAAACTACTAAATCAAAACATATTGGAGCCACATGACATCTTTTTAGATCGTACATTTCTTTGCCACCTAAGCTACTCCCCATGTACTCATTAGAATGAAACTTATCTATGCTAGATCCATATTTACTAAAAATACATTTATAATTAATTGTTAAATTCTTTTATTTGGAAATATAACTGATATGGAAACAGTTGCAAATGTTTTTCTTAATTATTTTAAATAATAAATTCCATGATCACACAATATTAGAACCAAGATTCGTTCAAACATTCTGTGCTCATGTGATACATGTTTGCTTAAATTTTTGAAAAATTAGATTTTTTTTCATTTATCTATCTATTTAAAATTACAATGGCTCTAATTGTTCTTTTTATATTACTATTGACAAGACATTTTAAATTTATTATAAATGTTATTTTTAGATATGAATATATAATTCTTCGTACTATTATAATTATATATTATATAATTAATATAAAAATATTAAAATCATGCACTATATACAAAGAAATCTATCTATTATAATAAAATAAGATTTTAAGATGACACTTGGTATAATTTTAAACCATCTAATCTAATTTTCTCGTTTCTGTTTTCTATTAAATAATTACATTATACACTAATTATGTTAATTAATTTTTTTAAAATTAAAAATATTTTTTAAATAAATTAAGAGAGAGATGTTTTTATAAATGTAACTTTTAAAGAAACAAAAATTTTAAAAATAAGAAAAATTTCTAAAACATCAAACATTTTAAAATTACGAAATAATCTAAAACCAGACTTTTTCAAAAATATTTTTTTATAAAACAAAATAATTAAATTGTAGAGTTAAAGTAAGGAAATTTTTGAAATTGAAATCTTTAAAATGGTTTGTCTTGAAACAAATTGTTTAATTTTTTAGGAAAAGAAAAAATAAAAAGGTTTAAAAATAAAAGTTTAAAAAAATAATATTATTGTTTTATCAATTATATCCTTACTCATATGTAATTTCAATCGTATCTTATTTTAAAATACCGTTTATAATTAATAAATATTCATAACTAATTATTTAATATTTTATTTATTCAACCCGTGTAATACACGAGATATTAACCTAGTATATATATATATATATATATATATATATATATATATATTCTTATGAATAATTGGTATTGTTTTCTTATATTATTTTTTATAACTTATATATGTGTGTTATATATTATAATTTCATTGATCCATTGACGTCTTACCTATAAAATATATTATATTATAATTTATACACATATAATATTAATTATATAGTTTTTCTATTTCCACCTATGTGACACACGGATATCTAACCTAGTATACATAATGTCAATGTGAGGTTATCAGACCGTGGGGAAGGTGGCCGGAGGCTGGGAGGGCTGGCAAAAAAATATTAGAAAATGAAACACGTTTAAATGTAAATTATATATAGCACAAGGGTGAAATTTTTTTCAAAAAAATAAACTATTAAAATTTTATGACAAAATTATAAAAATACAAACTTCTCTTGATTGAAAAGGAGAAAAACTATACCATTTCCATTTGTGATTTTTAAAGTATATGATAATAATTGTGTAATCTTAGATTTTAATCAACTGATAGGCGATTTTCGATCCTATTCTCCCTGTTCATACATTTGAAACCCAATACTAAGCGTATGAATTTATAAAATTATAAGGAATAATAATTTACTAAAATGCAAAATTAAGTAATATATTTTTAACAAAATGAAAACGCTTACAAATTAATGGTTCTGTTAGCCAATTTAGTTTTTCTTCCGCCACACACAACATCGGCATTATACATAATGTGATAACGTATAAACTAACAATAGATCCGATTTGTCTTTGGATTAAATTTATATCGAACTGTATATTAACTTGAATTTATATCGTAGAACGAAATCGTATTATACTTGACCCAACTCTTTTTGAAACATAATTATGTCAAAACATAGTACAACTCAAAACATACATAAAAAAACACGTGCAACTGCGCCCTATGCGGTGTGATAAAATATAAATTACGATAGTCCCGACTCGTTTCCGCACTAAATTTACGTTAAAACATAGAGTACCTCGGATTTATACCGTTGAATAAAAATGTTTTATATTTGATGCCATTGATTTTAGAACAAAATTTACGTCAAAACACACGCGCATGTCGAAACGTATATCATCTCAAAACGTATATAAAAATATGCATGTAAACATTTTATATTTGATCCGACTCATACCGATGCACAAACCCAAAATTTTAGAATTTAAGTGGTCTGTTGTTTAAAGTGACATTTTATAAAGTTTTAAAAACATGTTATGGTGTAAGGATGTGAGAGTGTTAAAGTTGACCAGTTTGAACGTTTAATAAACATTCAATAAATAAATTATATATATATATATATATATATATATATGTTATTTTAATATTATTCTTACCGTAACATCCTACCTAAATTAATATATACTAGTTGTTTACCGGCCGCGTGTTGCAGCGGCGTCGTGCGTGGCGTGATAAAATATAAGCTAACAATCGACCTAACTTGTTTTTTAGCTAAATCTACGTCGAACCGTTAAGTAACTCTAATTTGTACGTTAAACGAAAACATATTATACTTGAACTGTCTTATTCCAAACAAAATTTTGCCGAAATATAAACTAAGTCAAAGCGTACATAAAAAAACACATAGCTCACAATCGTGACGACTCGTTCCCAAATTAAATTTACGTTGAATGAAAACATTTTATATTTGACGGGACTCATTTCTAAACAAAACTTACGTCAGAAGTCAGAACGTATGCACCGAAACGTTTTATATTTAACCCAACTCGTACGGACAAGCACCTAAAACTACGAACGTAAGAACTTAGTTTTAAGTAAAATTGTACTAAGATAAACTTAAAAGGGTTAAAATGATGTGCTGTAATTGACCAGTTAGATTCGAATTTAATAAACAAATATAATTTAATAAATAATTATTATTTAATTATTATAATTATATAATTTAATAAACTATTGTTATTGTTATTATTATTATTATTATTATGACTTTTCAATACTATATGGATTAATATAAAGGTACTAATATATATACAATCCAGATTCTTATGAAAATGGCAAAAGGTTATGAATGGATTCATAATTTGTCTTATGCTTCATTTATAACAAGTTATATTTCATAATATCAAGAAGTATGGTAAAGGTAAACAAATCAGATGTCACGTTTGAAACAGATTGGAATTTACTTAAAAGTACATTTTTGTAATATTAAGCCTTCTAAATTTGTTTTATTATTACACAACTGTAATAATTATAATCATATTATCTAAGATGATAATTCTAATATTGTTTTGATACAACACCAGCTTAATCAAATTGTCCATTTATATGTTACCGAAAATGTATAGTTTGGAATAAAGAATAGATACTACCCAAGCAGCATTTGAATCATCAGACTAATCAAAGATTGGAGGCTCATTTTAATTAATGTTTAATGTATTAGATTAAACATTTTGTGTTATTTTATAAATATATTTAATGTATTAGATTAAATAGTAGGTAACTTATTATTTTATCTTACATACTAGAAATATACAACAATACTACTTGATCATTATATTTTTTAGAATTCATCACTTTAAAAAACACAACAACTAACAAAAATACACAATGAATTGTACTAAAGATGTAATAACAAACAATAATCGTATGAGCTTAAAAACATAAAAAAATTATTATGTTTTTATATAAATATACTATACTCGTTTAAAGATAAAAAAGACTTTCATTTTTATTGTGTGATTTTTATAAAAAAGTAATGTAACATATAGAAGTTATGAATATTTTAAAAAAATGACAGAACTTGGACACAAATCAACAAAAGTGGTTATGCACAACATACCTCTTTAGCAATCTTTCTTCTTAAAATTTAATCTCAACCATTAATTAAAAATATTAATGACTAAGATTACTTTTTATATACTTTTTAAAATTAAAACTTTTTTTATTTTTACCATTTTCTTTTAATATTCAGTTTTACGGTTTCAATATAGATTAATTAGCGGCTTAAATATACTCTAGACGTTCTCTCGATCATGTTAAGTATATTTTGGTATTGTTTTCTTTTAATTTCTATTTATGCTCTAGTCATAGGGTAAAGAATATTTTGGTATTGTTTTCTTTTTATTTCTATTTATGCTCTAGTCATAAGGTAAAGACTAGTGAAGGCATAAAACAATTGTCTAACTAAAAATGTCAAAAACAATTTTTTTTTATTTGTTTAGCAAAGAAAGCACAAAATTTCAAATATTTGGTTGAAGAAAATATAGTGCATATAATCGTTATCATAGATTTGTGGTCGATGTTGACTCATCGATGTAGAATCTAAATATCAAGAGTAACTTGAATTTTAAAATAAAAAATTCATAATTTATTTAAAAATTTGTGGAATCATAAACCCTTAAACTATTTTAAAGATTTATGGATACCCGATGAGACACTTTCGAGTGGATTTTATCATATATTTGATGACTGATCCAATATATAAACAGAATCTAACAGCTTTGAACATAATCTTTCCATGTTCACGCTTAGTTCTTTGTAATAACTAATAACTTAGAAATCCTTATGGTTTAATGGTAGCCTCATGATATCTTAAATGAGAGGTTTTGAGTTCGAGTCTCGCTCAAGGCGAAATTGCTCTGTGCTAAGACAGAGGGTTTTTTTAGTTGTAAATTTCCACCTAAGGGGATTGGAGGTGCCATCCAAGTTGGAAAACCGTAAGATGAGCCTGAATAAAAAAAATAACTATTCTCTAAAACAGATTATACCCACTTCAAACCTCTTATATTCGTCAAATCACTTTCGGCCGGCACCCAGATTTTACCCACTTCAAGTTCGTTTGTCAAACCCCAACACCACCGACCGTCGCACCCTAGTTGTCATTGTTGGAAGCTCTTCCACCCGTAACCACCACAGTCACCACCATATGCTCGGTAATGAATTATAAACTCTGCCGTCCAACACCATCGTGTTGATTCTGCCGCTAACAAGGCCTATCACGGCCTTCTTCTTCATTGGTGGGTAGCGCTTGGGGTGGGTTATTAATTTTGAGTAATGACTTAAATGGTCCTTGATTAACAAAAGTTAGTTTTAGTGTCTAAACTCGTTAAAAAATTAAAAGCATAAACTCAAATTTGTTACTAAAAAATATTAGTATCTAAAACTGTTATTTTCATCAAACCACACGGACCATTCGTATAATTAACTCTAATAGTTAGTATATAGTGTAAGAATAATTAATAATTTTTTTTATAAAACACAAAGTTACAATTCTAAATAGTATTATTACCGTTGAGCAGGTTGTTCACCGAGTTCATGAATCATGAACATGCATCCTTACCCTATCAACCTACCCAAGCGAGGCGAAACACTGTACTTGTGGTACACAAGGTACTACATGAAGCCCACCCAGTTCTTTCTTAAGGGCTGTTTGACAACTTCTGAATAAATAAGTGTTAAATCATTAAGAGTTATAAATCATTTAGTGCTGAACCAGTAAAAAGTCTGAATCATATTAATAGCTAGTATATTGCTTAACTATTTAGAGGCAAATGTCTTACTAATTCAGATAAAAGCTCTTAACCATTCAGACTCAGTATAATGCTTAACCATTCAGAGGCAAAAATGTTTAACCATTCAGAAATTTGCTCACGGAACAAACACTCTGAACCATTAAGTACTGAATCATTCAGAAATATGAGTGATTATGAGCCAACAAAAAGTCCTTTAGTCTTTATTATTATATTGATGTGTATTTCCAATTATACCACTCTATCGTCCAAGTACACCATAATCTACTATAGTAATTAGGCTTGCGTAAGCCAATGAGCCCTAGATCAATTGTTTTGGAAAGAGTCACTTCATGGCTTTCTAAAGTGGAGGTCATGAATTCGAGTCTCACTTGGTGCATTATGCTTTAAGTGGACCAAGAGTTTTACCACAGTAGGCCTTTGGGTGGTGGTTTCCTCTGGATTGGTGGGCGGGCCGGGTCGCCAACGCTATCTGTGTTCGCGTGCGTGGGTAGCTTTTCGTCAATAGGTTTACACGGGTGACCGGGCTTAAAAGTATTTGTTGTCTATTAAAAAAAATTATGCTTGCGTAAAAGTTTGGGTTTTTTTTTCATAATGAATGCATGATTGACATGAATCTTCAATAGAAGGTAGGTCTACTACTCTAGTTAATCCCTTTTTTTTTAAGGTCGTAAACATTGCATGTGTAATTTAAACACAATAGGTTTAGTGTGATACTAATAGAAAAGTACTATCATGTAGACAGTTACATGATATTTACATATGCAGTGTGTAAAACATGGAACAAGTGTGATAGTAGTTTGATATTACACACTTTTTAACAAAATAAATTATTAATTAAAAATTAATATTAATAAAATAGATAAGAAAAATAACCTTATTATTAAATTATGTGAGAAGGTACAGTTATTTTTTTATATGCAATCTGTGATGCTTATGGTACAACTCGGTTTTGCATAACCCTATCTTTAAATCCCTTTTGTTGACTCATTCTGCATGTGGCTCTTTCTTTCTCGCTCGTTTTGTTGTCGCCTCCGGTCGTGCGGTGTGTTACTGTGTGGGTGCTAATGGTACAACTCCATGTGTACCACTAGACATTTAGAACTGTTTCATGCCTCTTTCCCGGTGATGCCCTCTGGCTTTGTTGACGGTTCCGTAGATGGGGGCAGTAGCAACGATGGTGATGGCGGTTAGGTCGGCCAAGGTTTGATTGTCACGGTGGCATGTGTCGTTAAAGGGTGGCAGCGACGTTGGTGCAATCCATTTCGGATTTTCAAATATGCATTTGTGGGTATTTTTTGTTGGGTAGCCGCTATCGATGATGGTGCTCCGTGCATGACATGTAAAGTCGGTCGCTACTCACACCCCGCTTCCTATGCCTATTTTGGAACGTCAATGGTGGTGGTTAGCTTTATGTCTAACTATGTTTGAATAAATAATTATTTTTGAAGCTTGTTGTCGATGATGATGAATATTAACTCATCAGAGACCGATTGTTGTTGTTTTAGTTTTAGGGATGTCTATGATAACGAGTTGTTGCTCATTGGAGGCGAGGGTTGTTCTGTTGGGTATGTCGTTGTTTCGATGTTTATTTGCAGTGAACTTTGTGGCAACGATGGTATGACCATAATCAATTCGGTTGCCTGAGCGTGGCTCCCATTTATGATTAGCAGTCGCAACCGAATGCTAGTTCTAAGCCCCGCTATAGGGGTTATTGTGATGTGTCATGTGATATAGTTGGAGTCCATTTAGTTGGTGATGATGATGCTGAAAGATGATCAGTCTGTCATCATGGTGTGGTAAACCAAAAAGTTTGCCACCACAATAGACAATTTTTTTATCCGAGCCAACCACACAACGCGCTCGCTTCATAACACACTAGTTAATATTAATATATATCTTTTAAACAATACATGAGAATATAAATTTCAACTACTAAAAATAAAAAAAAAATACATAAACAATACACAATATTAATGTTAATACTATATTTCTCCCAAATCTCTTATTTAAGTTTCTACATCATTTCCGTTGCCTGCCCGTCAAGTGATCGGAATTCATCCAAGGTAGTTTCATATCGTTTGCTTTTTATTTTTATTTTGCAATTTTCGTTTTTCTTTCTTCAATTTTTTTTTCTCGCACGCGTGGTTGTTGAAAGTTCTCATCCTCTCCGATACCACATCCAAACTTTCCTTGCTTTCGTCTTTACCATACGAGGTTGGCGTGTGCTGTTTACCTTTCTTTTCTAGGCAGGCATTTGGTTTTATCCAGAATTGAGACCACATGTTCTTCATACTCATCGTTCGTGTTGTTGAGGTTTATAATGACTGTTAGAAAGAGATTGACTACTCGTTGTTTTTGCATGTTCGCTTGACTAGCATGATTGTGACATTAAGGGAACGCGCTATCACTTCATGTTATGCCTCATAATATTCCATGCACCAATGTGACCAAACGTCACGACGTACATGTTTCTATATTTTTCCATCGAGTAATAATTTTATAGTCACTGCTACGATGAGTCGTTAGGTATTTCCATGAATAGAACAAAAGTTTTCGACTATAAGACGAAAATCCCTTCGTTTCCTATTAACATGTCTGGGAGGGAAGGTCTTTACTAATCAAAAGCGTGATTATGATTGGTAACCCGTCTCCAAATCTTGTTGCGTAGTTAACCATTACCTAAGAAATTAAAACAAAATAAATACAAATTAGTATAAGTAAAAAAGTAAAATTAACAAAATAAATATATAATGTAGAAAACTAAGGAGGAGTGGGTGAATAGTTTTCTAAGATCTTTCTTATATTAAAAGCTAATTTAACTTGTTAAACTCATTTTGTAACTCAAGAAATTAGCATGCGATAAATAAAGAGATCAAGGGAAAAAGATAGAAATAAACATGTGATAAATAAAGAGATTAAGAGAAATAGATGGTAAAATCGATTTATTAAGGTTCAAGTGGATGTTAACTAATTCACTCTGCTTCCTCTCTCAGATTTTCAATCGAGCATCCACTAAAACTTTTCACTAAAATGGTAGGGACCATCATACAACATCTTACTAAACCAAGGTAGCGATCATTTTGTTTAACTTCATTATGCTAATCAAGACGATGAGTCTTTACATCCATTCTAGTCTTCGCTGTGTTAACATAGTAAACCTCTCAATACTATATCAAGATACTGTTGGGTAGCTTGCATCAAGTTTTAAAGATTAAGGTTGTGATCTTTATATCAAGGTTACAAACTTTTGAGTTTTATATGTGGAAGCGTTTTAACACGTTCAGTTATTTCGAAATTAACTCTCAAAACAGACATCCAATTACACGTGGTTTAAACGAAAATCATAAACACACCCATTGGGTGTATAAAGAATCTACCTTTAATGAGAAAACCAAAATTCAAACACGATGGATGCAATAACATCTCGCTAGTTAACCTGTTTACAAAACAAAATAAAGCTGGTAAGGATTGCGACACACAACAAAACCCGGCGACGACGATGGCGCGCAGTTGGTGGTGTTGGTCGAACTTGCAACGGGGGGGGGGGGGGGGGGGGGGTTAGCAAATGCTTGTGACGACCAAGGGTTAGGGGAATTAGGGTTCCCCTAATGTTTTATTTATAATCTTATTATTTACCTTTTAAGCCCTCGGTTAATTTAAGTTTAATCACCTTAACAATTATTGATTAATTATTAACAACTCTTGTGGTTTATTAATTGGCACATAATTAAATAAACTCATAAACGTTTAAATGTTTAACTTTTAAACTTTAAATCGTTTAACCACTCGATTAATATTATCAATAAATAATGATTATTTCTCAAAATGATCAAACATCATTTATCTAATCCGCGTTTCATGAACTATAACTTTTAACAATTAGACGTTAATATTTTGTTGTTGTTAAAAATGTAACTTTTTGGATTGTACCTCGATAGTAACATTGATATTATCGATGATCAGATATCTAATATCAACATACTCTCACTTACATGATTCATCGACTAATTGTCTCAATGTAGAAAGTGTTGAACGCCTAATTACAACTTATTGCCTCTAGCAAGATATGACATTCTATAGTCGTCACCTAATTCAAATTGCTACAAAAGGGAGGAAGTTGTAAAAGAAAAGCCAAAAGTGCATGATTGTAAAAGAAATGCATATGGAACTACAATCATGCGACTTCATGTAATTGCACCTCAAGGATGCAACTTAATTTCTTAAAAACAATTTTATTTTCAGTAGTTAGACCTCCAAAACCTCAAAAAACAACCCCATATATAATTTTTTTTATCATTGTCCCTTGACTTTACATGTATTGCTATGGGAAAGGATGTAAACTGTATCTTTAAGTTGAAGAAAATATACATGCGATTGACATCATGAAAGGACTTATGAGATATACATATATGAAGATAATACCTCTTCTAATACAATCATCATGGCACATATCATTATATTATAATCATCAATCATCATCATCATTAAGAGTTATCATGAACGCCATCTTCTGTGCCATCTGTCATCATTTTCAATCATCTTTTTCAATTCTACTACTTTAACTCCATTCTACTACTTTTAATGCAAGAAAAGTTGTTAAGAGGATAAAGGGAGTGCTTTCTTTATTTCTGTAGAGATAACTTTATATTAGCTATTTACTTATCAAAGTGAAAACATTAGATATAATAGACCAGCTAACTACCAGACCAACTTCCAACATAGGAGATAATGCAGCACATCAGCACTGATGTTGAAATGTTGGCCTCCATATATAACAATCAATCTAATAGATTCCAAGAACCGATCATTCTGCGTGTGCGAATAATATTACCATCTAACAGTGGCCGACATCGGGTATCAAAAGGGGCAGTTGTGATGTATTAGCATCTGAAGGAAGAAGATACCAAAGGCTAGTGGGAGAAATCATGATGAATCTTGCATAATAATATTCTTTTCTTCTTTGCTTGATGGTCCCAAGTCTACCTCTTTTCAACTTTTTCATTTCTTTTTCCTTTGAATAGTACAATCCTACCTCCATCTTCCTACTTTCATGCTTAAGTTATATTACTATCTTGACTAAAGCCATAAATCTCTAATATGCATCTTTAGATTTTGATAAGATGTTTTCATTTTACGTGTCGGTCATGTTGTATAATGAACACCACAAACACATGCCAACACGTGTGCGCTATTAATACCGTAGTTTCCTTTTCTTTTTTATCGTCATGTGTCTCATATCTCATCATTAAATGCATAAATTCTCTTGAATCTGTCTGATTATTTTGTGATTAGCTCTATATAATCTTTTAATTATCAAGCTATTAGAAAAACTTGGTGCCAGTGCCATAATTGTCTCTTGGAGCTTCTTTGTATATTGATTGCTGCCAACCAACCAACACCCTTTAATAATTTCAGGTGAACATCATATTCCATTCAATTTTACATATGAAAAAGAAAGTAGTTATCAAAGTAACAATTATTTCATCAAGTTATAGGATTATTATATTGAGTTGACCTTTTAAATATTGTTAATTCTTACTGCTGATAGAAAGTGACCACAAGCAGGAAGTTTCAATTGATCCATGTGATTTTTAAGAATATGAGAACCTAAGGAATCTCCATCTTTATATGCCAATGGCACAAAGACAAGAGAGAAAAGATCGAATAGTACAAACTACATGCGGGTGTGTTAAGTGCATTCTTTATGAACATATGTAAAGTTGTATAACCATTTACAGTTATGCTACTTTTTCTTTGCAAGAAAATGGGAGCATGTAATGATTTGGGATTTAGTTATATATATAAAGTATATTTTCATGTTTAGGGAGTTGTGAAGAGTAGTGGGATGTTGTTCCATATGTGCAAAATTACTTGATACTGTGCCATTAGATGTTTGCATTGTGGCCTCATAATTCACATCACCTGTCATTTCTAAGCATGCAAACACTAGTAGATAAAGGGCTCTAGTTGTTCTCAAGCAGTATATGCTAAAGGTCTCTCTCTCCCTCTCTCTCTCTCTCTCTCTCTCTCTCTGTCTATCTATCTATCTCTATTCTTTTACCATTGGGAATACTGACAATGAGTTTTCTGTAGGTAACATAAAACATTGGCTTCCACTTGATCAGCCAATATACACAAAGTTCCTATGTGAGCATTCAGATTTGAGTCTTCGAATGCGTATGTTCGACTAGTTATAATCTCTTTCAATTCATCGGTATCTAAAGCTCGCACATGATTTAAACCAATGGGCTATATTTCTCATGAAATTAGTTTTCTGCTCATGTTTAAAGATTGTTACCGCATAATGTGATGATGGTATAATTGATATAATTAAATGATTTTTTTCCTAAAAGATCAGTTATTGTTCATGGTAGCATTTTTGCCTTTTGGGTATCTCATATTCTTGATCACAACCGCTTTTGGTATCAGCAAGTCCCGGAGCAACGCGTATTCTGCTTGCGAGAAACGCGTATTCTGATAAAAATGGAAATTCATAATGAAAAAGTTTTCTTCTATTGCCATTGAGTTGAATACTTTCTTATTATGAGATATCTGATTCCATTAAAAATGGCTGGTAGGCTTTTATTATAGGAAAACAATGGAAAGTCAATATGGGACACATTGTTGGACAAGATTGTGACTTTTGCAAGTTAATGGTGTTTCCTATTATCATGTGGGTCTAATAGTGAACAGTTTTGCAGGCTCTATGTACCTCCCAATATCCTCATTTTCTCCTCTAGTATCTTGTTATTTTAATCATTAAAAACAGCATACACTTCTGTGCTCATTTTCTGAAACATATGGGAGAAGCAAATGCAGGTGTTCGTAGCGAATTATGACCTTTAAAATTGTGGGAAATACAGATGAAATATATCATAAATAAAGATCAAGATAGAAAATGAAGTTCATGAGACTTGGGACAAGACCGGACACCTTCTATACCGGTGAAGCCACAAGGTTTGTAATCGCGTTCTTTCCTTAAATAATATTACTAAGTAATGTAATTAACCAATGATTCGCAACTTTCAGGACGTTGATTTCTGACTTACCGAGTGACCTCACCATAAAGATCAACAATGTCACATACCTTCTCCATAAGGCAAGTAATCATAGATTGAAAAAAGATTTGATTTGTAAATGCATACATACTTGTATCATCTTTTAACAATATAATTACATAGACCATTGTGGTACACCTAGTTTCAGTTTCCACTTATTCAAAAATGCGGTCTCCTGCAACAACTTTGCTCTGAGAGGGGAGACACCGCGAGTGTTCCTGTGGAGCTTCACGATATCCCTGGTGGTGCAGATGGTTTTGAGCTGTGTGCCAAGTTCTGCTACGGGATCAAAATTGATCTAAGCGCGCATAACTTCGTACCTGCAGTATGTGCTGCTAAGTTCATGCAAATGACAGAAGCTCTTGGGAAGGGGAACTTTGTCTCGAAGCTAGAGGTTTTCTTTAATTCTTGCATTCTTGAAGGGTGGAAGGATTCGGTTGTTGCTTTGCAGACTACAGAAAGGTTTCCCGAATGGTCCGAGAATCTTGGGATTATCAGAAGCTGCATTGATTCAGTAGTTGATAAAATACTCACACCACCATCAAAGGTAATCACTTGATCGAAACACCTTCAATAATCCATTAATAGTAGTCCGAAAATGCAACAAATTTGAACTAAAACTCAAGGCCTTCGCAGGTTAGATGGTCGTTCACGTATACCAGACAAGGATATGATAGAAAGAAGCACCACAAGTCTGCCCCTAAAGATTGGTGGACAGAAGACATAGCAGACCTGAATATAGACCTATTCCGATGTGTGGTTACGACTGTGAGGTCAACAAACATGCTGCCACCACAGCTGATCGGTGAAGCTTTACATGTTTACGCATGTCGTTGGCTTTCAGATGTAAGGCCGTCTCAACCAGAAACCTCAACGGCTTCTGAAATGAACCAAGAAGAAGAATCAACGAAAAGAAGAAAACGACTTGAGATGATCGTAAGCCTTATTCCAGATGATAAAGGATCAGTTTCATTTGGATTCCTGCTGAGACTCCTTAACATGGGGAATGTTTTAGGCGCGTCTCATGTGATTCGTTCTCAAATTATTAAGAAATGCAGCTTGCAGTTAGAGGAAGCAACACTAGATGACTTAATGTTACCTTCTGCACATGACCATTCTTCTGATCATCGCGTGTATATTAATATTGAACTGCTTGAGGTTGTGTTGGAGGGCTATATCGCGCAATGGAGAAAATCATATTCTAGAGATGCAAATTCACTTAACTTGATCACAAAGGTTGGGAAACTCGTGGATTCTTATCTCCACGTCGTCTCCATAGACCCAAACACGTCAGTACAGAAATTAGTGTCTCTTGCCAAAGCTGTACCTGATTTTGCGCGGCCTGAACATGACAATCTTTACAAGGCAATTAATATATATCTACACGTAAGTAATATTAAAGGCGAAAGAAAAATATTCAAGAACTTCCTATAACAGACGCCTGCATTACTGCATATGTTGTTTCATATATATTCAACTGTCTTTAACTGATGATCATAAGCAGGAACATCCTCAAATGAGCAAGGAGGAGAAGAAGCACCTCTGTAGCATTTTGGATTGCCAAAAACTATCAGCAGAAGCTCGTGCCCACGCTGTAAAAAACGAGAGGCTTCCATTGCGAACTGTCGTGCAAGTCCTTTTCTTTGAACATGAGAAACATGGTGTTAAAGAAGCAAAAAGCTACAAAATTGATCAATCTGTTGGACAACCTCAAGGCATAGAACTAACAGAAATGACAGAGGATTGCCGTAACAGATTAGAATTGTGCTCAGGTGAACAGTCCGCTAAAGCAACGGTTACTAGACGAACAAGTGGTCCAAGCAGCACAAGCCAAAGGCTTGATCCAGGACCAGAACACAAGTCGAAGGGGAAAAAGGTGCGGGAAACAGGGTCGGACAAACTAAGGGAAATCGTTGAAGAAGAAAGCAAACAACAACTTACAAAAGTAATGATGCAAAGAAGTAAATCAGAGCATCGTCGTAAAGGAAAGTAGAACATCGATTATTTAGTTGTTATCAACGGTTAGTGAAATCTTTTATAGAACAATAAGCATTTTTAAACAGTTAAAACCAATGTTTTAAAGTTGTACTATGGCAAATCTTTCAGTATGAAAGCTTATATCAGACATTCAGTTCATTAGATGCTTAAATTGTAAATCAACATATATGAAAAACTTTTTATATAACCATATAATTATATGATAACATATTAACATCAAATTAGATTGTATTCTAGTTATTGTGTATTAACCGAATATATTTATCTGAATATATTAAGATATATATAGTGTGTATATTTGAATTACTAGTTTTAGTAAACTCGTGTATTATACGGGTTGAACAAATAAAATATTAAATATAATAAAAATTTATTAAGTATGAAATGATATTTTTTTTCAAAAAAATAAAATATTTTTTTAAAACAAACCGTATTAAAAAATATTATTTTTAAAAAAAAATTTATTTGAATTTTTAATTTTAATTATTTTTTGTTTATAAAAAAATTAGTTTTTAAAAACATTAATTTTAAAAAATTTTGATGTTTTATAAAAATTTCTTATTTTATAAAAATTATATTTTAGAAATAACATTAATAAGATCTTTTTCTAAATTTATTAAAAAACTAATTTTATTTTAAAAAAAAAGTTAAATAATATAATTATTAATTAAGGTAATTATTTAATAGGAGAGAGAAGCGGGAAAATGTTGATGAAAATGAATATGGTGATGACATGTGTCACCCCAAGTTACTCTTTTATTATAGTATAAAGATATTTATCTTTTATAGTTGATAGTGTTTCCATAGTTATAGAATAGTTTGTTACTTTCTGTTGTGTATATGTATATCACATTTTGATAAATGAAAGCATTTGAGAATTCTTAGCATTACATGGTATTAGAGCACTTGCTCTGAACCTAATCTCACCGCAGCTACAGCTTAACTGGTTGAGGCTTATATATGGGTCAACTCTAGTCGCATTCGACTAAATGCTTAACTTCTTGGTTAAGCTATTAACCCTAAATTAGTCTTTATAAATACTGTGTTGGGTTAACTTGATCAGGTCAAGTCGGGTCAAGTTACGGGTCACGGGTCACAGGTCTAGTATTAAGTCATGTGTTTTATTAATTTATGTAGCAAGCTTTAATTTTAAAAGAGTCTTGATAGTGGAGTAGTGGGTGTTAGTGGGTCTATTTTATAAGAGCATTAAGTCACTAACCCATGTTTACATGTTTTATGTTTGTCTATTTATGTAAGTATTTGAAGTATGAATGAGATGAGCAAGTTAAAGCTGGTAAATATAAAGTTTGTGAGTGTATGATCTTGGACTTGAAACCAACATACTGATCATACGTACTTGTAATCCTTATAGCACCTTAATAAAGTATAAACCCTAGTTGCATCATAAAGAACGTATGTCAAATCGATCGAACCATTTTAAATTTGTGTTCTTACTTTTTCTTTATCTTGCATTCTTGTTTGTTTGCATGTGATACCCTAACATTGACAGGCTAGTCACTACAACCAAGAATGATAAGATTTCTAAGTGCATGATACTAGTTCTTAATACAGCTTTATATTACATATTCTTCTTATGATACATACATTTTAGTGTTGGTCTTGAAAAGTAGAATGAAAACCAAAAAAAAGGTTAAAGCCATTGGAGCATGTTTTTCGCGATGGTCCTAATGATTGAGACCATAGTGGGCGGAGAGGATACGAATCACTGCAAGGGAAAGTAGGCTTATTGGTTTCTTTTCAACGTGCATGAATGTATCCACTCACCATTAATCAACAGTGTTTCAAATTTGATTGGATTAACACTATAAGACGAATCATTGATTCAAGAGTTTGATATCGATTTAACAAAATTCACACAAAATTGCTTAAATATGGTGGCTTTGAGTCCACGTGACTCTTTCTCTAACTTCCACACATTAAAGTCACTTAGGTGGAGTGAGTTGTATTCATATGATTTTAATATTGGGAAAATATTATGTATGCGCATCATCCTTCGTATAATCATAGTGTTCTAAGTGATACAAAATTTTCTAACTTGATTTGTATCACCGACCATGGCCAACAATGATAGTGAAAAGAAGAAAACATTTGTCTTCTCATTTCGTATGTCCCTTATTAAGGCTAGGACCGATTTTGTTGGTTGCAACCAAGACCCCTAACAGACGTTTTTCAACAAGGAGGCATTTAAAGTCGGTTTGCATAATCCTGTCAGTGATGATATCTTGAACGTTTAGTAACTGGTATCAAAGAAAAAGATAAACATATCAACATCACTATTGAAGGTGTAATTGAATGCTTTCAAAAAGATGAAAACATATAAAAGAACAATTAGAAGATTTACTTTTTTCTATTATATTTATTAATTTGTCGTTTCTAAGACTCATTTTACCGTTATTTGTTGTATATTACCCAACTCGTATCCCCCTTAGGACACAAAAATTCTTGTATTCACGACTGATTGTCATGCTACTACCTTGCCGCGGCTTTCATTCGTCTTCACCCTCAAGTTCCTACCAAGCCAAAGCTTGTTTCTTTTCTTCTATCAACACCTTCTGCTCTTATGCCCCTAGATTAGTTTTGAATTCCGACTGCTACAACAATGGATGATAAGATTATGTGTACAATCTATTTTCTTAAATTTTGAAATTGCATATTCTTCTTGTGACACATGCATACATTTCAATACCGGTAAAAACAAATAAACAAACATATCCAATAAAAATCTCATTTTATATTGACGAAAAATAGAAGTGAAAATGAAAAAAGATCCTAGGCCAATTAAGCATGTTTTCAGCAATGATTTTTGATGATTATGGCAATAGTGTGTTTTGGCATATTGAACAGGATATGGATCATGTTTATTGGCCTCTTTTTAGCATGCATGAATGATGAATGCATCCACTCACCACCAATTTTTTTGTTAGCTTCTAAAAAAGATATTTTATTTATCCAATAATGCATGTACGGCACCACATTGGTCATTATTGTTGGGCTAGTTTAAAGGCATCTCATCACATGCTATAGCTTCAACATGAAAATTTCTAAGATAAAAATAATCTTACAACAAGTGATCCATAATTTTCTCTCTGAGATATCTTATGTTCGAATATTGATTCTACTGATTTCTTATCATAACAACCTTTTAAATACCACCTGTCCAGCACAAGCTACAATTTACCTAAACTCATGTCTTTGAGTTTACTAGCACAAGGTTGTGACAGTGTAAAAACTTCGGAAATAAAAGCAAAACACACTACAAAAAGCAATCAAATCCTTGCCTGCTTTTTTTGTCTATAAAACCCAAAAGATGACTAATGAGTCACCCAAACCTGTTAGGTACTACCTAGAGCAAAGAAAGATGGTGACAAAGGCAACTTTGGCAAGGTTTCTATTGTGGTTCCTAGCGGCGACTTCGATGGCTCTACTAGGCTACTCGCCTCAAGGTCCCAAACTAACCCATGCTGCTGCAGATACCAGTATTCATCCCCAAGGTTAGATCATTTTCAATGAATTATTGCACATGTTAGATTTTTAGTTTCTTCTTTCCGCTTTGAAGTTGTGTTGGATGATATTAGTTGGTTATTGAACTTTTTAATACGCCCCGTGAAGCTGGTTGTCGCTGCTGCAACTTCGTTTACAGTAGGCCGTTGATCAGATGTGGGAAAGTCTGTTGTGTAGATGGATGCTGCTGACTTCGGGCGCAAACGTTATATCGTAAGAAACTCTTGTGTAATCTTTTGCCCGTAAGAACAAGACTCAAACTTGTATAGAAAGATTAATATAAATGCAATGAAAGCGTTGATGGTTGTTCACATCTTATATTACAATTCACATGTGCAGCTAGCTCATGAAGTTCTTTAACATCTAGCATAAATTTGAAGAAAAACTTATGTAATCTGTAAATGAGTATATAGGACTATCTAACTAATGAGGTTTAAGGGATTCGGGAACTCAAAAATCCGACACCACATAACCGTATTCAAGTCAAAAGACCAAAACTCCCCAGCAAAATACCAATAACCAAAGAATAGCAGATCCGCCGTTTAAACTCAACCCATGTGAAATATGCTTAGTGACCACCTCCTCAGCAACTCCGACAAGAAACTTGCATTGACCCATGGAAGGATTCACAAAAGTGATCATTCCGAGCCCATCAAACTCACAGCTCTGAGAATTCTGTTTCTGCACCTGATAATAACTGTTGAATGCATAAGATATGTTACCCCTTTCACCAATCCTGTTACACGAACCACCATAATTTAAAGTCGTGCAGTCTGCAACAGTGCAAGCAAGTTTATAATGTTCTGACACGCCCGATAAATCTTTGTAAGGGTCCGCCACACACCATCTCGACGGTAAATAATGAACATCTTCAGCATTTCTCAACAACCCGTTACCCAAACCAAGGTTCAATGGATACTTTGCCTGTCCATCGAAAGAAAAAATTCCCCAATGTCTCTCAAAGCTCCCGGGAAGCACGCTTTTCGCCTCTTCATCAAGAAGACCAAAAAGATAGATGTCCATAGGAGGCTGCCCGGGCCGAAGAGGGGTTCCTTTGTTGCTAAGAACATGATTTATGAGTCCCTGGTTAAAAAGTCTTGCAGCATCGACATTTGCGCTTATGGCTCCGTCTGTAGGCCAACCCACCTCCCCTATAACTATAGGCATCTGCCCAAATCCAAGTTTATTAAGGGCAGAAACTAAAGTGTCATAGTTTCCATCAAACGCGTTATAATACACATTTGGTCCATCAGTGACAGGATGCGTTGTCCCTTCAAAAAAAGCATAGTCTTGCGGGAAGTCTGAGTTGTCATAGAGACTTAGAAACGGGTAGATGTTGACGATAAATGGTGAACCATTAGAATTCAGAAACGTAACAAGATCTGTCATAATTTGGGAAAGTTCAGGTCTGAATGCTCCTTGAGAAGGAAGAGACGACTCGTACGCATCAGCATTGCAAGGGACAACTAGCTTCACCGCGCCTGCTAGATTCGCTTTTGCAAGAGATTGTTGCAGATTTGTTATGGCTGGCATCACGTATGACTGGTATTGACCACCATAGCTTGAAAGAAAGGGTTCGTTTCCAACTGCGATTAACCTGTATCAAATTACAAGAATCAAGATCATTGATAGATCATTATTCTATCCTGCATATATCTCATAATATCAATCTGTTTTTCCAATATTCAACGCCCATATACAGTATCGCCGACGTAAGTTATCAGCACCCACAGGCGTTTGCCGAAGTGGCATACAAGGCGACCAACAAACAAGTGATTATGAGTTCAAGTTAAAACCATGAGAAAGATAAGGGATGTGTGAGTTTGAGTTTAACAAAAACAAAAACTATAAGCTAGCAAGTAGCAATATAATATAGGCCAACTGGATTTTAATAACTCAAATTATCACTCATTGACCGTTACTGAGTCAAGCCCTCTCTGAAATGAGCCTCTATATCCAATTGGCATAGAAATAAGGTTCGCGTCTCACTCTGCGAAACCCTCTTTACGAGTGGAATTTTGCTGGTATGTTTGTTTGTTTATGACGCATTGGCGAATAATAAAACCAATAACACTCCTGACTTTCACTTTCATAGCAAAAGCCAATAAAACTCAAATAATCATCATAGATTTACACTTGACTTCCATTCAATTTTGCTTACAAGAAATGTATGTTTTTCATTTCGCTCGTGATCATCCATTCATCCTTATGAACTAAAATCAACTTAAGATCAAGTGTAAATCTTTCATGAATATACAAGTGGCATTAGCTAAATGTAAACATAAGGAATGTTACCAGTTAAATTGTTTAGTATGTATTATTATTAGTCACTATCACAGTTTGGATTATTATAAACATAAGTTGTAAAATAAGCAGCAGCAGCTTAATAGCTTGATACACACAAACACATACAAACATTCAAACAGACAGTAAAGATGAAAGATTATCATACTTGATGTTAGCACCTCCTTTAACCATATATCTAGACACATTCTGCGAAACCCACAGATCAGCTGCAGCAGTAGAAGAGCTGATGGCAGCCAACAGATCATTAGACACACCCACCATCACCTCGATTCCGGACCCCATAAGAGCCCGGAGACAATCAGGGTCCGCATCAAAAAGCTTCACCTTTCGAATCTTGTTAAGGCTGAGAAGATCCACCACTGTTGAAGGAGCCAGCCGGTGGTTCGATACGGTGCCCCAGTTCACCCCTATTGCAGACTCCACCACTGGACCTGAGCCACTGAACAACAACAGTAGTAACATTAACACCACCGATGGTGTGGCGATGGTGCTCCTGCTGCTGCTGCACATGGTTCTTGAATAGGTTAAAGATCTGATTTTTTTTGTTGTGGGTATTTGGGAATATTGATGTTTGTGTTTGGGAACGGAGATTTGTTGAATTGGGGTTAATCTTGAGGTGAAATTATTATGATTATTAGGGTTTGAAGAGTGGTGATGATGATGGCGGTAGTCAAATCAGGGAGACGGAGGTTGAGGTCGGTAAAGGAGACCAAATGAACTGCAACAGAGACCATTTTCTAAAGACTTCTTGAAAAAATATTATTTCTTTTAACAATATGCTCAGGCACACTATTTAGTTTGAAATTTTTTATAAGAGCAGAAGACACTTTTTTTTATTCTAATAAACAGTAAATAAAAATAACATATGATATCATCGTACTCATTCTCATCAGTTTTTTCTTAACTCTCTCTTATTAAAAAATTATATTAATTATTAATATTATTTAAAAAAATTTATATTAAAATAATTTTTAATAAATTAACAAAAATATCTGTTTATTAATATTATTTCTAAAGAAATAAATTATTATAAAATAAAAAATTTATTAAAATATCAAACTTATTTAAAAATACAAATATTTAAAATTGTTTTTTTTTTAAAAGTAAAATTTTTATAAAATAATTAAATTTAGGAGTTATAATAAGAAAGTTTTTATAAATGATATTTTTTAAAATGTTCTTTTTAAAATAAAATATTTTATTCTATTTAGAATAAGAAAGATTTCAATCGTATCTAATATTAAAATATTATTTTATTATTAACAAAAATTAATTTTATTTAATATTTTATTTATTCGTCCCGTGTAATACACAGGTTTACTAAAATTAGTATATAATATAAGTATATTTTTTTAGATTGGGCCGAACTTAATATGTTAAAATAATTTAAACTATCGGATTAAAAATTACTACTACTAAAGAAATAAAAAGGGAGCGGTGCCCTCACCGCCGCCCCCTATTAGTCTACGCCCTTACACACTCTAATTTACTTTTAATCTTGTTAAAAAAAAATAACTTACTGTAAGTAATATATTTCTTAAAGTGTTTATGGGTTACAGAATGTAGATTGATGATTTTTTTAGAAATGTTGTAAAATGTATTTACATTGAAATGTATACAAATTTTCTTTTCATAATAAGATTTAAACATTTATTTAACACAATCGAGTATTATTAGACCATTGTGGTAATTATTAATTATTAATATATTTATTAAAAGGAGAAAACAAGCATGTTTGTAGATCTGTTTTTCTTCCGGGAGGTGCTTAATTTAATAAGGAAAAAGAAATGGAGGTACAACATGAGGTTTGATTCGTGTAAATAAAATATTCGAATTTAAAAGTAATAATCTTTTAAATAAATTATTTTGATTGTAACATTTCGAAGTCTTCAATCATTGATCCAAATATATAAGAAAAAGTCCTTCTATTTACCAATCAAATAAGTTGTACCGTATTTCAGTTTCAAAATTCAATACCGAAGATATCCGACATAACAAACACAAGTTATTTAGATATTTTTTTGGATTTGTCCTTTTATAAATTGTATACAAAATGAGAAATAGAATGACTTCAAGGGTGAGACCGAGTATCTTCTTTTAATTCCCTAATGCCCTCGTTTGTTTCTATCACCGTCATATTAATTTTTTTCATTCACTCCTTAATTATTTTAAATTTTCTTTAAACCACAAAAAATATTATCTGTAGTCACCCTTTTATTTTTTAGATATAATTCATTTTCTATTAAAAAAAATCTTATTACTCTTTATGTTAAATCTCATATGAAATGAATAGTAGACTTTTATGGGTTTTGGTTTGGGACAAGGAAGTTTTCTTTTGTGATATATGTTTAAAAAGAAAGAGAGGAATTGGTAAAGAATACGATGTAGAAACCATCGCTACAACCTGATTTAAACCATAAGACCCGCAAACTATTCAATTCAAACAGATGGATTACGAGAAGGGCTAAGGAAGGCAGTGGACTGCAAGTCATCTTCCTTTTTGGTTCTTTCTTCTTTGCTTATCACATCAGCCTATCATCGATGGCCCCGTTTACATCAAACGCAAGCATCAGGAAGGCTTACGGACTGGCAAGTTGTAGCCGGAACACGGTAAGAAAGCCATCTTGTTGGAATTAAATAAGACTAGACATTTGAATGAAAAAAAACACGTGCAAACAATTTTCATATATCCAAAATGAAAGAAAACCATAAACACAAAAATGTGTACACTTTAAGATTGGATAGCCGAGTTGTGTAGATGCGTTTCATCAAATCCGTGTACATGCCAATGCGTTTACAAGACTAATGTCACAAGTTATTAGAGAAAAATCAAGTTTTTTGTGTAATAAGTTATTAAATAAAGTAAAAAAGTTATTCTTTTTCCTACTCTCCAGAGCCGTGTATCAATCCCGATTATTGATATTTTTAACCACTCTGTAAGGGGGTGGGACGATGCTCCCTCTAGGAGGCCACCTTTTTTTTTCTTTGAACGGGCTCTCGGAAGCCTAGGTCATGTCCTACCACACTAAAACCACTCTCTTTTTTTTTAACTCTAATATAATAATTGGTAATATATAATTAATTGATAATATATAGTAGACATAATGACATAATTTTGTTAATTATAACTACTATACCATACTATATGTGAGTTAATGAACTACAACTAAGTCCTCGGTACATACCCGGAAAAACCTTGGGAAAACATATTCTATACCCATGAGCCATTTATGAATAAAACATATAATGATACATCTACAAATAACACTCCTCCTTAATAGCTATGCTTTAACTTGTTAGAACTAAAATCTATTTATATTTTTCTGATACGTTTGAGAGGATATCCACAGATAGAAATTTTGTATTAACATAAATCAACGGACTATATGATGTGTTTGTTAGAGTGTCTGATCCATGATTAGATTATGGTCGATCCCCGATTAGATGATGGTCGATCCTTGATTAGATGATGGCCGACATCTATATGATCATATACTATTTACAATTTGCTATTAGATCGTCTTACATTAACACCAAAACAAATCTTTGATCATGAACACTAACAGATTTATGAGCATATGGTTGCACCTCTTGGTTGATTGGAGTGCTTGCTTACATGTTATTGATATTGTTTACATGAATGTTTGTAATGCTCTTGCCTCTTTGTCTTTAATCTTGTTTAGATAACTTGATTAAGTTAAAACTTAATACTCAATATACTAGATACTAAACTTATACTATTAAGCCTTCCCACATAGACATATATGTTAAAACCAGACGGACTTTTTATGTTGTTAACCTCAGTGATTTGAAGGTAGAATTAGAATTTTGAATGTATCCGAACTCATGATTTGAAAGATTTAGATAAGATGATTTTATACGAATTTGTGCTGTCTTTTACTCTTTTATCAATCGTGTATCTAAATGTTATGAAGGTCAATAATGGTGATGAAAATGGAGTTGAAGATTGAGGAGAAAAGTTAATTATGATAAGATATTGGGTAACTTTTAAACATTCTATAGAAAATTTAAATAATTTCATCAACTATTTGAGCATTCTAAAGATAGATTGATCGAGGGAATTCATTAGAATAAAATCTAATTCCTTTTTTGACCAAGCAAATTGTTTTGAAAGGAATCAATTTTAGTTACAATTCTTGAGAATATTTGATCGAAGCAATCGGAGCCTAAGGTATATCATATATCTCCAAACACCTAGATTATATGGAAAATGAAAAGGAACCATGCTATTTAAAATGAAATAAATGATAATGTAAGAATCATTTTGACTTTTGAGTATGATGATAATATATTTAATTCAAGACTTTTTATTGGTAAAGTTAAAGCAAATCATTTTATGCCAACAAACTAATAATATGTATGCCTTTTATAAAAAATGTATCCTTCTAGTTGCTTATTAATAATACTAAAATAATGATTAATCATTTAATTAATGTTTTATCACTTTATGAAGAAGAAAGTCTAGCTAGTTATTCTAAATTGGATATTTAATTCTTTTGAAGTCACTTTATAAACGGAAACTAGTGAAAGGAAGATTAACCTATAATGAAAAAACCAATTGTCATGAACAGTAACTAAGGTTATTTTGGAAAAGAAACATAGCAAACATCAAAACAAAAAGAAGAAGCCTTCCCCCTGTCTCTCTCTCTCTTTCCTTTACGATTTCATGAGCAAAGGTTGTATAACTCTTCACCGCCAACGCTGCACCACCTGCACTATCACCGTGCCATGAAAGAAATCGTCGGTATGTCGGCCGACGGTCTTCGATTTGTTTTCACTGTAACTTTTTAATGGTGTAGTTTCCGACGGTGGTGGAAGAAACCACAGACACCGGTGATGGTTTTCGGGATTTGGGGGTGGCGATAGTTTCCCAAATTTCTAAAAATCACTGATGTCTGTGCAACTAGAACACGACTACATAGGCTTATCAGAAGCTTCTTCAATGGAGAAACCCTCAAAATCTCCCAACAATTCACTCGAAAGTGACAACAAGAGTGTTCTTCACCTCAAAGCCACTGAATTACGACTTGGGTCACCTGGTTTAGGTCAAGATTTGGAAGAAAATTCATGTAAAATCAGCCCCACGAAGAACAATGTTTCACAAGCTAAAAGGGGGTTTTCTGATGTTAGCTTCAATGGTGCTCGAAATTGGGGCTTTAATGGCGGATCTAAAGGGGTTGATGCTGGTGTAGATGGTAAGAAAACAGAGCAATTGATTACCCCCATTGTTGAAGAGAAGAATAAAGGTTCTGTTGATGGTGGAAATTACAGAGTTCCTCCTGCTGCTAAGTAAGTTTTTATCAAACCACCCCTGTTAGAGTCTGCAACTAAATTGTTGAAATTAGACTGTTTTCATTTGGGTTTTTTGAATTGCTTAATAATTTGCTTTTTTCTTTGTTCAATTGTTGATAGAAAGTGATAAGAGCTTGTTTGGGTTATTTGTTCAATGTTCATAATTCTATTTTAGGGTTTGTTTATCTTGACTATTAATAGATGTTTGTGTGTATGTTTCTACAGAGTGATTATTCAATGCATAACACAATAGTTGTAATCTTTAGCAAGGATTTGGTTGCTTCTTTACCTATATGTTTAAAGATAAAGAGAATGAACAGCGTGTTCACTCCTGGTCTCTTTTTTGTTGTTTAATATTTTCATATACCACGTGTTCACTCCTGGTTTCTTTCCTGTGGGCTTCTGGTTTGTTTAATCTTTTTCATGTACTGGTTTCAAGCTTTACATTCATTATCTTCTTCAACTTCCCGAATCTCCAAGGTCTGTTCTTTAACCTAAGATTTATGTGATGCATGTATTGTTTTATAGGTTTTTTTTGGTGTTTTCTTCCTCTTCTAATTTCTTGAATCTTGGGTTGTCTTTCTGGGTTCCTGCCCTTTGATTGTTCCTCTGTGATCCACAAATTGATTTCAGTTAAACGTTTATGTGTGTTTTTGCTCTATTCTCGGTTTCTTTATGAATGCATTGTGTTCTGCCTGTGATATACCTTCAATCTGCCTTTGTATGACATGTGTGATATGGATAGGCATTGCAGTTTAGGTATCTTTATGATTGCATGTCCTTTGTTTGCTGCAGTTTTGTGCTTCTGATTTCAAGTTTGTTATGTGGTTGTATACGGTTGTTGATCTTCTTTAATGATGTTGTGTTTATGTTGACTGACTATTCGATGGGGATGAAATTGAGTGCTGTTTGCTTCATTTCCTGACCTGATTTTCAAGCAGGTATAGGGAATTTTGACTATAATTCTTACAGTAATGATTTTGGTGAGGGTGATTTTGAATTTATGACCATTTCATTCGTTAACCTGTTTCCCGTTTGACTTTTGTAGTATCCAAAAGTTGTAAATAGTTATATGAATGTTCTTTTTGTGTGACTTTTATGGCATTTGAAAATCATCAACTAATTAGACCAGCACAAGTTTGTCAATCATCTAATTGAACTATCTATTTACATCTCGAATAATTACGTTAATGGTATTTCATGTCACATTTGGGTTTTTTAAGTTTGCTCACACACGTCTTATGTGGGCTCTTTTCCTATAAGTTAGTTTTTATATTTTATACTTTGAATACAAATTTTTGATTGGATTTCTTTGTTGTTTGCTTAATTAATCTATTCTATTAGTGTATCTTTCATGTTAGTTTGTAAGGGCTTTGGTTTTCTTAAATATCTAAAGATTGCTTTCTACTTGGATTTAATGTAGGTTTTGAGACTTCTTTATGTTACCTACTTCTGGTACATGTATTTGAACTGTTTTTTATTCGCACTTGAATTTTGTTTTGCATTATTGCTAACGTTAGGAATTTTTTTTTGCTATCTTTGGATCATGGTTTAAACTTTAAATCGATCCAACCCATATCTGTTTTTATCAAAATCTCCTGAACCAGCACACCAATACCAAAAACACCTGTGGCTGCAACTTCAGCACCTAAGACGTGTGTCCAACAACATCAAGAAGTTTAGTGTTACAAGAAGGTATCTTACTCCCTTACAAATTATCTCATATTGATTATCAATCAACGCGGCTTATAACATCCCAAATGCAGATGAAAACACCGACATAAGCAAGAAACCTGAAGATTGGAACTCACTCAGTGTAGAAAAACAATGCACATTTTGGTCTTGGGACACCGGACACCTTTTGATTTCGGGTGGATGACCACAACAACAACCACCTTTTGTTTTCGATGTAGATGAGTAGATGACCACAGCAAACCCCCTTTTGCTCAACGTATATAAACAAGCCACCTTTTGTCTATAAATTTTGAAGATAACTTTTGGCTCAAAAACTAGCAACTTGAAAAAAACACATGCATGTATTATGGGTTGTATGCTTTTACTTGCACTTGCTTTTGCTAATACATTGCAAGCTCAACAAAATATCAATGCTCGATACATCGTAACGTAAAAATCATGAAAAAACCAATCGCGCAACGCGCGATCGGGGAAATAACTAGTTTACTAAATTTATAAATATCGAATCACTTTATTTAAATCCCTATAATCTCAAGACATATACTTGAATACTAAACAAATATGCTTATTATTTAAGAAATACGTCTTATTTTTGAACAATTTATATATAAGAATATTGATTAAAACATTGTTTAAAAAAATATTAATTATGTAGTGATATACAATGTCGTCCATTACATGATGGTTCATAGGATTGCTTGTCATTTTTATACATAAAATTATACTAACAAAAAGATACACGGGTTGGGTTGGGTTGTGACGGCAACATTGATGGCAGAATAGCATATGTGATAGCGATGGTGGCAACCAATGTGATGGCGCAAACCAACAAGCGATGATAAAACAAGTGTATATTTATAGCATTCTAACATAGTTTTCAACTATATTTATTTATTTTAATCTAGCATCATCATAAGAAAACCCATATGACTTAATTTGTGCCAAAAAAAAATTATGTTACATTTTTATGCACTTTTAGGTGTTAAAAGTTCTTAAATTTAGGTACAATCTTTGAGTGATAAAATACCAAGAGCCATTAAGTACCAAGAGCCGCCCTCTTGCGGCTTCCATGAGCTCACAGACGAAGTTAGAAGGGATGTAGCTTGTGTAAAGGAGGCAATCTTTGGTAGAGCTTATTTATGATTTCGTGTTGAACCTGGTAAACAAACAAATAGGAGGTCTTTCAGGAAATGTTAAACAAAAGTTTTTTCATTGCATCTTGATCATTTTTACTTTTTTGTTATTTGTCTTACCAATAAACCTTTGTGAGTGTGGGGCGTCTCTCTACTCTTTTGATAGAAGCGTGTCAGACTGACATTTATCTATGATACCATCACTGTAGATGCTCCAATACTATTCATAATCTATGTGTTTTCAGGTTTAAATTTGTATGTCGAGTGGCATTTGTGAAGTACCGCCACCAGGATCAATAGCATTAGTGTTGGAGTTTGCAGAACCCCCTGCTAGTTTTGTTGAAACTCTTGGAATTGTTACCATGACATATATATGCTTGTTTATAATCTAAATTGCAAGAAGCAAAATCCTGGATTGCTGGGCTGGGCTGGGCTGGGCTTTTCAACGTGGGCTTCATTTATGGTTGAACGAAGTTGATCTATTTGGGTCTATGATCTAAGAAGATGAGAGGTTTTTGAAGAGATTTGATTTGAATGATTTGAAAGTGTTGAAGCGTATGTGTCAGTTCTAGTGGTTTTGAAAAAAAAAAAAAAAAAAGAGAATATTTATTTCTTTTAAAATTCTACTTGGCTGAACGGACTTTAAAAAGAATTTAAAACTTTTATTATCTTCATTTAAAACACAAAACAAGTATAAAAAAATCTTTTTATATTACCATTTGAACTTAATTCAAATTAAAATGATACAACAGCAATCCTAGACAACTAATTAACGCCCTAAATCGAAAAACCGAAATTGATACCGAAGAAACACGTGTAATAAAATCACATGTGTTTGAAAAGCCTAAGAGGGCGTTTGGTTGGAAGGAATTGAATGGAATGGAATGGAATTAAAAAACTAGTATAATTTTCAGGCAAAATTATGTTTAAGTGGGTAATAAAATGTAAAACCCAAGGGAATGTTTCACCTCAAATTGCCTTGGTTGTGGGATTTCAAATTCCCTCTCTAGGTGGAAGGATTTTGAAATCCCACAACCAAGGGAATTTGAGGTGAAACATTCCCTTGGGTTTACTTTTAATTGCTCACTCAACACAATTTTTCTTGAAAATTATACTAGTTTCTCAATTCCATTTCATACCTTCCAACCAAACGCCCCTAAGCTTTAGAAAAAGATTCACATTTAGTTAAAACAAGCAGGTAATTAAACAAAACCGTTTAAGATTAAACATTTGGCAAAGTTGGATAAATTCCATGCAAAAGAGAATTTATCCCGTGGCTAGAACGAGTAAAGTGAAAGTAATAAAATATCTAACATTTAGTTTCATAACTCGGGTAAAATCACTACTAAAGAAAATCAGAGCTTACCCCAGACAGATAAATTATAATAAAGTAAGAGCTGTTTGTTTGCCTCTTAATCATTCGAATGTTTGAATGGTTCAGCACTTAATGGTTTCGTGAGCAGATTTCCGAATGATTATTAATTAAAGAAAAGACGGATAAACTATTACTTTCAGATAAAGGATAATAAACATACGTATATCTTAGTTTGCACCATAAAAAACTTTGCCTATAACATACAACAAAACCATCAATTCCTCTGAAAATCAGGTTGTGCAGTGATGGATCTAACCCATGCCCACTTATGATCTTTGGTGTCCACTTGGTTCTTGGTGTCAGCAATCTCATCCATCGGGATATACGCGTAATTCCCGTTGATAGGGCCCGCTACAAACCCCGTGTATCCCGCCATGACTCCATGAATAGCCGAGTGCGCCAAGAGAGTACAGTAAAGGTTATCTGTCGAATTGGCTGTAACCGCTCGGATCATGTATGTAGGATCAATGTACTTGACCGTAAACAACTCGCCCTCATGATCCGTCGCCCACCACTTCTTCAACTCGGATTTCAACCACGCCCCCACGTCTAAAAACACCGGGTTCCCCGACTCGTCTCTCTCCTGTTTCTGCTCATCGGTTCGGGGAATCATGTCCTGACCCGCCCCTTCGGCCACCACCACGACTGCATGACCGTTCTGTTTTAACCGATCGTCAAGAAACTCAAACAGCCCGCCTTTACCATGTAGGTAGAACTCATTTTCAGGTATTAAACAGCAGTCGACATCGCGGCTGCTTAGGGTTGCATAAAGGGCAATGTGGCCCGTGCTTCGACCCATGAGTTTAACCAGCCCTATGCCATTCGGTGCACTCTCCGCCTCCACGTGAGCTGCACTGATCGCTTGCTGTGCCTTCTCGACGGCTGTCTGGAACCCGAATGACCGGTCGATGATCCCGACATCGTTGTCTACGGTTTTGGGGATCGCGGCGACACCGACACACAACTTCCGGCGGCGAATCTCGTTGAATATCTTCACTGCTCCACGTAGAGTTCCATCTCCACCGATTATGTACACCTTCATAGTTTAAACCCATAATATAAACCAAATGATCAAAACATTTAAGCATATATAAAGGCTTGAGATCCGACTAATAGTTCTGTTATGAATGAGATTATACAATGTAAACCTATAATTGTTCTTAGACCAAATGATCAAAACATTTAAGCATATATAAAGGTTTGAGATCCGACTAGTAGTTTTGTTATGAATGAGATTATACTATGTAAACCTATAATTGTTGTAACTTCTAACACTAAAAGTTATGTTACGAGTGGTATTATATCGCATAAACCAATAATAATTCAAGACTCGATAAACCAATAATAATTCAAGACTGCTATCTCTATTATGAGTAGGATTATACTACATAAACCAATAATAATTCAAGACTAATAGCTCTGCTACGAATGAGATTATAGTGGATAAACCAATAATAATTCAAGACTAATAGCTCTGCTACGAATAAGATTATACTGGGTAAACCAATAATAATTCGAGACTAATAACTCTGCTATGAGCGAGATTATACTAATAATAATTCGAGACTAATAACTCTGCTATGAGCGAGATAATTCGAGACTAATAACTCTGCTATGAACGAGATTATACTGTGTAAACCAATAATAATTCAAGACTAATAGCTCTATTATGAGTGAGATTATACTGCCTACAACAATAATAATACTATACTGTATAAACCGATAATAATTAAAACAAACCTGATTATATCCATGCTCTTCAATTGCATTAACAATCTTTTCAAGATCAAAACCACCTCTAGAGGTCTCAAGTACCGTACCACCTCTCTTATGCCAATTATGCACCATTTTAACATCAAGCCTCACCGGCTCCATCGAATAAAACCCGCGATACCCCGCCTTGATCCCGAAGATCTCCCGGACCCCATAATCCTCCCACAGCCCCACCACCAGCTCCCGGATAACCGTATTCAACCCGGGGCAGAGGCCGCCACACGTAACGATGGCGGCCCGAACTGTCCGTGGGTCGAAATATATCTGCTTCCGGGGGCCGGCTTGGAGGTAGGCGGAGTGGGAGGAGGCGGGCAGGGTGCGGGCGAGGTCGAAGAGGGTGCGGCGGATGATGAGGTCGGATGGTGAGAGGTAGAACTCGGTGGTGGGGTGGTAGAAGGGGTTGTGGTGTAGAGGGTTGGTGTGGGTTTGGAGGTGGGGGAGGTAGTGGGTGAGGTGGGGGAGGGGGGTGGGGTTGATGGTGATGGTGAGGGTTTGGTGGTGGTGTTGGGTGGCGTTCATGGTGGTTGGTGGCGGTGGACGGTGGTCGGAGATGGAGGGAGAGTGGGGAGGTGGAGAAGGGTGTTGGTGTGATGTTATGGGGGTGGAGGGGTACGTGGTGAATCTGTGGTGTGACACGTGGTGTGTTGTGACTATCATGAAAGTCTTTCAAGTTCTAGAATTGAGAGGAAAATAAAGATAAATATATTGTTTGTTAAAATCAATCACTTCTTGCTACTATATTAGTTTTTCTATTTTAGGGCTAGACTGATTATGAGTACTATTAATAATATGTGGTTGTTTGATGCGGCAGATGTAAGGTTTTGTTAGAATATGTTTTAAATATCAAAACGCATTTATTGTTAAAAGATTGAAAACATAAAAAAGACGCTCACTATACAGTGTTTTTTGGATGTGGTTGTGGCTGTGAGCGGAGAATTGTGTGTGATTACACTTGCTATGTGCATGGTTCGATTCGGTTTAGCTCTTAGCCTCCACCAAACCTGATAACGACCGTTGTTATTGAAGAATCCATAATGGAACCATACCCGAGCTTCAATTTCAGTTCAATTTTTTCATCGGTTTCGGTTAATTGTCCAACGTAAATTATTTGTTTATTTTACTTTTTCGTTCGGTTCGGTTTTATGAAATGATATTGATATTAAGAAGGGCACTTAGCAATTTGAATAAGTACAAAAACTAAATAAGAAATAGCTACAAATAATTAACACCAGAGAGTGCCCAAGTTTCGGATCCACAGAATTTAATTAGATGGTACTTTTGGGTATCTCTTCCAGCTCAAAACTCCTATTTTATGGAAACTATTAACTATATGGTTTAAAACTTCTGTTGTTTATTAAATTTTTACAATTGGTTTTAAACAATGAGAAAATAAGAGAATCTTGTGAGTTTGAAAATGTTAGTAAGATGCACAAACTCCATCTTGTTTTATATTTTATATACATGGTATAATAGCGATAAATACATAAAAATAGGTTGGGAATACATTAAATTAAATTAACGATGAGCATTTTGGAACTATCAGTTCATAGAATAAAACTCAGTTCTTTGAAATTTTTATTGCATGTTTCTTTTGGCATTTGAATGTGAACAAATGTTAAGTTGATATGATTATCCGCGAAAATTCTATAACGCTCATCGTTACATAGCATTCTTGTATATGAATACTTTGACTTTCCAATATATTTCACGATTCAACTTTGATACCCTAGCTATAACCATGGGTGCCAATACCGTCGTCACTACTGTTCACAACAATAACGACATAGGAGCAGTATGATTAGTCTACGACGTCTCTTCTATTTGATAAGAGTCGTGTGGTTGAGCCATGGAAAATTTGAACATTTGGTTAAGATGTACAAAATACACATCATCCTTCACTAGATTTAGCCAAAACAATTGAACCCCAAAGATCATATGCCACATAAAAAACATCATAACCATGAGTAGCTTCTCTTCTGGCAACAATGGGCACGGTTGACAAACGAAGAAACTAATCATCAACACTAACACCAATCAAAGAATATATATACTACCCGTGCCCAAATTTGCTTCTTCTTTCTAGTCAACTCATGTTGCAGTCTCGCATATACGCCTGATCATAGTCCACATACCTGCTCCAGTAGCCTTTAAACTTGGGTATCCCTATCTCGAGCCATGGTTTCAAATTCCCGTTGTAGTGAATCACTGCTGCTTGTTCAATCTCCTTCTGGCTCACAGTCGGGTTGTACCCGAGCCCAAGCACATGCCATGACTTTTCTAACGGGTGTACTCGTTTCCAGAATGTAATCAAACCAGGTGGCAATGTCCCCAGCTTCCAAAGTTGTCTCTCCTGATTCTGCATCCAAACACATGATAAACAATCATGAGACTGTCAGGATATAAGTATTTGAGAACTCAGATTAATGAAGCACTTACCAAGTTTTGCCATGAGTGGTAAACTTCTGTAATGTTTTGTTTCTTCCATTCCTCCAAATCAAATATGTTCATTCCATATGCCCATCCACATGCCCGCGGGTCAAAGTTTTTAGCTATGATGGGATTTGAGAAGTTGAGGTAGCGATCAAACCGATGGAAGTTTTCCCCGCACGTCTCAACAGCACCATTCACCTTGCCTTTCAGATCAATAGACCAAAGACCACTTAAATCCTTCTGAACCACTATATCGTCATCCAAGAACACCACTTTCCTCAACTTTGGAAATATCTCTGGGAGGTAAAATCGAAGATGATTCATCATCGACAAATACTTTGGGTTGCGGAACTTTAGATTTGAATCAGACTCGGCCCTATTATTTGTTTTGAAATAATAATCAATCATATTCTGAGAAGCCAACTGCTTAAGAACTGGGCTATAACTTGCATTCAGCCATGTAAACTCATCAATGTTCTGTACTTGTATTGTAGCCTTCCCGGGTGGGTTTACAAGAAACCACATCCTCATTGCAGCATAATTCAGCTTGTCGGTAACAATATGGAACACATGTTTTGAAGGATCCTGCCATGCTCACATGTTAAATTTACACCTTTATAAATTCTATCAGAAGATGAAAAATGTTTATGAAAAATTCCCCAAAGAACATAATCAAGTACCTTGGCGTTTGTGACAGTTGAATTGACAACAACTGCTGTAGCTAAAACATTATCTGAAAACAACGCGTAGTGGAACAGGTTGGGGTCATCAAGATTTTCTTGATTTGGGAATTGTTGTGCAGAAGAATTTAAAGAATAGTATTCTGTTGAAAGGCGTAAAGGAAGACAATGGAGACCCTTAGAAACAGTTTTGGCAGTTAAGTGAGTCAAAAACAAGGCTTGTTTCTGATGGGCACGTAGCTGTTCTTCAGTTGAGTGAATAATAGCACGTAGCTTTTTTACAATGGCAGTGCAATCATCCTGTAGTTGCCTTCCTTTTGCCAAAGTTTGATCCATTGCCTTCAGCTTGTCATAGGCACTGCATTTATAACAAGATAAGTAAATACTATAACGCAGAGATTTTTCAAAATGGCAAAAATACTATAGGTAACGAGTCATTTATGGCAGAATTTAAAAATACGGCCTACTTCTTTGGTAGATCTGCATCCTTGGTTGCATCACCAAGTGCTTTTTGGACTTCCTTCATACGCAAGCGAAGTTCTCTGATAAATTGGGCATTGCTTCTTGTTGCTGAAAGGGAAAGATAAAGTCTTCCCCTAATTAACTGATCCTTGAGATACCGAACACGACTATCTACCAAATCATGTTCATCCGGCTTCTTACTTTTGGTGTTTGCTAGTTCCCTCTTACCAACTTTCGGAGCCTCTTGTTTGGTTTCCTAAAAGATCAGGCATTAAGACATGAATTAAATCCCACACATGAAGCGGATACCAGCTTTGTAAAAAATGAAGCGGATACCAGCTCCGAAAATATCAGGAACTAAGACATGATTTAAGGTCCCACACATGAAGTAGTAATTGGTCAACAGACCATAAGGATACCAGTCACAAAAATAAATGATAATAAGTCATAAGATCAATTTAGATATAAAAATCATGTTGGTATTTGGTAATTTCTAATAAAGAAAGTTCATCATGAGTGTTATACTTGAGGGATATACCATACTTATAGCATCAACAGAAAAAGTTTGTAGTCAAGACTCATGAGTATGCTAGCTGCTACCAAGAAATAGTCAAACCACAAAGGCATTTGCCAAGTATCATATTTTTGTTTTATACGACTCACCAAATACTTGAGAACAAATATTTCAAAATTTTTGAGTGATTATTATAAGCCAATATGGTCAAAGCAGAATACATGTGAGTCGTAGCAAAATGGATGGGTAGCATATCTGGTCACTTTAGAAATGGGTCACATGTTTCACAGATTGGGGTTCAGAGGGCTGACCTGTCAGGCCAAACACTTTTTCATTTTTAACTAATTTCATATATTTAGTATACTATTTCTACATATATGGAAAAAATAAGGAAACAGACTACCAATTGTTTGAAACTGGCTTAATATTTCATGAGAGTTGGAATATTAATGTACAACTTCCATGTTCCGTCATCAAAAGTATTGGAAATATAATATTAAACATAATCTGGAAGAATGGAAATAGTTAAATTTATTACTGTATCATATTTCTCTCTTGTCTGACAATAACAAAGTTGTAGCAATTAGTATCCCATATCCGGTTCACATGCACAGGTGGCAGCTTGCCGGCTTCTGCCTAAACCTTCCTTCTTTGTAAAAAGTATGTTTGATTTTTGTTTAACTTATTGTTTTATTTTCCTTTTGTGGTGGTGGAAGTATGAAATTGGTGGTAATGGTTGGATGGTGTTCACGAAAAGATGGTAGTGACACTAACAGTAATTGGAACTAGTCAACGGCAGCATTCAAAAGGTGGCAATGACGGTAACAACTAGTAAGTGGCCACTCTGGCCAGTTTGGTTCACAAGGCAAAAAATACATTGCTCATGTCATTCACCCATTCTTAATAGTGTCCATCATGGAGAAGCTCCATTTATCTCAGGATATAAGAAACACGCAAGCAATATGGAGACAAAATCACATCCATGCTATCATACATAGTTTAGGTTTTTGTAGTGGCATTTGGGAATCAATCTGCTCTAACACCATGACATGGAAGGTAAATTATTATATTATATACATAAGCTATACATAATTCATTGACTAAATCCAATTACTGTTAATCATAAAAATACAAGTTTCATATCCTAAAGAAAATACTATACATGGAAGGTAAATTATTATATTATATACATAAGCTATACATAATACAAAATCCACATATGACCAATGTCAAATATCGACTTATTCCAAGGTGAGAAGGTACTATGGTAGATCCATTCTTCCATTTTGTAGCTAATAATTCTATTCCACAAAACACTTCGTATATATAAGAGTCAAGTTGCTTAGTTACATATAGTGAATCAAGAAATATATAGACCTAATTTCTTTTTTCAAGATTAAATTAAGTAATTAGATCAATGAAAGCAACAACTTCATATAAGCTTTAAGACTCTTACATCCTCATTGGCTAACATCGTATGCTCAGTCGACCTCGAGTTCACATTTTCCTTGTTTTCACCACCATTGGCTTCCTTCAACTTATCAGTTACTTGCTTGATGGGGTTGTCATCTTGAGACATAACAACGGTGTCAACTCCCTTTGATTCTGTCGTATCAGTGTCGAAATCATCAAGTAAAACACACAACGAATCGATCAAATTCAAAATGTAAGTAACAAAACAAACCTTGATTAAGCTGTCTAGTTGTCCTAGATCTTTCACCATCATGTAGAATGGATCTACCCAAATCACCCAAATGAACATCACCAAGTGATTCTTCTTGTGATGCAGATAACTCCTGACAACATAATGAATCAAAATCAGGCTGAAATGAACACATTATCATCACACATCGCAAATCAGAGAAAGTAAACTAGTGATTCTACATTTCTACCTACCTGAGGAATCAAATTTAGGGATCTCACATCTCGATTCAACAACTGAAACCAAAAACAAACAAATAAAAACACAAATTACGATCAATCACTTCGAGATCGACGAAATTGCAAATTTAGAACGTAGGACTTACACGTGTAGAAGGCTCACGAACGAATTCATCAGTCGCTGCAAGCAGAAGAACACAAAATGTATTACACATGCATATTTTGATGGTGAATAGATGATTTGAAGAAGAGGAAATAGGGGAGTTACAGATGGAAGAAAGTGTGTCGGTGTAGAGAACAATTGGGGCAAGAACCGTCACGAGAAGTAGCAGTAGGAGTGGTATTCTGAGCCTCATCTTCATCGTCTTCTTGATCTTCATCTTCCAAAAGCATAGAACGAAATCAATGAAACAGAATTCTACGAAGAACACATTGAAATCTGAATCGCCATTGTTGAATCTCACAAATTGTTAAAGGGGATCAGATTATTCAATTAAGAAGAATTTGTCGTTAAGAGTTAAGAGGGGTGTTGGTTTATTAGAATCTACAACAAATTGAAGGGATCAAATCGAAGCAAAATAAATATAAGTATGAAGTTTGGGTGATGGTTGTTTGGTTTCCAGCCTAGAAAGCTTCAAACTGAAGCAAATAAAAAAAATTAACAATATTTTTTGTTAGAATAGAAATAAGAATAACCAATGATTTTTAGCCCAACTGTTTAAGGTGGGATACTCATAACATGTAAATATTTGGAGGTCATGGATTCAAGTCTCACTCTGGGTAAAAATGCTCAGAGTTGAGCCAGGGGGTTTTCTCAGCAATGGGTTTCCTCCTGAAGGGATTAGGGGTGCGGTCTCAGCTGGGAAACGAATAGATGGGCCCGATTAAGATAACACCTATTCTGCGAAGCAAGGTCGCACATTTACCGTTCAAAAAAAGAATAGAAATAAGAATAAGGTGGGGTTTAGAATTACTTATTTTTTATTTGATTTTTTAACTTTTAACAAGTTAATAAGTTAAAAAAAATGTTTGGTAAACTATAAAATATTTTTTAAACTTATTTTTCGTATAGGTTAAAAAGTAGGTTTTGAAAACTAAAGGAGTGAGTTAGAGAATTTAATATTCATTCCACATACTCATCCTTATAATTACACTAAATATCATTATTTTTCGTTATCATTTTTGTTAAATAATATTTTTTTTCATACATTTATTATTATATTTTCTCTCTCATCCACCACAAACATTTTCAAAAATATAAAATAATTTATGGAGGTTGTACCGTGTTTTCCCAAATATGAGGAAACACGGTACAATCCCCATATATATTCTATCTTTTTCACTCACAATCACGTACAACCATCTCCCATAATATAAGACACTCACTCATATATATATGTGTTCCAATGCTCTTAGTTATTAACTTTTGAAATCTTGTTTTAGTCTAATTTTCTATTAACTTTTTATATTTTAAAAAGTATATCCATTTTGGTCATTTTACAACCCCTTCGTTTATAAGTTAATTCAAACATTTTTTTAAAAACTACTTTTAAAAAATTATAAGTTAATAAATCATTTTTGTTAAAAGGCTTTTTTCAATCAAAATAAACAAACCCAAATATGCCCTAAAACCTATATGTTACATAATTTTAAACCGTAATCGCTTGGCTAGGACATACATTATTTACCATCAAGTTATCTCTTAAAACACCAAAGCAAATAACTAAGTAACTATACATAATTTTTTGTATCATATCTATTTGTTTTTATCATTTCAAAGATATCTGTCCATGGTTTATAGTGGAACGTTATTGTCACTTTTATTTTATAAAACTAGTTTGAATTTAAATTCTTACAGGTATAAGGTTATGTAATGTTTAAATGTAAAAAAAATTATTGTTGTTCAAGTTTAAAAGATATGTGATTGGGGGGGGGGGAAGAAAACTTTAAACCGTAAGAATTTAACCGTTTTAACCAGTTAGATCAACTTAAATAATATGAGTTGTTATAATTTAAATTATAGTAATGGTTAGACTTCAAAAACAACTATCAAAATGTATCATAAACACCTGTAACACTTGTAAAGAAGTAAAAAACAATGTTATTGTTTAGTTTTTTTTTTTTTTTTTTTTTTTGTTTATTATGTTAATTATTTTGATTTCAGATCATAATATTTTTTCAAAACTAACATGTATTTCAACCTTTTTCTTATCTTCATCATTTATTTTCACTTGTCTGTAAACAAGATACTTATAACAAAAAGATTGCTTATAAAAACTTCACTATCGAACCATAAATGAAGATTAAATGGAAACCTCACTCACTTTCATCCCAAAAGGAAAAAAGTAATAATCTTTAAAACGACATGGTGAAAGATACATAAAAACTAGACTTTAACGGAGTTATTTTGACACCCACTAAAAATTAAATTCTCTCATATGTTAAGCAATAGTTGTAAAACGAAGTGATAACAAAGAGATATAAGACAACGTTGAAAAGAGTATATCAAAAACAATATAGTTAAATAAACTATTCAATAAAATTTTATGATAACATGCAACACTCTAAGCATTGTCTGTCAATCCTAAATCATGTTATCATTTGGTATTATTTATTATGTTCACATATATTTTTTAATATCATTTACCATGTGAGGGGATGGTCCATAAGTTGTTGATTGCTAATTTAGGTGTTATCAAGTGTGCATCAAAGAACAAATAAAGTAATACCTACTTTATATAGACTAGGTAAAAGAACGAAAAACAAAACCCTTATTTTTCGTTCTACGAAAGAATGTAAACGAATCTACTCTTTATATGGTCCACTTTTAGCTGCAAAAATACTTTAGAATGTCACCCTTTATGTCACATACCCACCTTAATGTATATTACATACCAAACTCTCTAGCCACCCTGTTATAACGCACAAGACCTAGCCTAAAATGTCTAAGTGTTAGACCTTTAACGTAATCAATACGTTTAACGTCTAGACAGTTATCTTTGATATGTTGTTCGATTGATAAATATGTTACTATATTTATATAGAGCATCACACGATGAAACAAATAATAGTTCATAGTATATTGGCAATCTTATACATAAATAATCATTTAGAATTTTCCACTGCTTAACATACAAAAAACATCTCAAAATAATAACGGTTTATAGTGTAGATAAAAAAACATAACAGTTTGTAGTTTATGTATAAAAGCGGTGTCTTGTATATGGAAAAACTCTAGTATCATGATCCTTTTGATTGCATACACAACACTTAACAACATCACAAATTTATAATAATTATGTTTTAGATTACAAAGTAAATCTACGGTTGAAAGATCCACTAGAGACACTAATTGTATTCCTAAATATATCACTTTTTAAGTGTTGCTAGTTCATTTTAAAAACCCTAGATCAAGAGCACCTTCTTGCAATACCTTGGATGAATGGAATGACTTCCTAAAACTTTAAAACTAAAGTTTCGATTTATTATTTAAGTTTGATCCAGAGGGAAAAGGAGGAGATAATTAGGTTTCAAGATTAGGTTTTAGATAATTTAAATAAAAGAATAGGGTTTCTTTTCTAATTTTTCTAATGTTGATCTTCAATTAAGTTTATTATCTTACAAATACCATAGAAAGTTATTAAATTCTCTATATCTCCTTATGCAAATGACGAACTCTAATTTTAAATTATTTAATAAATCATCCCTAGCTAAATAAATTAGTTGTCGTCTTATGAGTTATGATCCTTAGTGTGATCTTTTGGACGATAATGACATAGTATCATAATATAAGTTTTGGGTAACTTTGTAAAATATTAACCAATTTTTAAAAGTGTTCCAATTAGGTAACTTAAGTTTTAAAAGTGTTCCAATTAGGTCACTCAGTTTTTATATTTTATATAAATTAAAAGTCTTAACATGTTTTTAGCATGTTATACTTTTGGTTTCAATTAGAAAAAAAATTTTCTATCTTTTGATGCTGATATGGAACTTTTACGTAAATTTTAGTTATTTTTTATTTTTTCATAATTGACATGTTTTTTTAAATATAATTTTATATATTGAAAATTCTGACTCTCATGTCTTCTTCACCGTTACTTTCTTGACATAAAAAAATTTAATGATTACTCGATTTGATCGTTTGGTGGTCCAATTTGAGAATAATATGCATGAGTGACTAAATTAGAACACTTTTAAAACTCGGTTACTATTCTGTGATATTTTCCCTATAAGTTTTATCTCATGCATGTAACTGAAAAGATTGTTGCACACTAACATGGACTGTTTAGGAGATATCATTCATAATCCAAAACCAAATAATTGGATAGGAAAACTAATATAACTAGAGATTTTTCCCTCCACGCGTTGCGGCAGAAACTTATGTGTTACGATATTAAACACAAAAATTGGAAAAATACCATTATTCGGTTCATGTAACATTGATCTCGTACTTTAAAGAACTGGAAGCCTTTTTCTCGAAAAGATAAAGACAGGGAATCAAAACTAAATCATTCTTTCAAATACGAAATCAATGCGCGTGAGCAGGCTGCATATTACGCAACAAAAACCAAATCAATACATCTCCTCATGTACGAAGAAACAATTATACTTACAAAGACAAGCAAGTTACTTATGAGGACATAAAACCTTTTGTTATATGGACATAAAGCACTTACAAAGACCTAGTTTGTATCGTCTAGGCTTGGAACAACTAAAATCATAAGATAATTAAAAACACATATTTTATTTAATTACCCGAGCTTACAAAATAACTTTTCTTACACTAACTTACAATTAAAAGGGCATATAAGTTTAGATTGATGTGCTAATTGATAAGACCCGGATTTTGATATGAAAGTCTATCAAATACCACTCCACATTGCCATTGCACATCCATATATGTTACAACAAATCCAAATTAAATTACCAGGGGACTAAATACCTTCAAGCCGGCTCCAAAACCCCTCGTTCTCAGACTGCATAAACACAATCCTGTAAAACAAAAAGAAAAGCATCAAACAATAACACAAAGTGACAATGCCCAATAACTAACGACAACAATAGCAACTGATAACCTTATCCGACATCTAATGAATACACGCGAAAAACAACAAAACCATGCCAAACAAACACCCAAAAAAAGACAACAAAACCTTATGGGGAACTGGAAGGCAAGAGCACAAACAAAATCAATAAATAATCACACAATTGCCTTTAGATTCCAGTTTTGCCGCGTGTTTAAACCAACAGTGACAAAAGCTTGATATATAATTGTAGATTTGCAGGCTCAGACACGGTGGTTCATTGTGGCTGCAAATACTCATTTACCACGCCAAAACAATGAACACAACATCCTTTTGTTTTTCTTCATCGCCTATCAACTGTCAATAAAATCAGTCTCATACACAACATGTTAAACCACCATTGAATTCAGATGACAACAGGAGATCAACATCATAACCATGAGCACACAAATTAAGCCACAACCCAAATTTCAGGCTCAAGCATGCTAATGGTCACCATCACAACCCTCAAATACGACATTGAATATTAGCACAATAAAGAACATAACCGACAACAAAAGTCTCAGATGAGCTTGCACTCGTCGTCATCGGCTCGAACATAAAAACAATACATGCATTATCCAGCTGTACCAAACACAAAAAAGGCAACTCATATAGGATAATAACGCAACCCATCGGTTAAACAGGGCATACCCCCTGAAAAGACCAAGGAAATTGAGCGGTAGTGGACATAGCATCCAGATGTGGCGGTTCAACAACAACCACAACCAAGGCCGGTGACGCTACAGGGAACATCCGCCGGCTATGATCGCGTTCAACCTCATCAACACCCATGGGCCACAATCATTTGGAAACCCTAAAGACTTCAAACGTGGAAACCAAGCCAACTGACACCCAAACCCTAAAGGCTTCAGACAACATAATTGAAGCAAAAGAGTAGCGCCACCAGCGTAGCAAGAAGTGACAGAGCTAAAAGGGGCCACACATCACCCAACTCAACATAAAGGGTTCAGAGAGCAAAAGAGAGACGAAAGAGATAAAAAAACAGGGAAGGCAAGTACGCACCACCGCCGCCGCAAGGAGCGGCGGAGTTAAAGTGCCGTCAGCCGACCCAAAGGCGGCCAAAAGCGGCGGCGACACACTAGCCCCTTTTCCTTCTCTTTATGCATGCAGTCGCCTTAGCCACCATAAAACCCAAAAAGAACTCGGAGAGAAAACCAAAAAGATGTCGGGAGAGAAACCCAAAAGGAAGATGGAGACAATCGTCTGCAGAGACCGGAGAAAAACCCAAAAGCAAGTTGGAGACAAAGCATCTCTCAATATTAAACATAGAAGATGACAGATTGTACATATAAAAGATACCAAAGCATCACTGATTTGTATCATATGCAAAGAAGTTTACAATGCATTAGCCACTTGTACCACAGACATATAAGACTAAAAACTACTGTTCATGACATTGCTAAATTAACATATAGGAGAATATGAAAAAACTTACTATATATGTTTCAACCACGATTGTAGTCACTAAAAGCATCACACATTTTGGTGTCGAATACTATTCTAACACAAGTTCATTAATTATAACTTAAAACCTTCCAAACCTGTTCTTTAATTTACCCCTTCAATATTAGATTTAATGTATCTATTTTTTTTTTTTTGGTCATTTATAAACCACTTTTGGGTTGCTAGTTGACATTAAAATCTAGACCAAGAACACCTTCTAGCAATACCTTGATTTGATTTTGTAAAAATTGAAAACTACCTTTAAGAACTTTTTTATCGTGTTAAAAGTTTGATCCAAGAGGGGATTTCAAGTATATCTTATAGATTTTTCCAATAGAAGCATAGAGCTTTTTTTCTAATGTTGATCTTTAAATTCATAGAATTTGTTTTAAAAGTATTCGAGAAACATTATTATGTATCTTCTTGTTGAAATGACCAACCCTAATTACGACTTACCTAATAATTCACCCCTAGACCAATTTGTTATCATCTCATTTCTTTTGGTGTGATCTTTTATACGCTTATGGTGTAGGGTCATAAGTGGTTTATGTACACACAATCCAAAAATACACACTCAAAAATAATCACCCTGCAATTTACCTGCACAATATAAGTTTTACCTTCCGGTATGAAATTAAAATGTCATGTTCCACACTAACATGGATTACGTAGGAGATACTGCTTATAATTTAAAACAAAATAAATTTGGAAAGGAAACTAATACAATATAAAAAAAAAACTTACAATACACGATCCCACTATAATTATGGTAGTTAAAATAAATTCTTCAACAAAATCAAACTCTACACGTATTTTTCAATTATGTCTCCTACAATAGAGTTAAAATATAAATTGTGTCGTCATACTTATTATAGATATAATAGAATTCTATTTAACTTCTTGTACTTGTGTTTTTCCATAAACTAATGACAAATTGTCCTCTATCTAATGGCATGGATGTTATGCCAAGTCAAGCACCACGATTAATGTCTCTAAAAAAGTCTAAACCTCTAAAGAAATAAAAACTTTTTGTATAGTTTTACATATAACATCTTGAATATGTTACTTATAAAATTAAAATTTCTTAGTATATTATTTACATGTTAATAAACTATATGTTGTTAAAGTTTTTACTTAAATAATTTTAGATCTAAATGGTTGAGGTGAGATACCCAAAACTTTATTAAAATAAAAAGATATATTGGTTCAAGTTTTACTTGTAAAAAAATAAAGAATTCTGGAGTGAGCCTTGTGGTTTTCTCATTAAGATGAATTTCCTTATAGAGGTGCTCTCGGTTTATACTCGAGTAATGAAAATAATCGGGTGGACCAATAGCTCATAAATAATTCTTTAACAGCTAAAATAAGTTATTATTTTTAATTCCATAATCCTAATAGCCACAACATTACTAGTATGTTACTTATAAAATTAAATTTTCTTAGTATGTGTTATATACATGTTAATACATTACATGTCGTTAAAACTTTTATTTATCTATTTATTTAGACTGAACATAGTTGGTTGTTTTCATTACTTAAGTATGTAACCTTGAGACACTAGACTGATACGTCTTCGAATGTAAGCTCGTACACTAGTCTCGAATCTGAGATTACTCTTAGGAGAAAACCAATCTCAAATGAAAAAAACTTCTAAACTTTTTTTCATCTGCGTGTGAGACTAAAATTCAATATCTCCCGTATTATAAATAATCACTTTTCTATTCTATATTCTTAATAGCCACAACATTCCTATCATGTTCAATAACTTTTTTAAAATCCACTAGCCATTAACATATTCTCATAAACCAAATCAACATATTTACATATATAAAAATATTTACATATATAAAAATAATATAGTGAACATGAATAATGCACTACCATCAAACATAATCGCCGACAATTTCCTATCGTCATCTTCCCCTTTTTACATCTTCAAATCCTTTGAGCTTCAACCTTCATATTGTCAATTTGTTCAAAAACACTATTGATGAATGAGTAATTGGATCCATTAGGGTTTCGAATCGAAGTTGTATTCTTGTTTAATTCGCTTTTGCAATAAGGAAAGTGAGGATGAAGATGAAGATGTGGCTGAGAAAGCCAGTGCTGGTGTTGCTTTTCCTCACGGTTCTTGCGCCCATTGTTCTGTACACTGATAAGCTCGCGACCTTCTGTAACTCACTGTTCTTAATCTCTAGATCTTCTTTACCAATTGATAGTTGTGAAATCTAATGGATTTGTTGAATTGGTTGTTGCAGCTTCGTATGAATTCATTCAGGATGCTTCAACACTTGTAATAGTTTCTTTGATTCTGCTTTTTACATTTGGATTTGTGGATTTTGGTTGTGTTTGTTCATTTGATTTGTGTGTTTTTGGTTTCAGTCGTTGAATCGGGATTCCCAAGCCCTAAATTTGCTTCCTCAGGTGTGTAGCATCACTAATTTGCTTTGTGAATTGCTGTACATGGATATGTGTTTATTATTGTTATTCTTTTCAGGAGTTATCTGCTACCCAAAAAGAACCTTTGGGTGATGTTTATATAGAAAGTTTAACCAGATCTGTTCAACATGTTGATGGTGAAAGCTCTAGGAAAACTAGACAGCTTAATGAAGGTTTATTATCTTAATTCTTTATCCCATCTTAAGTCTAGACTTAATTTGCTTTTGAATTTTGATGACTGATGTAAATGCATTTTTGGCCCTAAATTTGATTAGAATCTATGGGAGTTGACACCATTGTTTCTGCTCAAGAAGACAACCCCATCAAGCAAGTTACCCAAGATCACAGCAGTCTGGAATCAGCTGAAAACAAGGATAATGTGAAGAAATTGAAGGTGGTTGAGCATCCATCTTCAGTCACTCAAGCTGTAAGTTAGTTATTTTTTGTTGAAATATTGCTGTGCTGTCACTTTCTTGCCTCTTGTGATATGTCAATTATTGTATTAGTTGTTTCTTGGGTAGCTGGATATGTTGGTTGGCATGAGTTGTATAATAAATAAGCCATAATGTGGTGTGATTTTTCGATTGAAATTGCACATGATTGCATACCTAAATGGTGTTATAGTCATCTTCTTTGTTGACTTATAGTCTTCCGTTTATGAAACAAGTATTTGTGGTTAGTTTGAAAGTAACTTCATGTCTGAATCTTTATACCAAGATTTGGTTTCCATTAATGTCGATTATAAAGGCCTATGTTCTTTTCTGGTCCATGAACTCATCAACTCGTAAAGTTTTATGTTTGATAAATCTGTTATATGAACGCAATTTTAGCTGCACATGTGGACTTAGTTCGCGTTAATGTCTGATCTTTTAGGAAACTAAACAAGAGGTACAGAAAGCCAGTAAAAGGGAAGCTGTGAAAACCAAAAGTGATAAACCGAATGAACATGTTTTAGCAGATACTCGTGTTCGGTATCTCAAGGATCAGTTAATTAGGGGAAGGGTTTACCTTTCCCTTTCAGCAACACGAACAAATGCTCAATTTAATAGGGAACTTCGGTTACGCATGAAGGAAGTCCAAAAAGCACTTGGTGATGCAACCAAGGATGCAGATTTACCAAAGAAGTAAGCCTTAATTTTAAATTCTGCCATAAATGAATCGTTAGGTATGGTAATTTTTTAAATGTATTTATGCATTAAAGTATTTTGTTATCTTGTAATAAATTCAGTGCCTATGACAAGCTGAAGGCAATGGATCAAACGTTGGCAAAAGGAAAGCAATTACAGGATGATTGCACCGCCGTCGTAAAAAAACTTCGTGCAATTATTCATTCAACAGAAGAACAAGCACGTGTCCATCAGAAACAAGCCTTGTTTTTGACTCACTTAACTGCTAAAACTATTCCTAAGGGTCTCCATTGTCTTCCCTTACGCCTATCAACCGAATACTATTCTTTAAATTCTTCTGCACAACAATTCTCAAATCAAGAAAATCTTGATGACCCCAACCTCTACCACTATGCGTTGTTTTCGGATAATGTTTTAGCGACAGCAGTGGTTGTCAATTCAACTGTTACCAATGCCAAGGTGATTGATTATGCTTTTTGGGGCATTTCTTATAAACTTCTTTAATCTTCCGATACATATTTGAAAAATTGTGATTACTATTTATTAACATGTAACCATGGCAGCATCCTTCAAAACATGTGTTCCACATTGTTACTGACAAGCTGAATTATGCTGCAATGAGGATGTGGTTTCTTGCAAACCCACCCGGGAAGGCTACAATACAAGTTCAGAACATTGATGAATTAACATGGCTGAATGCAAGTTACAGCCCAGTTCTTAAACAGTTGGCTTCAAGAAACATGATTGATTATTATTTCAAAACACACAAGGGGGCTGAGTCTGATTCAAATCTGAAGTTCCGCAACCCAAAGTATCTGTCTATGATGAATCATCTTCGGTTTTACCTTCCTGAGATATTTCCAAAGTTGAAGAAAGTAGTGTTCTTGGATGATGACATCGTTGTTCAGAAGGATATAAGCGGTCTTTGGTCTATTGATCTGAAAGGCAAGGTGAATGGTGCTGTTGAGACGTGCGGGGAAAACTTCCATCGGTTTGATCGCTACCTCAACTTCTCAAATCCCATCATAGCCAAAAACTTTGACCCACGCGCGTGTGGATGGGCATATGGAATGAATATATTTGATTTGGAGGAATGGAAGAAACAAAACATCACAGAAGTTTACCACTCATGGCAAAATTTGGTTAGTGCTTCGTTAATGAACTTCTTAAATACTTAAATCTTGAGGGTTCCGTTATCATTTGTTATATGTATGGATGCAGAATCAAGATAGACAACTTTGGAAGCTGGGGACATTGCCACCTGGTTTGATAACATTCTGGCAACGTGTGTACCCGTTAGACAAGCCATGGCATGTACTTGGGCTCGGGTACAACCCAAGTGTGAGCCAAAGGGAAATTGAAAGAGCAGCAGTGATCCACTACAACGGGAATTTGAAACCATGGCTCGAGATAGGGATACCCAAGTTTAGAGGGTACTGGAGCAAGTATGTGGACTATGATCAAGTGTATATGCGGGAGTGCAATCTAAGCCCATGAGTAGACAAAGAAGTAAATGGGGTCAATAAGTAGTATATATTCTTTGATTGTTCATAGTGTTGATGGCCAGTTTACTCTTAACACACCCCGGCCCAGGGTTAAATGAGAATTCAGCCACACATTATGTTGATTTTGTTGTAAAGGAGCATTAGATTCATGGTATGAAAGTTTGTGTTTGATGTTTCAACTGTGCATGTGTTTTGTATCCTCCAGCCTTCATCTAGTTTTAGATTATTTTCATTCTGTATTCATACGCGTGCGATAGAAGTGTATATACAATTAAGGGCTGAAATCGCAGTTGCCTCTAATCAATGGTTGAAATCACCCACTAAAATAAAAATTACGGTCATGAGAGCTTAATCCTTTGAACAATTGGATCCAAACCCGTTGACCTTAAAGAAATAACACATGAAAAACAAGTATCATGTGGGGAAATATTCCAAACTTATGAGTAAACGACACGATATCTCAGATTATGGTGCCACTTGGTATCACGGCATCTTTGATGACCGTTACGATGCCACTCTTAATGAAGTAACCGTCTGTCTCCCGTGCTGTTTCTTCAACATTGTCAGTGTTTATAATCTGCAGGTTTAACAATACAGATCATATCAGTTCTACATTATGATAATGATGATGATAATGATTATAACTATATATAATTGTTTGTTTACCTTCACATTATCTCCGATTCGAGCATTTTTGTCTATAATCGCTCTCTTGATGTGCGTATTCTTTCCGATTCCTATAGCTACACCTCCCTTCTCCGCCAACAGTCTTCTGTCTGCATCAGTCTGCTCCATATAAAACCAACCATCATTCATTTCCATCAAGGAGGAAAAACCACCATATCTCAATAAAAAGTTAGCTACCTCATAGTAGTCAGCTCCCATGAGCAAAGTGTCTTCAATAATCGCACCCTCAGAAATGCACGACCGAAGACCAATCACTGAATGATGAATCTTACAGTTCTGTAGTGCAAATAATAATTCGACCCGATCAAAAAAGGTCTACACCGTGAATCATAAACCTTAAAAGCTTTCAGTAATACACAAGAATAAGTACCTTGATGACACAACCCTCACCGATGACACTATTTGTAACATCAGCATTCAACATCTTTGAAGGTGGTAAGTATCGTGGTTGTGTGTATATTGGAGCAGTTCGATCGTAGAAACTGCAGACCGACGAACAACACTTATTTTTGTTTGTTATGCTGCAAATCAACAAGTATATGGCAAGTTGTATAACATAAAGGGTCATAAGCTAACCTGAAATCTGGTACTGGCTTCTTGGTGATTCCCAGATTTGCATGATAGAAAGCCTCAATGGTACCAATGTCTTCCCAGTAACCATCATACAGGTAGGCTTGTACCTAAATCAAATGAAACTATCTGCTTAATGTTTAGGCATATGGTCTGCATAAACTTTTCAGATCGGTTATCTTATAACTGTGAGAACCTATTACTGGTGAACTCATGAGACCCCAACAATAGTTTGCTAACCAATGAGATTAATTTTATTGCAGTTATAATATAAAAAAAACATATAAAAATGGAAAAATATATCAGATGAACTTACTCGCAAGCCGATTGATGTTGCACCTGGAATCACTTCACTTCCAAAGTCATTCGCCTTTGGAAACTTCTCTCTCAGCAAATCCAACATAACATTCTTACTGAAAACATATATGCCCATACTTGCAATAAACGGCATTTCTTTCGCTCGCTTATCATCCAGGCCAAGAATGGTAGTATCAACCTAAAGTAAACATTTGAAATCAATAACATTACATAGAACAACATATGGTCAAATTCAACTATCTTTTAATGGTAATCATGAGAGCCCGTTATAAAAAACTCACGGCCCCACCAACACCCTGCTAACTAGTGGAAACCGGGAAGCGACCTTCAAGGGGTTAAGGCTAGAAACTAGTGCAACTACGCCACCCCTTGAAGGCTCAAATTCGACTATCTTCATACCTTCATTGCTTGTAATTTGTCCCCCTTCGGCTTTTCCGAAAACTCAATAATTCTACCTTCCTCGTTAATCTTCATCAAACCAAACGCAGTGGCGCGCTTCTCATCCATGGGCAGCGCAGCAACGGTTATATCAGCATCATTTTCCCTATGTGCTTGAATAAACTTCTCATAATCCATACGATACAAATGATCGCCAGCAAGAACCAGAAACTCCAACACATTTTGTTCTTCAAGCAACCATAGATACTGCCTTACAGCATCAGCTGTACCCTAGTCATTGTCCACAAATGCACATAAATCACACACACACACAAAAGCAAAATCACTAAGTACAAACTCAATCAGTTGATTGTTAACTACCTGAAACCAATCAGGATTCTCGGGACTTTGTTGGGCTGCAAGAACTTCAACAAAGCCTTCATTCTTGTACCCGCCCATGTTGCTTGCATATGCGCGTGACAGATGACGATTAAGCGATGCAGAATTGAACTGAGTAAGAACATATATCTTGTTCACATTGCTGTTCAAACAGTTGCTGACAGGTATATCTATCAGCCTGTAATTAGCCCCCAATGGCACAGCAGGCTTAGCTCTTTTCTTTGTAAGAGGATACAATCTGGTCCCTGCTCCACCACCAAGAATGATCCCAAGAACACTCTACACATTCAAATAATATTACATCAACAAATCAAGATTAATAATTTATAACCACCAGTGGTAGAACCAAAGCTTCTTAGTCAAGGGTCGTTATAAAAATCTCTTTTTTTTTACAACTACAACTACAAGATCGTCATATCATATCATGTCATGTTTTCTTGAAAAAACTCTACTTTTATTTATATAAAAAACTAACAATTTTTTCTGACCCTCTTGATCCTCACCTAGTTCTGCCAGTGATAACCACTAGTTTTTTATATCTGTGTGCGCGCGCGCATGCATTTATTGCATTTATGATATACCTTACTGGCATCAGGATCTAGGCATGTTTGGGAATAGCTGGAGTCCGAAACAGCTTTCGGGCAAACAACATTTGGAGTTTCTCTTCTTCCACCGGTGACGTTGAGCTGGGATGTTTTCCGGTGAATGATGGCGGCAGCGGGCTTCTTTAAGAGAATATTCCGGCCAAAGATCTGACTCGAGGATGCGGATACATTGCCACTCATCATTCCTCCTGATTGAACCATCATGTGGGTCATCATTGGTTAATCAGAATGTGTGAAATTCTTGATTTTGAATGGTTTTTGATGATGAAAATGGGGTGTGAGAATATGGGGAGGAGATGAAGAAGGAAATCTAGTGTGTGGATGTGAAGTGTGTGTGTAACATGAACATCCTCATGCACACAACAAGCCAAAACCTATGTTACTACAAACAAGCATCACAATTGGCTAATTGCATTTTGGTCCCTAGGTTTGTTGTTAAATTACATGTTGTGATATACAATGCCAATTTTGGTTATAAGGCCTTTTTAATATTGTAAGGCTTCTTTATTATGTTTGAATAAAACATACCATTTGGATAGAATTCTATGACCTAGAGATAAAAATATGTTTAGAATAATTTAGTCTATTGCTTTTATGTTTATAAATCTCGATTGTTAATCATAAACATAAGATGTTGGTATTAATTTGTCTCAAAACAAAATAGCACTTATAGTTGACATTGGTAGAACAAGAAGGAAGTGAAATAAAATTTTAATTCTCTTTACGAAACTAAATAGATATAAAGTTAACAGTAAATAACTAACATTTAAATTTAAATTAAAGTTTACATAATCATGAACGATTATATCAAAACCCGTAGATTTACGTATGAACTCGTATTGAGTAACAGACATTCAACGAGTATGAGATTAGGCTTGATACATGTTTTTATAATCATGTACGAGACTAATATTACCAAAACTCGTATTATAACACACTTATTGCCATTAATAAAAGCAGCATATTCTTGTCGAGATCAAGACCAATTGATACCTTCACCATCAGTGATATCTTGTCGTATCAAGACTCAATTCTCATAAGAACCAGGTCAATACTCCCACCATATTCTCTGGACATTTGATACTTTCTCGATCCTGATTTCATATTTTGTAAATCACATAGGAGAGTGTTGATGGAGACTATACTTCTATCAGGTCGATGTTCAGTTGTTGTGAATAATGTCATTTGAAGATCAATTTGTTGTTTTAGTTATGAATGTTTCTTTATTATGGTGTCGATTTTATGAATGTACTATCGACCACAGAAAACAACAAAACAGACACAATTAAGTTGATTAGTGATTAGGCTCGAGCAAAAATTGCTAATTGGAGGCAAAAATATTAGAGTTGAGTGCGGTGAGAACTATAATAATATTAAAAAAAAAAAAATGGTACAAAACCACAATATAACTTTACACGAGGACCATCTATGTACATAACTCAACTAAAAAATCGCTCTACAAAGTAGGGAGACATATTTGTTACCACAAAGTGATAAACTTTTGTTTCGAATTTGTTGGGTTCAAATATGCTTCTTTTGCTTAGTAAACCAGTTTTAGTTACATTTTTATCTCATATTTTGATAATATAAAAGGTTTATAACAAAACTAAATCAGTGTATGAATGAGATCATATATTCATATATCATTAGCTAGAACTTTATATGTGTTTGCCAAAAATCTTTAACTTTTCAAGTGTTAAATTTTGATTAATATTTTATTTTAAAAGAAAAAACGTGTAACTTTTAATGGTAACACATTTTTTCTAATATATACATAGATAATTGTTGTAAGAGATTACTATAAATCATTGCAAATAACATATTAACCTGTTATTTGAAGAAATGAAAATGAAAATAATTTAACAAATATAAAAAATTCATACGAGGGTAATGATCTTGTGGTGAAGCCCTATAATACTTAACCATGAGATGGTTAGAAACCTTTAAAATGAGACGATAAATGAAAATTTACAGCCATTTAGAATACAAGATGACACAAAGAACTCACTCACAAAAGCAAAAATATATGTTTTCAAGATTTTCTAGAAACTTTTGACAAATCCGATAGCAAACCCATCCGGACCTAGTGATTTGTCACCATCACATGACCAAATAGCTTATTTAATCACTGTTCACAAGACCGGATCGGATCAGCCGGTCCGACCGAGATTCGGCTGGCCAACCGGTCCGATCCACCCCAAATCGTTTTCTTCTAGTTGAACTGGCCGGTTCGAACCGGTTCGGTGGTTGAACAGGGAACCGGGAACCGGTTCGAACCGGATTTTCTATTTTTTTTATTTTAATGGGTTTAACGGGCAGGTCGGATGATGGATTTCAGTGTTGGATGTATAATTATTGTTAAATGTTATATATAACTATAAAATATACACATAAATAGCTTATATTGAATTATATATATAACTATATAATATATATATATATAATATTATGACGTTGTCCGGTTCTTAAATCCGGTCCGACCACCAAACTAGTAAGGCGTCCTGTTCGACCTTCGATCCAGTTTTGAAAACATTGTATTTAATCCCCTCTACTGACAGTGCACCTCCATAACATCCTTTTTTCACATTTGATGTAAGGCCTCATTCCCAAAAGATCTCACAGTTGGGTTTTTACATTATTGCATGATTCTTAAACTAAAAAATTCATTAAAATTGCAGCAAAACATACTTAAAACATTAAAAATTGATCATAGAGACAAAGGTTAGTCTGTTACATAATCTTAAAAATATAAACGTAGGTACTGAAACGGGATGCCAGTCTTTATTTAGCAGGGTAAGCTCCATCACCATGCCATTCTAAACTCTAAGCTCAGCCCATTGTTGATTTACCTATCATGCATATATACTAAAAATCAAGTGTTGTGAGTGAGTTTTAGTTTTCTTTGAAATGTAATTATTCATACTTTGATAACCATAATTTACATAAACAACACATAACAGTGATACTCTAACATTTGATGACATATCATCCGTGATGAAGCCAAATGAGTCAAGACTCGTGATATGTTTGCACAAAGCAAGACTCTAGTGATCATGCAATGCACGATGCAAAGCAATCCAATGCTTACATGAGGCAGACTCTAGTGACATGTTTGCATAATGCAAGACTCTAATGACCATGCTTGCATGAAGCAAAGCAATTTGATGCTCACATGAGACAATACTCCAGTTGCATGTGTACACAAGACAAGACAATAGTGACCATGATTACACGACATAAATCAATTAAATGCTTGCACGAGGCAAGACTCCAATCACATGCTTGCAAAAGGCAATAATCCAATGATTATGATTGCATGAAGCAAAGCAACTCAATGCTTGTATGAGACAAGACTCAAGTAATCATGTTTTCACGAACCAAAGTAACGAACGATTGCACGGGGCTTGACTCTAGTGACAAAAACCATACTAGTGGCCTTCATGACTTATTAATACATACATATAGCATTGAATGGATAAATACTAGGCCCATAACATGTAGCATGTTAACATTAAATAATTTGTGACATACTTTGATCGTTAACATGCTTTGACATTTGACTTACTTTAGCAATGATCATTATAATTTATCAATGAGAGTATCTTGAAGGACAATGGCTAACCATGTCTACCCTTAGATACAAAAGCTTTGAACTTGGCCAATGAAACACGCTTTAAGATCTTTGAAATTTTGTCCGGAGGTAAAATGGCAAATACAAAGGCTTTAATTTAGTTTACGGAGGCCTTGACTTAGTTAGGGAGGCTTTGATAGCAAATCCGTGAATTTGGTTAGGTCTTGACTGATGCAGATGCTTTATTTAAGAATATATAAAAGTTAGTTGCGGAGGCATTAAGTACATACACAATGTCACCTGGTTTTTTTCTGGTTAGGTTTGGCCGATTATAGAGGATGAGTTTAGTTACGGATACATTGATAAGTACAGAAGCATACTTCGACTTTGTACTGACTAAGTATAGTCAGATACAAAGATAGAAGTCACATGCGAAGGCCTTGACACTTGCAGGGCAAACATTGAAATAATCTAAGTGACGGGAGTTACGGATGTCACTTTGATATGAAATAGCTAAGTAATTAGGCTAGTAAGGCTATGTTCTAGTTAAGAGGCAATGAAACTTGTGACGTTATTGTCAGAGATACGTAGATAAAGGTTAGAATTAGATGCGAGGGTTCCATGATACTTATTAAGGTATAAAACCTCCAGTTATCCACTTTGAACATCATACTTAATTCTTTTTTAATTTTAATCATTGAGACCTTTGAAAATGCTATAAAACATAAACCCTAGAATCAACCTATCAGCTTTATGTAAAAATTTTCGATCTATGAAGGCACACATATTAAGTATGTATATCGTCCATAAAACAACGAGAAAACATATAGAAAATATGAGGACCTAGAACTTATTTTTAAAGATGTATGGATAAACCTAGAATTTTGAACTTTTTCACCTGAGATTTATAAAAACATATCAACTAACTAAATAGTATAAACTCTTTGCTCATCTAATAGCATCTGTGCATGATCCCGTGCATAGCTCCATCCTATGAATTATAAATAAAGGTAAAAACTCACATTTGCTTAACCTTGAAGCTTTCTATCTCCAGCCCCTTGTTTCTCTCTCTAGCTATCTCCCTCCCTCCCTCTCTTGGGAAATTCAAATGTATCAAGTAAAAGGTGGAGGGTACCTATACATGTAGATATAGAAAATTTATGGGTTTAAGTCTCACATTAAGCAAAAATGCTTAGAGTTGAACATGAGAGTTTTTTTTTTCAGTAATTGATTTTCTCCTGAGAGAGTTGCGGTCTAGTCCCGATTGAAAAACGGATAAATGAACCCGATTAAAATAACACCGATCCTTCGAAACAGGGTCGTACATTTGCAGTTCAAAAAAATAATAAAAGAAGAAGGGGTTGGCTAGAGCTTTTTCTTGTATAGAAGGAGAAAGTGTGGTTAATGGTTGTCATGAATAACCTCTTATAATTCTTTAACTTTGTTATTTACTTATTTAATTGACATTTTTAACCGAAACTTGAGTTTTGTCTTTGACTTATCTTATGGCCTAAGAAATCTACCATTATTGTTCAAGAAAGGGATAATAGTAATGAAAGTTAGAAATTTGATTAAAAAAATAAAAAATATTCTTAACTCCGGATTAGCCAACCAATCCCCATTAGATTTAATCATTTATAGCCATCGACCTTTTTTTCTTTATAAGATAATGAAAGAATTATGAATTCTTATCCCCATGATGAGCCCAAGAAACTTTTGATTTATATGTGAGATTCATACATATTAAACGATCTGTTAGCCCAAAATCGATAATATTCACACTATAACACACGGATAATTTAGAGACAACACGTCTCGACTCTTAAAATGTAAATATGAAAAAAACCACATCAAATATAATGATTATAACTCGCTATTTATACTATACTTATGTTTATGCTAATCTAATTCAAATCTTTCTACTCTAATAAAAGAGTAACTATGGTGGACACATGGCATCACCACATTTCACCTCACCAAAATTTTCCCGCTTCTTTCTCCTATTTATATCACATTAATTACAAACAATAAATTAAGAAATATATATTCTTATTAATTATTAATATTGTTTCTAAAGTTATAAATATTTATAAATTAAGAAACTTTTAAAACATCAAACTTTTTTAAAAATTTTAAATATTCTAACATTGATGTTTTGGGTAAAATTTTTATAAAAAAAATTAATTAAAATTAGGAGTTATAATAAAAAAAATTTTAAAAAAATATTTTTTAAAATGTTTGTTTTGAAACAAAGTAATTAATTTTTTTTTGAAAAAAATAAAAAAAAAAGTTTAAAAACAAAAGATTAAAAAGTTTATATCATTATTTTATTATTTATAGTCCTTACTTATACATAATATTAATCATATGTTATCTTAAAATATCGTTTTATAACTATTAAAATTTTATTATATTTATTCAACCCGTGTAATACACGGGGTGCTCAAGTCGGTATTACCGAATGGACCCGCATTACCCGAAACCGAACCCGATCCCGAATAGGATCAAGAATACTAACCGAGTACCGTACCTGTCATCATATATCGGGAAAGGGGTCTTCGGTAATCGGTAATAAGGGAAAATCGGTATTTGTACCGAAACCGATAAAGTTGGTCAAAATCTACTTCAAGTTCTTCTTAATCTTCTTCAATTTGTTGATCTAAAGAGTACTTGCATTGATATCAAATTACTGTATTTGAATTAATTAAGTTTTCACAAGTGATTGAAACTTTTAAGTTGGATCAAAAAATGCACGCTAGGTGTTTGTGAAAATGCACCAAAAACCTTAAAAGATGTTCAATGAAATAATAAACTAAAGTTAATAAAAGTCTTCATCTTTTCCATATTCAACTAGACTTGCAGACCCATCGACTAATCTCGCTCAACATTTAGGTTAACTGGTTCTGATTTGTCCGAAATTTCTACAAAAAGATAAATAATAAACACTAATAAATTTATAAACAGGAGCAAAAAATGAAATAAGTTCTAAGAAAATTATTAAAATCTTACCTTTTCCAAGATCGTCATAGCTTGTAACGTCTTCGTCATCGTTGATTTTCTTACTTGACCCACGAATCCAATCTTGTGTGCATATAAGTGCTTCAACAAGAGGTGGTGATAAAGAACTTCTGTAGGTTTTCAAAACTCTTCCTCCTGTACTAAATGCCGATTCAGAAGCAACACTCGAAACTGGAATAGCTAAAAAATCTACAACAATAAACATGAAAAGTTAAAGTAAAAAATATGAAAAATTACATATAATATATATGTACCAATACCTTTTGCCATCTTTGCTAAAATTGGGTATTTTGAAGATGAACCTTTCCACCATTCTAGAATATCAAATCCCGGGTAATCTTTCTCCTCCTTATCCTCAAGGTACATTTGAAGTTCCGACTTAGTGTTGTACACGGTAAAACCACAATCTGATTTAAAGTCGGATAAAAAACTATTGTCACCATATGAAGAAGTTTCAATATCTCTTTGTGTAACTTTATTTGAACTTATGCTTTCATAAGTTATTTTATAATGGTCAAATAGTATCTCAAATTCTCTGGTAATACATTTAAGCATTGTTTCAACCTTCTTTTTAACATCATGTAATGTCTCATCCTCCTTTTTTTCAGCTGTAAAAATACTATTATATCCATATGCGATGACACGAACTTTTAAACGAGGATCAAGTATAGTCGTAAAGTATAAAATTTTGTTAAAATTTTTATCCTTCCTCCAATACTTTTCATACTTCTCATGCATCCTAGAACCCATTGTTCTAGTTTCTAGGTCAAATGAAGCCTTCAACTCTCGAAGATGTTTTTCAATATCCATTGATTCGGTAAAAAACTGATTAGCAACCACCTGTTTCACACATATATTGTTTAATGGTTAATTACTTTGTCGATGTTTAAACAAAAATAAAAAAAAGTAATAAACGATATATAAAAAAACAATATACCTTTGTCGATGCTGAAGCGTTCGTTGTTTTACGGGCAAACAATTCTAAAACTTTTATCATGTGTCTCGCAAAGTGCCAATCCGTAATCGTGGGAATATCATTACCTAAATCTTTTGAATAACCGGGGTCTACCAAATCATAAGCTTGAAAAGCCTTTTCAAATTTCTCGGCCGTATTCAACATTTCATAAGTGGAATTCCATCTAGTAACGCAATCTAAGGACAACAATGCCTGACTTTCAATCTTGACATCTTTAACACAATTTTTAAATGCCTCTAGTCTTTTAGCAGAGTATCTAACGTATCGAATTGCATTTCGTATACGCTCAATCGAGTAGTTATTTTCATGTAGTCCATCTTTTACAATCAAGTTGATAATGTGAGCCATGCAACGGATGTGTAAGTATCTTCCATCAAATAAGAGATTTTGTAACCTACCTTTAAGAGACACCATGGCAGTATCATTTGATGAGGCATTATCAGTAGTGATCGTTAAGACTTGATGAATATCCCAATCATTTAAACATTGAAGTAATATTCTAGCAATTTCTTCCCCTTTGTGGCTGAATATTGGCTTAAAATTTATAATCTTTTTGTGTAATACCCAGTCATCATCAATGAAGTGTGCTGTGACACACATGTAGTTTATTCTCTGAATAGATGTCCACGTGTCAGTGGTTAGACATACTTTGGCTTTACTTCTTGCAAAAAAATCCTTCAACTTTCCCTTTTCCTTCAAATAAATCTCCGCACAATCTCTTGAAACTGTAGACCTGTTCGGTAAATAATAATGTTTAATGTTTTAATAAATAAAAAGAAGTAATAGTTTATAGCTATTATAGAAATAAAATACCTGCTTGGTATCTTAAAATTCGGACATACAGTTTCCATAAGTCTCCTAAAACCCTCATGCTCCACTGTTCTAAACGGGAGCTCATCTAGTATGATCATCATAGCGATGGCATATCTAGTGTTTTCAGCACTAAACTTCCACGTTTTAATTTCACTACTTCCGGGCCCAAGATTATCATTCTTCTTCATAAATACATTTGTTTGACCCTTCAACTTTGAAGGATGTTTCTTGCATGTTTGTAAGTGTTTTTTGAGTCCTGATGTTCCATTCATTTTCGGGTGTGCAGCTATGCTGGTTGAACAATAAATACATCTTGCTTTTATATTACCATCCTCGTCGGTGAATTTCTCAAATTCAGCCCAATATTTTGAACGACCTCCTTTAGTTTTCTTTGTTTCCGGTTCGTTTTTAGCAGGCTGTTTTGCTTTTCGTTTATGTTCGTTGTCAGATTCATCACTGGAAAGTTGCTCAATGTTCACGGGATCCATCTATTCTCAATCAACCAAAAGAATCAACTACAATAAAATCTCAAACAAATTATAAAAAACTGCATATTCTCTAATCATATATTTTATATCATTCTTATGTTGATTAAACATGATTATAACACTGTAATTTTTAAACCAATAACTCAATGACAATGGCTACTTTTATAAGATATATATGCAAAGAAATCAAAGTTGTTTATTCATATGACTAAGTGAGATACTTATTGACGTCTCAAATAGGTTATATACAAAATTGTTAGTATAAGAATTGCATATAACAGTTTACTAATATCTATATCAAAACAGGTTCATCATGTGCAGGATAAGAGATGATGAGTCAAAACAATCATATGAATTAAGATGGGTACCATAGCATAACAGGTTACCATTATACAAAATATTGGCTTGAAAAATTATTACTTACTTTGTGATTTGTGTTTCACAAATTGATGGAATCCTATGGAAGCAAAATTGCAGTTGACTATTTTCACAATATGAAGATGTTGAAATTAACTTTGCAGAATGAGAAATAGCATGTTGGACGTGGATATGTATTCTATTCGGTGGTTTGAATCACAATTATTTTTAATTAGGATATACATTAGTTTGAAATTTGCTAAGATATTGAATGAGAATATATCATGATTTCTATTGAGATATATATCAATTTGAAATTTGATAGGATTTCATTGCCATTAATTCTCACGTATTGAGTGGTTAGGTAGTTATTTTTTTCGGGTCGGTACCAAGTTTTTCGGGTTTACCATGTTAATAACCGAACCCGATCCCGATCCCGAAATTATAAAATTATTGGTACCGCTAATCTACTATTATGTATTTAGTCGGTTCGGTAATCGGTATTTTTTCGGTTCGGTAATCGGTTATTACGGGATTAACCGAACTATGATCACCCCTGATACACGGGTTTACTAAAGCTAGTACTTAAATAACTATATTAAATAACCTCTCTAAATATCTGATATTGATAAGATTACTCACGATTGGTATCAGAGCTAAAAATCACGACCTATGTAGATCCGATCAAAATTCAAGGGTAGAGAAGAAACTGATCCACTTATCAAGGAGATATAGCATTTGAACTCGACCAGAAGAGACAAACACGATGAAAGAATTGACAAGTAACCCTTTTTGATTATTGATAATATTCAATTATCATAGTCAAAAGAAGAAAAAGAAAAGAAAGAAAATTGCGAAGAAAGCCAGGTTGCATGTCGGCAATTAAGGCAGGCAAAAAAAAGTTGGATTTGATCACTAGCAGGTTAGTAATGCGATTGAACAAGGGCGTTAACCAGGTTTGTTTATAATCAACAAGTGTTTTAAGGATAAGATCAACAATGGACTTTTCTTTCTTACAAAGTAAAGAACGGATTAGCAGGCGGTTAGTTCTTTGGCAAAAGTAATCCGACAGAATGGCGGGAAATGAAACAACGTGGTGGTAGGTTTTCGTTCAGCAGCTTGGTAAAATAGAAAAACAAGGGGTTAGTTTTTTCAGTTGGAGGTCGATAAACATGTAGTGTAAACAATCTGGGAGGAGGTACAACTCAAAAAAGTAGGTTTTGATCGAAAGAAATTGTTATCAAAAGTAGGGGTTCAAACTGAGAAGATCTAAGACGTGGCCGGGTAGAGGTTGGGGTCCAGAAGAGATCGAGGAGATGAACACTTCAAACACAGATGAGAGGTGAAGGTAAATATCAAGATTAGAGGGTGAATGAAAGATTTAATCTTGATATGCTCACAATTGAAAATGTTATTTTGGACAACGTAAAAACATCAATGAGTAAAACAAAAAGTTTGGTTTAATTAATTAGTAGTTATCGGTTTGTTAGGAACAAATAATTATTAGTTTATCTATATAATTATTTAAACAATATTTGAATTGAGTTAAGATATGTTTATGTCTAGTATAAATATAAGATCATGTATTCAGTTTTATTTTTCAAGTTCAATAATAAAAAAATACTCAATGTATGTTACTTCAAATATATATGCTTACATACATTTCCGGGTTGATTTATTTGGTTACTCCAACACGATCCAGTCTAGTATTTTTCTACAATTATTTTTCTCAGCCCCCATGGCCTCATTAGATGTTGCCCAGCCTCCAATCCGGATCAAAAGCCACGGTTTTTGCTTCAAAATCAAGTCTAGACTTGTTTCTTTCCAAATATCTAGACTTATTCCAAGATTTAATATTCGACTTAAAAACCGAATTAAGGCATTTGAGTAAAAAACCACAGACGACAAAACCCTTCCACCCGAAGCCAATGATTAAAAAACTTTGATATTTTTTAAGTCTATTTCCGTTGTAATTACCAAATTATATTAGTTAATACTTAGAGCATCTCCAATATGGCATTTTTACCCTTAAAAAGGTCAAATCATCGTTTTTCAGATCACTAACCATTTGGGGGGGGGGGGGGGGTTGTTTATCCAGACCATGTTCATACATATGAACTTGAAAAAACGACACTTTTTGGGGTTAGGTGGGCAAGGGTCGGGCCAGATGGGTTGGTAAATATAAGAAATAGTGATGATGTGACAATGTTTTTTTGATATTTTTGAAACAACTTATTGGAGAGATTATTAAGAGTTTTTTTAATGAATGTTTTTCTGATGTGGTAGTGATTAGCATGTCTTTTAATGTTTTTAAAGTTTTTTATTGGTGATGCTATTAATGGGTTTGATCATAGACCCTGATTATATTACCCGATTATAATATATATGGTTTTGTGTTCACTAATCAAGTTCATGGACATCCACCCTCCCTTTGCTCCTGTGTACCAAGGAAGATTATTTTACTTTTATGTGTTTTGAAGGAATCATTTGACATATTAAATCACTAGGTTAGAGTCCATGTAATACATGAGTAAAAAAATTAAAACATATCAAAACCATTAGTTTTATGGATATTTTTTTAGATGTTATTAGCTATTGGTAAAATAAAAATATAATAAATATCTAAAAATTATAACAAATAATAAAATTAGAAATTATTACGCTATATTTAAAGATAAAATATGTCTGAAATCATATGATTTAGTATGTATTAATAAGTTATTGTAATAAGAATATATATATTTTAAAGGTTTGATAGTTTAATTTACTTGTTTAAAATAATTATTATTCAATATGAGAGAGATAAGAAACACAAATATAAATATATTTGTTTTAACATATTTTAATAAAAAAAAATCAAATTAATTGTTATTATAATTATCGTATTTATTATGAGAGAGAAGCGGGAAATATTTTTTTTTGATATGCTAGAATGATAACACGTGTCATTTGATATGTTAAAATGATGACACATGTATCAAAAAACCTTTTTTTTATTATATATTATAGATATAATACTAGTAACTATTCTCTCTCTCCCTCCCTCCGGTCAAGAGTCAAAGCTCAACCAATATAAAAAACAAAAATGTTGAATATTCTATTTCCGGTCACACGTCTATAACTTAGAGGACCATACGTCATTGGCACGTTGATTCCATATCTTACCTATCTAACTGACGATACAACATTTAAGGACTCACTGGCATTTACAGACGTATCGTTACTTACCTAACTAACTAACGATACGTGAATATGGGACTAGCTGATAATAAAAGAAAAAGAAACGTGTTGGTTTGACTGGTCAACGTTCACTCTCTTCTACTTCTTTGCTTTGGATGAATACAACATGTTATAGTTGATTACCTTTTGTAAGATGGAAGATACAACTTGTATTTGTTTTGGTTTTTGAAATAAGAATCTTGAGTGGCTGTCAACTTTACCTTCTTTTCAGGTGGCAAGGAGCACTACCCATTAAAGCCATTACTCACATCATATCTTCTTCACCTTTTTGACCCCCACATCTATAATTTAATACTCATTCATATACATATGCATATTTATTGGTCACAATCATGTCACCTTAGCAAGTGAAACTTGTATATGATCCATATAATGCTAACATAAAAATCATGTAACCTAGACATGACACTTATAATTCATTTATCTAAACGTGTTAAAGGGTTGTAATCAAATTCTAAATAATACATAAACAGATTAACGCGTTGTAAAAGAAATATATACATTTAAAATATTTTGATTCTAACTTTAGATAGGTTGACGTGTTAAAATATATTATATTTTTAGTATTCGTCTATTAAACGGATTACATAGATAAATAAAACCACAATACATGTTCGATTATTTTTGTATCATAATATGCTCCTTTTCAACTGCTAATAATAACAACCGAATATGCTTTTTTTCTTTCTTTTTTTTTTTTTTTTTTTTTGAAATTTGAATCCGCATAAATAATATATAAAAGTTGGTGGTTGCTAGATGTATTGGTGGGTCTACTCAAATACATTTAATTACACCCACACATAGTAACAAAGCTTGGCCATACATATATCATGAAATCTATAATCTATGTTTTGTAGAAATAAAAGTTAGTTACCTGCTATATAGCTTTAATTTTACATAAATAGACTATAGTTAGTTTATTATCAACAACTAATGTTAGAAACCAGTATCTGATGGGTATAGGACCGAATCCTTGGCTCACGGGTATGAATCTTGAGTGCATTTGGCTTTCTGCATTTTGCACAATCAAGCAACATGAGCCTCGTCATAGAGAAAGGAATGTTCTCTTTGTGATCAACCATAAACATGAAAGCAAGTATTTGTATGAGATAATAAAAGTAAGAATATTAGTAGAACAGAAGTCGTCACACTTTACCTCACATTCGTGAGAGTATTAATAGGTGCTCTAAACCAAATGGTGGGTTACACGATTGTGGAATACCTATCAGATCATGACAGATAACTGCAGACCCTTGCTGGGAGTGGTATTTGATCACGTGTTCCTTATGGTCTTATTATGTCACACGAGCTGGTGTATGATAGGTCAAATATGTAAGCTGATAAGGGTACTATTATCCGGACCTTGGTACTATTATCCGGATCCAAGGTCGGGATACCTTCAGTACCATATCCCTTCAATTAATATTAAAAAAAGTCATATAGATGTTGACAAATTAATTAATCTCTATAAATTTTCAAGTATTTTATTTATCATTTAGAATAAATTCTACTAAATAATTTACCTCGAATATAGATAAACGATGGCTAGAATAGGAATCATGTGCAGTTTGATATGATTAAGCAAGTTAAGTTAGGTATGTGTTTGGAATTGATGCCAAAACAAATAATTTTGGTTTTTTGTTTTTTTTTTATTCTTTTGGTTTTGTTACCCCCTAACCCCAAAAGGAAAAAGTAAAAGTAAAGAAATCAACTTCTTCTTTGATCCTTTAATTTTTATTTTTATATTACTTTCGATTGTAAATTAGACGCTTGTTTCTTTTGGGGAGTAAGAAATAAAATTTTGAAATAAGTAAAAAAAGTTTTAGGAGCTTTATTTCTTTGTGGAGAAGACCTGTTTTTCTTCTTTGGGGTCCCTATCCCTCTCCTCATGTCTTTTTCTGATTTGTCTTGGAATCCTTATTCATTAATAAACCAATGCCATAATAACTTAAATGTCACCTAAACCATTAGTAATGTAACAATATAAATATTCAAAATATATACGTATACTTTATAAAAACAATAGACTAACACTACTCGAACCAACAACAACAGTTAAGACAACAATTACTATATTATTTGAAATTATCTTTTCATCATAATCCGATGAAGACACAACCAAACGTTCTGACCAATGATAATCGGAAGGATACACATCATACTATTTGACATATGACCGATTTCAACCTTGATCAACAACTATGTATTAATTATATCATACCACACCTGCCAATGGTCGATACCCTCCCATCTCCGCTCCCATTTTTCGTCTTTTGCATTTTCAAGTATTTTTCTTTCACACATGAACACACATCACTTATTTTTTTAAATTTAAATATTATAATTTATCTCTGACATATTTTATTTTTATAGCTTTAAACTATGATATTATAACAAAATCTGAGTACATCATTGTGATGTGTTTATTCGTGTCTAAATGTTGATATAAATTGTATTTCATACCAAATGTTATCAAATATAATATATTTTTAGTTTCTTTTCTTAACATAAATTTTATCTGTAACCAACCAGAGTCAAACATAGTATATTCTTAATTTTTTTTACAACAACAATACAAATAATGTTGTAACGTGCTTATTTTCAACTATTTAGTAAACTACAACGCACAACAACAACGTATAAGTCAAATATAAATTTAGATATTTTATTTAACAAAGTAACGTGTTTTTAAATCCGATCATACTATTATCACATAGTTATTTCCATCTACGTTTTAATATAAAGTTATTCAAAACCAAGCTCACGCAGCACGAGGTTAAAATCTACTTAGTTTATATATAATATTAACTTTTAAAAAGTTGTATTCAATCTAAGACTAGTTATATAAACGCATGTTCCTAAAGTAAACAAGTTCAATTACATGGTATAATTATTATTAGATACTCTAATCTAATATAATATAATATAATATAATATAATCACACCAGAATAAAGGATCCCATTGATCTCCCCCTCTAGAACCCTAATTCTCGGTGGGATCGAAATTCGAGAATAACAACAGGAATCATATCACACAAATCACACACACCACACACTGTGTGTCTGCAATTTGGGTTTTCTATATAAAAACCAGATATGGAAGGTGGAACCCGACAATGAGGCCTACTTACTGTCATTGCAATAATCCACCACACAATTCAATCCGATTATATCTGCAATCGCAATTGATTTGATTGTTACAGGTGAATTGATGGGTGGAGTAGGCGGAGGAGACGGTGGTGGATCCAAGAAACTCCGGCGAGTTGCTCGGAAACTGTTTTATACTTGTGGCTCCTTCTCGTTCCGGCGAACCCACGTCGACCCACCGTCTGTTGGAGTAAGTAGTGATAATTCTGATTTGGGTTTTGGGTTTTGAGTTTGTTTGATCTTTGGTGGTTGTCTTTTCTGTTGTTGAAAACTGTTTTTTGTTGTTGTTGTTGTTGCAGGAGGTGGTATCGTGTTCGATTGATGATTCTCCGGCACCGACTAAGGTCAATTCAGATGATGTTGTTGATATGACTTCTGATGCAGATCCGACGAATTTGTCTTCTAAGGTAAGCTTCACTGTTTGTAATCGTGTCAATGTGGGGTGAATTGGAGGTAATTAAGGTATGTTTGTGTGTTAAGTTGATGAAATTAGAAATTAGTGAATTGGAGCTCAGATTGAAGCTCATTTAGGTCAATTGGTTAACTGATTTTGCTTTGAACCAGTTATTGTATCATTTAATGGGGGTTTATTATCTCCAAACAGTTGTTTTATAACACCTTAGGCAAATCTTGCATCATTGTGTTTAGTCCATAAGAGATAAGGAATGTTTACGCGTTTTGAGTGCATTGGCTGTGGATGAAAGAAGAAATATACACTCGTTGTGCTTTAGTTGACTTCTGGGAAGTTTTCACCTAGACAACTAAGAGCAACCCGTGAGATGTTAGTTGACTGAGCAGACAATATTAGTTGGTATTAGAGACTGGATGTTACACTTTTTTAAGATTTTGGTTGGTATTAGAGGCTGGATGTTACACTTTATAAGATTTGTGTACAAAATTTTAGTTTCTTGATCTTTGTCTAGTATAATCTTCTATGATTCTATTTAATTTTTGTATGAAATTGGATGATTAAATGTTGTTGATGTTCATGAGATCAAACTGAAAAGTTTTAATTTTTATTTTCTGAAAGAATGATTGAAGGTTCATAATTATTTATTTGATTTTTTTCTCTAGGAATTTACTGTTCTTTGTTTCTTCAATGCAGACCATGTGTGCAATCTGTTTAGAAGCATTGAACTACAGTGCATGCACAGCTCCAGGCCAAGCTATATTCACAGCTCAATGCTCTCATGCTTTCCATTTCGACTGTATCGCCTCCAATGTCCGTCATGGTGGGGTCACCTGTCCTATATGTCGTGCGCAATGGACCCACCTGCCCCGCAACTTAAAGATCCCACCTTGCAGCTTTCTTTATGGCAACCAAACCGACGACCCCATCCTCCAAATCCTTGATGACTCGATAGCCACTTTCAGAGTCCACAGACGGTCAATCCTACGGTCAGCACGCTATGATGATGACGACCCAATTGAACCCACTCACAGTGTCGGTGTTGACCATCCTCGCCTTCATCTATCCATTCTACCCGAACCACTTGAGTCCTCATCATCTTCGGAACCTGCTTACAGACTCTGTGTTAGACTGGCACATCAACCAGCTATTGATTTGGTATTAGTCGCGTGTCCCAACGGGCCCCATCTTAGGCTTATAAAACAATCAATGGCATTGGTTGTTTTCTCACTTCGACCCATTGACCGTTTGGCTGTTGTAACATACTCATCAGCTGCAGCACGTGTGTTCCCTCTCAGACGAATGACATCATATGGTAAGCGTGCAGCACTTCAGGTAATCGACCGCTTGTTCTACATGGGGCAAGCAGACCCCGTCGAGGGCTTAAAGAAAGGTGTAAAGGTGTTAATGGACCGCGCTTATGAAAACCCTCAATCATGCATCCTGCATCTGTCAGACAACCCAACAAGACCATACCATGGGTTTGACACAGAAGTCGCAATCCAGATTCATCGGTTTCATGTCGGGTACAGTTTTGGGACTTCAAACGGGTTCGTGATGCACGAATTCGAGGTGTTTTTAGGTAGAGTATTGGGAGATAAAGTTAGAGACATTCAGCTGAGGATTAGAGAAGATGGTAGGATAGTGAGGCTTGGTGAACTTAGAGGTGGTGAAGAAAGGAGAATCCATTTGAATATAAAAACTGAAGGTGGGAATGTTAAGGCCTGTGTCGCGTATAGTTATGTTGAAGATGGCGTACGCGAATGTATGAGGACAGGGGAGGTGATGGTGGTGTCAGAGGAGAAAAGGGAGGCTGCCGCTAGCAGCGGTGGCGGTGAAGAAGAAGATGGTAGGAGCAGTAATGCTGGGAGCTGGGATTACCATGACCCTTATATGGCTAGAAGATGGGCTAAGCATTTGCATGCCTATAGACTCTGAAAACTCACCTTCATTATAAGGCTCTAGTCTGAGATTGAATTTTGTTGATGTTTTATGTACCTTTGTGAATTGTAATGTGTAAAAACAAAAGGCTTGTTGTTTATATATTTTTTTAAAAATACTATTTTATAATTAGCTTTTTGGAAGCGGTCAGAGGTCTCTCTGGGCTCAACATTTTTATTAATTGTAGTAGAGGTAATGTTTGCTACATGTCACCATACTTTGGTTGTGTCAATGGGTTTGGCTGATGATATTTACTAGGTTTGCTTACTGTAATTAAGTTTTTGAAAATATTAAAGTAAAATAGGGATACTATAAAATAGTTATGATATTTTGTTTGGAATTCAAACTAAGTAATGGTTAATGCTCCTTAAGGGGCATTTTACGTCACGTCAACGGCAATTCAGAATTACTTTTTATGTCAAAAACATATGTAATGGTTAATGTCTTTTAATGCTCTTTAATCATTACCTGATTATGATATTTATGATAAGTTATGGTGTTACGGTGAAATTGCCCCCACCTATAAAGCCTCTATAATGCACACAGGGGTAATGTAAGAACGTTTTAAAGTGCTATAATGCACCCTAATGTCCCATTATGTTTGGTTTTAAAAACGAAGATTGAAGTATTTTGTAGTTCAATTTCTGAATATGATTGGTATTTATTAAAAAAATACCTTCGATCGTATTACTTTTATACTAGTTTGTTAGTTCAAACTCTAGCTTTATAAATAAATAAATCTTTGAAATTAACAAACTACTAGCTGAAGATTAATCATATGCCAATTGAAGTTCCTGTTCAAATCAAATGCGTAACACCTAAGAATTCGGATTTTTTTAACATTATCATTCTGAAAAATATTTATATAACTAGTAAATAATGCCCGCGTTTCGCAGCGGGTTTTTTCATCAACGTCAAAATAAAATTTATAAAACCAATGCCAAAATAAAATAAATAAAGATACCAATTGTCGAGAATGAACTACTCGGGCATAAAATATCATCCTTTTTTTTCAAATTAGATCACATGAAACATAAATAATTAGACAACTTTAAGCCTTCGTTTGAAATCCAGCATAATTTGAGGGCTCATAAACATCTACAACATTGCTATGAATAACCTGATTCAACTCCAGCTTCACATAAAGCTCCACCTTCAATACCCATATTCCATAGATAATCAACAGAAGTATAAAAACTCAAATTCCTATTAATGACCTAACTATTGATTATAAATTTGTAACAAAGAAGAACAATGAAATGTAAAGCTTAAAATAATTTGATCAATATTCTGCATATAAGTTTTGAACCACCTATATAGTTGAATAAGTAGCTTTTCTCCTTATTGTAAATCTTAGTTCTCATAGTGAGTTATAGAATTAGGTGTTTATCACATCTCAAGTCCTGCAAAAAAATTTAAAAAATGTAGTTATAAAAAGTACATGAGTTTAAATTGTAGTTTCACTTTATTTTCTTGAAAAAAGAACACACTTAACTACATAATGTTGATTAATTCTTGTTTATGAATCAATTTTTCAGAACCCTAATATCAATCCAATCATGTTATCATCATGAGACAAAATAATGAAACACTTACTTGTAGCAATGATTGTCGTTGGTGTAAAAAATAATAATATCATACGATTCCGTTATAATACTGTAAATTTGATAAAGAGATGATAGAAAGAATTCTAACGGTGTTCTTCAGTAAAATCATATGATCAATGATTTTTAATTCTTTGACTCCTTTTTATATACCAGTATTTAATAAAAATCATAATATCCTTTTACTAGTGAAATTCTCAATCCTCTAATTACAAATTCACCTACTCTATGCTACTATTTCCCACATCTCAATTGAATCGTGGTAAGATGAGAAAATACGTGGCAACAATTGAGGTGGGTACTTTGGCATGTTGTACAACATGCTTCAACATACTGTACATTCTGTTTAAATAGTTGTACATTGTTGTAGATCCACTTCATAATTGTTATAGTATAAATTACATAACAAAACATTCCGCTAGAGTCAACTTTCTAAAATAAGAAGTTAACGGAGTTGACTCTAAAATTAGAAGCTAACAGGGTTGACTTTTCAAAATGTTTAAACTTTTTAATTAGTACCAAAGATTTTTCCCAGAACAATATGCCCTTTTTTTCTTTAAAATGTCATCTAAGTATCATTTAAATAAAAACTATTTTATTAAAAAAAATTTAAATCAAGTGTGGTTAACTGATGTTTATACCCTTATTAATACAATAATGTAGACATGTTTGTGTTTGGAGCCCGTTAAAAACTTAACGCTTTATAGGTTTGGAGCCCTATCTAATTATCACATAGTGCTTTTTGAAGCTCCACTTGTATCTATTTCATCATTATTAAGGTTTCCTCTTTGTCCACTACGTATAGTCTCTTTGTCCACTACGTATAGTATAATAAAAACTAACTAATGGGGACACGTGCTAACATCATATTTCTTTTTAATAATTTTTTTTATTTCTTTTTCCTATTAAATAATTACATATACTAATAATATTATTTAGTTTTTTTTATTAAAAATAGTTTTCTAAAAGCTAAAACTAACTAAAGAAGAATGCTATTTCTAATGAAATAAATTTTTATAGAATAAGAATTTTTTTCCAAAACATTAAATTTTTTTAAAAATATAAAATTTTTAAAATTGATGATTTTAAAAAGTAAAATTTTTATAAACAAAAAATAATTAAAATTGAGAGTTATGATAAGAAAATTTTTAAAAATAATTATTTATTTAAATAGCTTATTTTAAAACAGAATGTTTTTTAAACAAATTTTTAAAAAATTGATAAATCATTATTTAATTACTTATAATATTTACTCGTACGTAACTTCAATCATATAAATTATATTAGAATATCGTTTTATAATTAATATAAATTTTATTTTATTTAATAATTTATTTATTCAACTCGTATAATACACGAGTTTATTAAAATTAATTACATATGATCGAAGTATAATTGAGGTCTACATATCAAGTAACACAATATAATTTAAGAAAAAAACACAACAATTTTTCTAAATACATGTGTAATTGCACTCCACTTGGCAACCGGGACTGGTCTCCACTATAAATCTTGATTTAACTTTGTCTTATATGTATGCTTCTTACACATGTTAGCTTATTCTAAATAAGTACATGTATTTAGATTCGAAAATCATTTCAATATATCTTTTAAAAAACATTATTTAACGTAACATATTAATTATTGGTATTTTATATCTAGAATATGTTAGTATCATGCTTTATTGATAAATCGGTAAGGTTATTGTTTTGTTATCTTATGGTCATGGGTTTAAATAGTAACAAACAGTATTTTACATAAAATATAGGATACGATTGCGTACATCAAATTATCAAATGATTTGACCAAGCCCTGTCTTCTTTGCAAAACGAGAGTTAATTAAGCACATAATCTATCTTTTTATGTTTACTAATAAACATTCACTACTAATAAACATTCATGCGAGACATGTCGACATTCATTCATGTTATTTCTTGGGTTGGATGAGTTGACAAAAGCTTGTGGAATTTATTTTAGACTAAAATGTAAATGCCAAGTTGAGTGATTAAATGCACCAAATGAAATTGAGAGACTGAAAAATAATTGAGGGACGAAAAAGTATATGAATAAGTTTATAGAATAGTAATATAAAAATTTTAAGTGTTTTATTAAAATCATTTAAAGTTTAAAGTCACTCAACTTTCACTAGTATTCCAATTTTAGGTAATATTTTGAAAAATGTTTGACTATTTTATAATTAGATTAGGCAAATGAAACATATATAAGTATTGATTACTATTTAGTGATTATATTTGTTAAATTAAAGTTAAATTTAACAACTTTAGAACTTTGTAATTACGTTATGGATTTTTTTCTTCACTATTACGTCCTAACTCAAAGTAATTAGGAAAAAGATTTGATTTACTAGTATCAAAATTTATATATGTTTCATTTGCCTAACTTAGTTTTAAGAAATCTAAATAGTGAAATGTTGTTTTCTTACTATTAGAGATATGGTGCACGTGTGCTAGAGATATTATGCACATGTCTTTATGTTTGTTACAGTAGTTACAGGTTGTTACAAGTTAGTTAGTAGGAAGTTTGTTAAGAGTTGTTTCTAGATGCTTATCTTGCTTCTTATAGATATTGTACTCTTGTTTCTTAATGACTAATAAAACCTATTCATAGATTCCTTACTTTCTTTATGGTATCAAAGCATTGCTTTAGGGTTTCGGTAATCTCACTGGTAATCCACATCATTCTCGATCAAATTCATCTTCTCAAATCCATTCTCCTTCTCTCTTGTTGTCATGTCTACATCTACCTCATCCTCTACACCTGAAACAACAAGCACAACAATGAATTCAACCAACACTCTACCATATATTGCAAATTTCTTATCAATCAATCTTGATGATAACAATTACCTCAATAGGATGCACCAAATTATCACAGTGTTGAAAACGTTAGGCTTATTGAAGTTTCTGAAGTTTGAAACACCAATTCCACCAGAAGAATCAACTGATCGTGAATCTTGGGAGAAGAGTGACAGTTATGTGCAGGCGCTAATTACAACTACATTATCTCCTTCAATAATACATCTTGCTCGGAACTCAAAGTCCGCATCATTGCTGTGGAAATTGATTGAAGGCTCATTTGTTCAGATTGTTTTTTCAAAACAATCTTAACTACGTACTCAATTTCATCTACTGAAACAAAACACCAAATCAATAGTGGAGTTCTTGAATGAAGCAAAAGAAATAGTTGACTCGCTTAATGCAATCGGTGATCCAATTTTCGATGAATTACTAGTCTTACAAGTTCTTCAAGGATTAACCTCTGAATATGAAAATGTGTTCTAAATGTTGAGAATCAAGGTGTAACTCCTACCTATTCTCAGTTACGCTCGAAATTGCTTACGTATGAAGCACGATTGAAGCAGGGATAGGTACATACACCACTGTTGTTAGCTGCCATGACCGCCTCATCAAATCCACCTCATACTGACTCTTCTAAGACAATATCATGCCAAATTTGTGCAGAAGTTGGACACAAAGCTTTAAACTGTTACTTTCACTATACACCCTCTGAATCGAATCCATCTTCTCGCAATAACACTTCAAATTGGCGTGGATATCAAAGTCACATTTGCTATTTTGATTAAAAAAACTTTTTTGGATCTTTTTGGACGTAAAGGACAAATGTAATCAAACCACAGGGTGAAAAATGTCAATTCACTCAAATCTAAACACTTAGTAAAACTATTAAATAGGATTGGAACATATGATGAAAGTTAAGTGACTTTAGAAAGATTAAAAAAATTTTATATCGACTTTAATGGAACAACTAGAAAACCTGATTACTATTGTATGAAGTTTTTTTTTAAAAGTTACAACTTACAAGTAATACAACGCCACACATCTACACACGCATGCACCCACCCACCCACCCACACACACACACAGATATATATATATATATATATATATATATATATATATATATTAAATGATTCCTAGAATTTTTAGAATAAATTCATCATAATCTTTGTAAATCTCCAACATTTTTATTGTGAAGCACATCACTTAACTATTAAAATGTTCCATTAACGACACGTATCTACCTATATTACTCACTAAAACACTAATATAAATGTGTGTATTGTGAATATGAAAAGAGGTCAAAAAGGGAAATTCATCTATCCCCAAATTTATATGCTACAAATCCAATTTAAACTTTAAGTTATTTTCTTATTGAGTGTTTAAAATCATTCAGCTCTTTAGTAAGCAATAAGCTTAGTTCTTATTTTGAAGTCTTTAGTGGGTTTTAATCCACTGAGTGCTAATTCTTCATTTTCAAGTCTTTAATGGGTTTTAACCCATTTAGTTTATATTACTAAGAGTTAATGTCAATCATTGAGTAATATAAGTTTGGAATCATATTAAAGAATAATTTAAATTTGTTACAAACTGTTGGTCTCAAAGATGGAGTGTGATCAAAAAGTTAGGGCCTTTTTGGTATATAGTAATGAAATGGATAAAATAATTAAGTGGATAAGGGAGTGGAATTGTAAGGTCTTGTTTTCAGACAATCTCATAGCTACTTTTATACATATTATCATAGGCTTAAACTAAAATTTTCATTGAAAATTCAATCAACATTTAAGTCATAATTAAATGTTCTATTACATGACCAAGAACTATTATTCAAATATTTATAACATAGATAATCATTAAAACGCGATGCGAGTCTTTAATCCGGGAGCTTCTTCATGCCCATTCATCACAGGCTAAAAGTTAGGGTTTAGGTTACTAAGTGAGTTCTAGTTTTAATTCAAGACTATTTGGTCATACATCCATTTAAACAATTGAATAATGATCTTAGTGAAAAACATTATTCATTAACATGACATATCATAGATTATTTATAACTTTAAAAACATATTGTTCATACAATGATCATGCCATGAAATTAAGCAAGACTATAAAATTCTAGCAAGGCTAACTACTTTAAATGCTAGCACGAAGCAAACTACTATGATTGCTAGAACAATGTAGACCTATGAATGCAAGTACAAAGCAAGCTACTGTAAACGCAAGCACAAAGCAAGACTATTATTGCTAGCACAAAGCAGGCTTATAGATGCAAGCACAAAGCAGGCTACTATGAATACGAGCACAAAGTAAGCCTATGATTGCTAGCACAAAACATGCATGTGAATGTGAGCATAGAGCAAACTACATTGAATGCAAGCACAAAGCAAGCTACTCTGAATGCTAGCCCAAAGCTAGACTTGGATAAAAAGGTAAATCTCATTGAAATTATTTTTAACATTTTGACTTTGTCTAATAAGAATAGGCATAACTAAGCATGAATTCCTTTGGGATTGGACAGTAGGTGAACACAGGAAAATATTTCAAGTAAAATGAATATGGATGAAGGTTATCCAATGCGGATGACCACTAATCAATGCGTATGATTCTTGACCAATGCGGATGAGCAATGGTCTATATCAGCTAAGCATTGAACCTTGTGGATGGATTAGCTTAATGCAGATAGGTTACATCAATGCGGATGATTTGGCCAATGAGGGTGAATTTTAAGTTGGCTAAGAGTTGGATCAATACAGGAAGTGATACGGCTGAGCAAACCAATGCGAGCAATAGTTCACCCTTTCGTATTTGCCCATACTTATACTAAATAAGAGGTCAATGCGGATGAAGAAGTGAATGTGGGTAACAATGATGTGGGTGAAGCTTTACTCTTCCGCATTGATCACACATACACTGTGAAGTAGTCAATGCGAATGGGGAGCTTGATGCAGGTAATAGTGTCAGTAACAGTGTGGTTTTCCAATAGCAGTTGAGGGGGAAATTATGTAAAGTTATGCCACTATTTTCTTTGAAAATCATTACAACATTGACATGAAATCTAGGGTTCTTACGTACCCATTAAATATAAACATAGATTTAACATATCATAAACCCTAGAAATAAATATGGTAACTTTACATCTTAAAACCATAAATCCACTTATAACATATGTTTAAGAATGCATATCATCCCCTAAAATTAGTGAAAAACACAAAAATGGCGATTTAAAACATCTTTTATGTAAAATTCATGGGAAACCCTAACCTGATGAGTATGAACCAAGATCTACATATTCACATGTAAATATGTCAACTTTATCCATCAAAATAGTGTATAAAACCAATAAACATAGATCTAGTCTAGATCTGAAAGTTGGTACCTTGCTTGAATCCTTCACTTTCTCTCTCTAGAACCACAACCTTTCTCTCTAACAACTTTGATCGCAAGAAGGCATGCATGGGCGGCTATCTCTTCTATTTATAGGGGGCTTTAGGGGGATGGATTTTCATTTGTCCATCTTAGTCCTTTGATTCTTTTAAAACAATAAATCACCCCTCTTTAATTTTCTTTAAATGAGTTTATAAGAAAAATCAGGACGTTACAAGAATGGTCAAGAGATTGAAATAAATCATTGTATTCTATTATCATGTTTGGTTACCTTGTAGTAATGAAATGAATCATTACTTTGTGTTGTTTGTTAGGTAAGAAAAAACAAATGAATGAAATACTAAAGTGATTATTGGTGACGACCGGTGGTGGTGTTGGTGGTGGTGGCGGCAAGCGGTGATGGCGGCGGGCGGTGATGGCGGCGGGCGGTGATGGCGGCGGGCGGTGGTAGCTGTGATTACTGGTGGTGTTTGGTGGTGGCATCCGATGGTGGTAGTGGTGGTGGCTAATGGTGATTGGTGGTGGTGATCGTGGTCTGTGATGGTGGTCGTGGTTTGTGATGGTAGTAGGTGGTGACCGATCTTGGTGGTCGGTGGTGGTGACAAAGGATGGAAGAAAGAATAAAATGAAAAAAAAGAGAGTGGATGGAATGAATTTTATGTTTTTAAAAGGAATGAGATTACTTATGTAATGACACATTCCATTTCTTTCACCAATCAAACATCTTTTTTTATTCACTCTTAATGATTTATTTCATTCTACCATCTATTCTTACATAACAAATGTCACTTTAGTGATTTGGGGTTTCGGTGGGTTTATGCTCAAACCTAAAATTCATAAAATAAAGAGAAATGATAAAGTATATAGGTTTAAAAATATCATAAAAGATGTGCATAATGTGTGTGATTTCATAGTCCAAGTCAAACTTTGACTGTATGGGTTCTTGGTGAAATTGACCTATTTTGATTCTAAGTGAAAATATGTTTTAATCATCCTTGATGAGAACTAATCAAAAATATTATATAAGTGAGTTTGAATAAGAAACGAGAATAAAAGATCAAAACAAAGATTTTGGAGACAATGTAGTTCTAGACCAATTTACACTCACAATGTTAAATTGTGTTTTCGTAAGTCTAAATTACTGATATTATAAACAAAATAATCACACATATACATATTCAAATGTGTTTGAAGTGTTGAATGTTAAATGAGTCAAACAGGTTGAAATAATGGGTCAAGATATCTAAATTCAAATCTAAGAATTTAATTGAGATGAAATGAATTTCAAAATCTTAGAAATGCTAATAAGGGCATGGTAAGTCAAGATATTGATTAAAATAGTCAAAGTGTTTACTAGTTGAATATTATGCCCAAAATATGCATATCAATGAGAAATTTGGTATGTACATTCTTGTATGAAACATGAATTATGTGCATAGCTTGCTTGTGTGGTGATTATATATTATATTTATTAACAAAGTAGAAACAGTCAAATTGAGCGAAGTGATAAATGAGTTACCTATTCATATATAATCATATGAAATATTCATGTGTGAAATGGATAAAGATAAATGACATTTGTGTTATAACACTTGGAAAACTTGTGTTTAAAAAGAGGTTTTCCATGTCTTATATAGTAGTGCATGTGCATATGTTGGTTTTAGGAGCTACGATCTGTCATACGTCAGTGTTATATTTTAATAAGATTTTGTTTTCTGATTATGTTTTTCAAGTATTTTGAGTTGTATTCTTACTTATCATAGTTAACGTGTATTTTATGTACACTCTCAAGTTAAAAATCTCAAGTGGACAGATGTAGGTGATCAAATATTGGGTCAAGAATCGAATGTAAAATTTTAATTTAGTTATTATGAATTAAGTTATGTTTTAATTTAACACCTAACATTTTTAGTGCCAACAACATACGTATAATTACAAGCAATAGTTAGTTATTGTGACCCGTCAAGGTCTTCTCATGTTAAATTTAAAAAAATATGAGATTACTAGGAAAAAGTATAAAAATGATTTTTAAAACCCAGGCGTTACAAAAAGGAACATAAAAAGGGAACACAAAACAAACATAGAGCCACTGTAAACTTACGCCAAACTAGCCATTAGTTTATGATGCATGTGTGGAAGTCCTACACAACACCGTTTTACACATGTATCCCAAAGTAATTACTAATTCCAAACAAGTGTGATTATTTTTTCATATATATATATACACACACACATACGTATATAAATAATTTAGCAATGAAACCCAACATTTGGTGTTTATGGAAGTTGCGCACTGAAAAATTCTTCTCGAATAAGGGGGTTTTAACTGTGCCGGGTAAAATGGGTGGGTTGGGTTGGGCAGGATAACGGGTCAGGATGGGTTCGGGTCAAGACGGGTTGTTTCAGATAATGGGTCATTTTGGTTCGGGTCAAGACGGGTTCTCATCAAAATGAGTACAGATCAGAACGGGTCAATTCTAAAAAGCGTCATTTTACATCTTTCCAAATTGAGTACGGGTCAGAACGGGTTCTAACGAAAATGAGTGCAGGTCAATATATTATTTCGAGAACTATAAAAGCTATCATTGTATCACCATATTGAAATTTGTGTGATAAAACCGCACTAATTTACACAAAATTTCACCAATAACACTTGCAGACATTTTAATTTCATTTCAACAATAATCGGTAAACAAAATTCGTGTTTACAAAGATATTGCTATTGCTCACACCATTAATTTAGTGATATCTTTTATCAAATACGAATCAAACTAGAGAAAATCATAAGCATGAGCAGATAGATAGCTATGATACCTCCAAATCTAAACAAAAAACATGCCAATCAAACAATTATAAATGACCATCATTCATGGTGATCGACTGATTTAGCACTTTGCAATCAAGGAGACGATTCAACAAAGAAGGAAACACGCTTCATGAAGAAAATTAGGAGAGAATGGAGCTGGAAGGATGAAACCTGATTCGCGAAGCATTCTTCTGGGTCTGCACGTCGGGTGATAGACTATGAGAAACCTAAACTTTTTTGTTACAACCCATTCTGATCCGCAACTCCTTTTCTTCAGCCCAATGTGACGTGTACAATTATTTCTTTACTTTCTACAACCCATTTAGACCCTCGTGGAAATTATATGTTGCCCAAAACAGCCCACATGCTAATATTAGAAGTCCAAATCGACTCATTTTTTATTGTTTGGGCTAAATTTGCCTGCTCTAGTTTTAACTGAAAGGCTCATAGACAAGATTATGACAATCCTTATGGTTAAATCAAGATCCAAATTGCAAAGCTTGGAGTGGAGTAATTGGTGCACTTTTTCTTTCTCATATAATTAACTCCAGTTTGTTTCGAATGTTTTTAGTTAGCTTTTGGCTAATGTACATAGGTGTGTTCATCGGATCGGATAACGTATTATTCGGATTATTCGGATTTGAAAATTTCATGATCCTATCCGAAATCCGATCCAATCATAATAAGGACATTTCCATCCGATCCGAGTCTATCTGAATTCGATTCGGATCGGATTCGGATATCTCCGAATAATCCGAATAAACAAAACAATCATATTTTCTATTTTTTTGTTCTTATATTTTTTTAGCAATTTTTTTTATTTTATTGGTATTTTATAAGTTTAAAATCAGAATAAAAGATATAAAACTAGAAAATATAAATATGACTTGAACGAAAAATTGAAACATAATAGGTAATTGTATAAAACTTGAATGTTAGAAATCTTTAATTAGAATAATAATCGATTATTTTATAATTGTTTAGGATTAAAGGACTAGAAGACTAGAATATGTCAAGATTCTTGAGTTTTGATTTTAAAACATAATATGTAGTTGGATAATAAGTATTAGGCTAGAAGCATAGTTAAATTCTTATTCGGATTAATCGGATATCCGAATAATCCAAATAAAATATTTATGATATCCAAAATCCGAATAAGGAATTCGGATTCGGATGAAATCAGATCAGAATATCCGAATAAAGTTTCGGATTGGTTTATTCGGATTCGGATACGCATCGGATTTAAGATAATTTCGGATATCGGTTTTTTTAACACCCCTAAATGTACATGTACTCTCTCTTGTTTGTTATATTATATTGCTGCCTCTTCCCCTTACCCCCTCCAAAATAAACCCCGACATATCAACATAATAATTCATGTACTTTATGCAACTAATTCCTTACAATAGTCTACACATAAACCTCATTACTGGGTACTTAATTTTCCTTTTCATCCCTTGGGACAACTTCATATTCTAAGTATTTAAGTTTCTTTTTGCATCCTTTGGGGAACTTCACATCCCACACACTTATGTTCACTGTTTTCACGACCGGATCGGACCGGCCGGTCCGACCGGTTCGACCGGGGATCGGCCACCTAGCCGGTCCGGTTCGGTGCGACTCGTTTTGGACTGGTCGAACCGGTCGGTTCGTCCCGAACCGCTGGTCGGACCGGGAAACCGGACCGGTTCGGACCGGTTTTCGTATTTTTTTTTATTTTTTTTTATTTTTTTTATTTTAATGGGTAAAAACAAGGTGTTGAGCCATAAATTAGTGTGTTGGATATAAAAATATAGTTAAGTTTCATATATAACTATAAAATACATATATAAATTACTTATATTTAATTATATATATAACTATATATATAATATAGTATATATATAATTATGACGTCATCCGGTTCTTAAATCCGGTCCGACCACCAAACCAGTAAGGCGTCCGGTTCGACGTCCGATCCGGTTCTGAAAACATTGCTTATGTTTCATGATTTCATCACATGCACGTCCCAAGTACAAAACAATGGATATTTATCACCTAAATTTGTATTTGTGATTTACGTCAATACTTTCATCTAAACTATTATATTATACAACTCTTTTGGACAATAATGCAATTTTAATTAAATTTTAAGACACTTAAAAATAATATTGTTGCATTTGGTACAAGTTTTGATGCATAAATAGCTCATCATTTACAGTTTTATCCCTAAATATAATTCTATAGATACATTTGTTATCTCATATTGACCAAACAAGAAAACAAAGTGAGAGTTTAACACTTATAAAAGAAGGCCAATGCACTTGATGGGGAAACTAACTCATGATCTTCATGTTCTTTGTTGTGCAAGGTCATGAACGAATTATATATTTTTCGATTAAAATTTTTTTAGCGTTCATTTTTTTATGATTTTTCTCGTTCATACGATCTGGTTTAAACTTGATTCTCTGTGTTAACATGGTAAGTATGTCTTTCTTAAGTTTGAAGTGTTTGGTGTTTATTTTTTTATGATTTGTTTTTTCAATTTATCTTTGGTTCATATGGTTCAGTTTGAACCTGGTGCTACATATTAACATGGTAAGTATGTCACATTTAAGTTTAAAGCATTTTTAGAAATTTAAAAACTTATGTAGTTCGGGTTTGTAAGAGTCTATTGATATTTGCAAGACTAATCTATTATTGTTTTATCTTGAACTTTAAATTATGAATGATTTAGATTTGCAAGTGAAACGACGTTTGAACGTTGATATTTGACATCTTATAGGACGTCGACAATTCTCCCATATCAATCATGCATTTGTTATATAATTGTTCAAAAACAACTACCTGCAGTGTAACAAAAACCTTTATCTTGTTGTGTAGTGCGAGAGTACCTGCTTATAGTAGTATAAATCTGTTTGCTATCCCACATTATCCAAACAAGAAAATAAAAAAGGGAGTTTAACACTTATAAAAGAGGGTTCATCGACATAAGGGAAAACATACTGATAATTTGTGAATCCTTTGCTATGAACAAACTATATCTTTTCCAGTAAAAAATTTAAAGTGTTTATTTTCTTTTGATTTTTTATTTTTAGATTGTACGGCGTGGTTTGAATTCGGTTCTCCCTGTTAACATGGTAAGTATGCATTTTTTAAGTTTGAAGCGTTGTTTATAAAAGTTTATTAATTTATGTAGTCTGGGTTTATAAAAATATACTAATATTTAATAAAAATCATCTATTAGTCAATGGCGAAGGTTTATTGGGGCCGGGGGGGGGGGGGGGGGGGCGCCCCCTCTGTTTTTTTGTCAGTAGTATTAAATTTTAGTCCGATAGTGTAAATTTATGGCCATGTAGTGTAAATTTTTATATATATATCGAGTTCGCCCCCCCTAAAAAAATTAATTTCGCCCCCGCCCTCCTACGAAATAGTTCAAGCTCCGCCACTGCTATTAGTGTTTTATCTTGAACTCCTGAAAGATTTAGATATACAAGAAAAATGTCGTTCGGATTTCAACATTTGTGATTTAAAGGACGTCGCTAATTATGCTATACCAATCATGCGTTATTTATATAATTGTTAAATGACAACCAAGTGTAACGTAACAAAAGACATTATCCCGTCGTGTAGCACGGGTTTACCTACTAGTAAGTTGTAATACATTTCCTCATATTTGTCTAAATATCATTCTATTGAATTTCAAGTTATAGAACTAGAATCCTACATGATACTAAACATGTATTATGGATTTTTATATACACATATGAGATTTCAGTTGTATACTTAATTGCTCATAACTTACATGTAGTTAATGCTAGCAATTTAACTAAGGTCCAACATAATCTTTACTTATATTAAGCATACAAAACACAAAAAAATAAGTATACATACAATAACCTAATGACATATATTGAATAACAATACTCATAACTTGTAATTCATTTTAAAAATAACATTTTCTACATTTCCGTGTTCTATGCACTTTAGACTTTCGAGTGTTTTTTTTATTGTTCATCCTAGCCAAGTCAACATCTATGAATTGCATAGTATCAAAAGTCAATCATTTTGTACATAATGCACGTAATCATCAAAGGGTATAAAACCATATAACTTGATCAATAGTTAATAATTCAAAAACATGATTAGAATGTAAATTTGGTAAGTAAAGCATAAAAGAAAATTTGTATAAAACCTAAGTACAAGGATAATGTATATCAAGGTAAGAAGGATATCCGAAGGACAATAAGATTACTCTTATATCATGTTAAGGGAAATTCTTAACAAAATTCATGTTAAAAAACCATATAATGACTCAGCTGTGATAGAAACCGTTAACTCATCTGAAGTATAGTACATCAAATAAGACTCGAACCTATTACCTTCATGTTGAACAACCATAAAATGACTCCTTTTAAACTAATTAATATGAGCTCATCGGCTTTTACCCAATATAACTAACATGAGAACACTAAAACATCTTCAAGGGTGTATTTGGGATTGCTTATTTTGAATGAAAAGTATTTATGACAAAAATGACTTATTAACTTATTATTTTTTAAAAAGAGTTTTTTAAAAAATGTTTAGATTAGCTTTTAAATTAAAATTTTGTAAAATGACCAAAAAGAACATAATTTTAAAAATGAGTGTAGTTAATAGGAGGTAGTAGAGGAGTATAATATGAATTTAGATTAAAAGAAGTTTTCAAAAGTTAATAAGTCACTCACTCCTTACTTTTCGAAACCTTCTTTATATCATATACGAAAAATCAGTTTAAAAAATTATTTTAGGTTTGTCAAACATTTATTTTAACTTATTAACTTTTTCAAAACTAATAAATTAAAAGTTAAAGTGAAATAAGCGATCTCAAACACCCACTAATTAACCCTAAAAGAAAAAGTTACCAAAATCTTAAAGAAAAGTGGAAATAAGTGAAAAGAAACAACATAGCCAAGAGATGAAACGATAAAAAGGACAAAAACGTCAAAAGCAAAGCATATCATCATACCATACGACTTACAGACTTCTCTCTCTCTCTTCTTCTTACATTCAATTCAATTCAATTCATTTCATTTCATTTCAATTCACCCCTTAACAACAACAACTAACACATCATCATCATCGTCACCGTCGTCCACCGCCGCGTTGCTCCGCCGTACTCAGCCGTTCAAATCCTCTTCCTCCGCTCCTTCCACATCTGGAGCCGGTGAGTCTCATCTTCTCCTTTTTCGCCTTCGATTTCTTCTACTTTACGCCTTGTTAATTGCTTACACGTATAGGCGATTGAATCTTCGTTTCGTTTGCAGTCATCGGAAGTAATCGGATCGATTTGCGATTGTATGGAGGTATTTTGCTCGTTTTTAACCCTAACTGATTATTTGCATAATTGTATTTTGTATCTGATTCACTTTGTGTACTTCTGTTAACATTCAGTGCGTATCGTACGATACTTGCCTCCGTTTTTAGTAATTTAGCTTTATCTACCGATGTTTTTTTTGGAAATTCCTCGTCAGGCTTAATTTCCGACGAAGTCATAGATTGTTCGGAGCCTTTTAATTTGATTTAGTGACGTAAATAGCAACTCAAGCTAACTATTTACTAGATCGGTGATGATCGGAGTCTATTTTTTGTTTAGTTTAAACGATTGTTGCTGGCTGAATTGGAGTCAACTCCGGCCATTATTGTTTCGACAGCCTTTCTTTAGCTTTTATGATCATACTCTAACAATGTCATTGTGTTTACGGCCTTTTTGTTTCCAATAACTGGTTGCTTTATGCATATTTTGTTATAGTCTTTCAAAATTTGAGATCGGAAATTGTTCAGTTATTCCCTATTCCCAACTCAGCTTTGCTATTGCAGTTCTGTGCACTCTATACTTGTTTGATGCATATCTAGTCTTCTATGTATATTATTTTGTTTTATTGATACTTCATAATTGGGTTAACCATGTACTGACCAGGATGTATTTGTCACTAAATCGTGGGGATGGCCCGCAGGTAGTTTTGATAACCATCTTTCCATTGTCACTGTAGGATAATGTATGAGCCCTCTTAAAATTTGCACGCATTTGTGCTGTTTCGCCTCTGAGTTTTTCATAGTTTGTTTAAGTCTTAGTATGGTTATGCCCTCTTCTAATCCAAGTATCCAGTTATTCACACCAATTCTTGATTTTTCAATCTATTAGGAACTCAGGTGACATCTTCAATCCTTGTAGGATTTGTACTATTACTTTATCATCTAGAACTTGGCAAGTAAATGGAAAATGTGTACATACATACACACAGATGCACAAATACAAGTTTTCACAACACAAAAAGAATTTTGCAGCAAGATCTTCAACGAAACACTACAAAGATTGTTTGAGAACGATGTTTAGAATGGGTAAGGGTTTATATTAAACAGAAAAACAGTAAGGTGTAGCTTTGAGCCATTTTGATATTGATCACTAAACAAAAACAAGAGAGGCAGGAGATGATAAGGAAGAGATTTTTCAAACCACTTTAAGAGTTTAAGAAACCTCAATGTTAAGCTCGTGATGATTTGCATGGAGTAACTTATTATCCTGCTTTGGGATTTTTTTATGCTATACATGTAATAATCTAAAAGTAACAATAACAGAGATGCTAATAATTTTTTGTAATATCAAAGTTATTTGATAGAACTGTTATTTATTTTAATAACAACCATCACTTTGGTATTAGCTTTATGATAAAGATTCTAAATCTAGTTTGTAAGTGTATACATAAATTAAAATTCATCTCTTAAGTAACTAAATTTAATTTTCTCTTTTTGTAATTACAACAGGATTGCATAAGGTATATTTCTCTTTTTGATTCTACAAAAAGAGTTTTTTTTCTATTTTCACCAAACACACAAACTAATTTTACATTCTAATAATTGTAGTTTTTGTGTTTATAGTCTAATAGACACCTTAAAATAGAATGGGAGATATGGTTAAGCAGTCAAATTCACAGTATGATTAAAGTCAGTTCATTGATATGTATGACATGATATTAATAAACTGAACCTTACTCCTTTTTTTCATCCTCTGTTTTTTTGGGTGGACATAATCATGTATGGATTTTTCTTTAGTCAGCTTGTTTTGATTTCAAAATTGCTTCTGTTTATTTTAAGAACAATTGTACCTGAATATTGTAAGTGTTAGTTTTTATTTCAAGATTGGATAGCTAAGTTGTTTTGTTATGTTTATCTCTCTCAAACAATTTGTGCACTTAAGACTTAACTCATGTAGTGTGTGTCTTTATATAAATTATGTCTTATTAAGTTTGAATTCAGCTACAGATATGACATCCCGGGGCTCGTTCTGTTGATCAAGAATATATCATCTTTTAAATATTTTTGGATGTTTGGAATCCTGCAAACAGTTTTTTTATTCTCTTCACTAATTATGTACTTGTGTATAAGCGTTATGGATGATTTTCTGCAACAGTTGTGCACAGATCTACAGCCCATATCAAGTCATGCTTTATGATTTATGTTTTACCGTATTATGATAAAATAATATGCTTCTGACTTTAAATTGTTCACAAGGTGGAGAGATTATTTCTCTCTCAAGCAAATGCACTTGTACTTCTAATATTATTGGTTTATTTTCCTTTTGTTGTAATTAATATTCCTCCTTTAGGAATACATGCTGATTGAGTTTTTAAATATATAATTTACTCTCAGATTCATTTTGATTTAGGTGAAGGACTTGTGTATCAAGAAAAGGTGGTGCTAGTTGAAGTTTTGTTTGCAAGAACATTTTAGGCTTAAAATAGTGGTGCAAATATTATGGACGTGGTGAATGGTGTCAATAACTCCCCTAGCCTAGCTTCCAAACAAAGACTTCGTTGGACCCATGAGCTTCATGAACGATTTGTCGATGCTGTAGCGCAATTGGGTGGCCCTGATAGTGAGTTTACCTTCATGTTCATTGCCTAACTTTGTTTTTATTCACTGCATTTGCTTCTTACACCTTTTTTCGAGCAGCTGTTGAATTTGAAATTATTCTTCCTTTTTTAAACTTCTTGTTGCAATGTAGTTTCTATAATAAGTTGTTAGGTATCTACGCAGCTGAACACACACAATCACACACACAAGAAAGCAATTAGCAAGAACACAAGAATTGTGTGGTTTGGATTTGGCGTGAATCTTACGTCCACGGGATGCAACTAGGGTTCTTCTATATTAGCACAATACAAAGATTGCAATACATGACATGGATATATATAGAGAGTACGTAGGGTTGTCAACTTAATGAACAAGAAAACAACTTATGGGCCTAAGCCCAAAGCCTTCATAAACCCAACTCAAGTTAATAAATCACCCCCCATCCCCCCCCCCCCCCCCCCCCCCCCTCCCTCTTTCTCTCTCTCTATCTACCATTGACTTATGTTCCAAAACAAGTGGAATTATTAAAAATATTACTGGTACCATCAGAATTTGATTTGAGACTGGAGGGTATGGTTATTTTTAAAAGCTTCTTGAACTTCTCTCTTTTAATATGATTTTTTTCAATCATATTATAATTTAACCTAAGTCAAATTTTTTTAAGGTAAAAGTTCATTCTTTGTTGTTTATTTTGGTATTTCTCAAAGGAGGCATCCAAGAATATTACCTTTTTAGTTAACTTATATATTGCTACAAAAGCAGTCATGGTTTATTCTGGTCCACAAGATGATTTTGAAATATATTTTGGGCTTTTGTATAATTGTAAACAACTTTTGTTAGCATCTTGGGTTCAGAGAGTACAGAGACTACAATTCTGGTAAGGAGGGACTAAATCTTTGTTTGTGACATGAAGCTCGATCTGAGTTTGACTTGAGCTACTTTGGTTCACATTACACCAGTACACCACCTTAACTTAACCAGCAATTTTTATTTTTTTTTATTTCATGACATGTCTGAAACTAAGCTGTTAGAAGCAGAAACATCTGGAAAGAAACGTCACTCTTTTAGTAATTACAACCATTATATACTAATGTCCGATTTGGGAGAACCGTACAGGGGCTACTCCAAAAGGTGTGCTTAGAGTCATGGGTGTTCAAGGTCTAACCATTTATCATGTGAAGAGCCATTTGCAGGTAGGTGACATTTTTATTATATAAGAAGAGCCATTTTTGGACACACTGTTGACTTGTGTTATTTAAGCAGAAATATCGGCTGGCAAAGTACCTGCCAGATTCATCTTCTGAAGGTATGCTCTAATATCACTTATAATAGTTGATTTTAATCTTTAGCCTGATAATTTAAATATAATATTCCAAATTTGATCAGCATCATATATATCTTGCATTCATACGATCCATAAAAAAGCATGCACTGACTTGTTTTCTCAAATTGCTATTACAAGGAAAACCGTTCGACCAGAAAGATTCCGGGGGCATGCTTTCCGGCTTGGATGGGTCTTCGTAAGTTTATTTTATCATCCCTTGGTTTCAATTCTTAGATGTTATAATCCCTATGAGCATTTGTAGTTTCTAAATTGGGCATCGAATTGAAATTTTATCATATTTTCACTGTTTCGCGAACAATATAACTCAATAAAAATATACAAAAGTTTGTATCTAATTGCAATAAATAGTGCTTGCTTGCACAGGTGACTGATTTTGAGAGCCATGTAGGCTACTTATTAAGCTGGTGTGGCTATTTTGTAGCTTCTCTTTAGATGCCTTCATTTATTGTTCCGATTTGCAATTTGGGGTCTCGTGTGTGTTTGTTTGCGTTAACTAATGGTGGTCATAGGTATCCCACCTCCTTCATGGCAATGATTCAACGCCCCACTCCTTTCCCGGCACCAATTCAAAACAGTGGTGAAACCCCAATATGTGTTTGTTTTTTATGCTTATTCCAATGAAGTGAAGCTTCAATTTGCAATTCCGGTAACATATGTTTGTTTATTTGTGTGAACCAATGGTGTTCACATGTGTGTGGTTACAGGGGGATTGAACTGATTTCTGTGGCGATTAGCTATGTTTTTTAGGGGTTCGTTTGTGTTCTGCTGATGTGTGGTCAGGACAAAGGGCAATTTTATAACCAGTAACGGGGAAGGAGGGTGCAGAGAACTGGGGGAGGAGGCCGGCAATAAGGATTACTGCCCTTCCAAGGGAGGGGGTGGTGTTTAAAATCTTTTCCAAATCATTTTTGCTCCCTTGAAGTCGTCTGAACAAATTTTGACCCTTTAAAACTTTTTATAAACGGATACATTTTATAGTAAGGATAGCAATTACATCTGTTGGGGCTTTTGAGTATTAGTTTCTAAATGTTGAGATATATTTGCACTATTTTTTATGCAGCGGGATGCAGATTACTGAAGCACTAAAGCTGCAGATGGAAGTGCAAAAGCGACTGCATGAGCAATTGGAGGTGTTTAAACTTTTTATATTCAGTATGTATATAGTGTAGGGGTGTTCACTGTCTAGTTCTACGGCCGAACCACCATCTACATTTTCAAAAAGCGGCAAACCAAACCAGCAGAAACGGTTCGGTTTGGGTGGTTTGGATGGTTTGAACTGGTTATTAGATTATTGTTTTTTTCAAAATCATTGATATTAAATTTTCTGAATTGATAACAATGGTCAATCATTAATATTATACATATATATAACTATATATACTAAAATTAAAAAACCATGAACCAAACCATATTAGATTAAAGTTTAATGATAAAGGTAAGCAGATTTCAAAGTTCCAAAACCTTTAACTAAGCTGTTATACTCATATTGAAGTTAAACCATGAACCAAACCTTATACGAACACGACTAATATATGGTCCTTTTGCACGTCTTAGCCTCTCAGGCATCAAATAATAAAATTTTATATATTGCAAAAAGAAGCTGATCTATAAAGCAACTAACATTGTAATTGCATAATAGGTGCAAAGGCAGCTTCAGTTACGGATAGAAGCCCAAGGGAAGTACCTGAAGAAGATCATCGAAGAGCAACAGAGGCTAAATGGAGTTGCATCTGAAGCACCTGCTGTCGCATCTGAAGACAATTGTTCAGAACCCAAAGATTCACAGCCTATCATGGAAAAGTCCACAAAGGGATGCGGCCCGATCAACAACATTTCTATTGATGGAAGACATGAACACCTAACATCAGACTCGGGTTCACCAATCGGAGGAGAACGGTCCTTCAAAAAGCAACGGCTGAGCATGCACGAAATCCTAGAGTCGAGCGTAAGGCCACCATTCCAGCAGCAGTAACAGGTAACTCTATCAACAATCTGTTCAATCATCTGGGATGTGGTTACTTGATGATCAAGAAAGTTAACTTGTAAAAGTCATCAATCATGGTTTGTTTTGTTGTTGTACCCCTGTGCAGTTTATAGAAATATATATTTAATTAGTAGATCCAAAGGGTGTGGTAATTAGTATTCTGGAGTCAAGATAAAGTTAGATGATATTATTAATGTATTTGTTGCTTATCGGTATCTTGCACCGCACGTTAGCTGGTCGAATCAATATTAATGTAAAACAGAGAGGTCATGTTCTCATTTCAGTAGCTTTGAACCATCTGTGTTAGAATCATTCACAAGTTTAGCATCTGAAAGCACTTTATTCACTCTCTTTGTGACTAATGTGTTGTGGTGGTGGCGGCAACGATGGCAGCTAAAACTCTGCAATAATGGAGGTACCTCCTACATATATGTAGTAATGAGGGTGGCCTTTCGAGCAATTGGTAATGTTACTGTTTTGTGATCTTGAGGTCATGAGTTTAAGTTGTGTGAAATAGTATCCTACATAAAGTGTAGAGTAAGGCTGATTATATCACAATGTGATTCCGACCCCTCCCTAAATCCTACGCAAAGTTGATCTAAGTCAAGCTTATTGTTATACAATGATAATCAAGGAACAAAATTTTTTTTCGTGCCAATGGTTCAAAGTAACAAAGTACAGGATACTATTGCCTACTAGGTAATAAGTTATGTGAATCTTGTTATAAAATAGTAATAAAATACATGTTTTTATACTAGATTAGTTTTTGAAAAGCTAGCATACTATGACACAAGTGTAAAATGGAAAATTTTAAACCTTAAAAGCATAGATATTGATTTGAAAAATGGTTCAACTATTCATCCACACAAACACTAATATGCATTATGCAACAAGAAACACACAACTATAGTCAAACCAACTTACGAAATGACTGGTGTTATACTACATCACGGTCGCGTAAATAAAAAGTGAGCTATGTGCCTATGTTTAAGACGTACGTCTAATTAGAAGACAAACATACATAGGCAAGTCAAACATAAACATATATAGGCAAGTCAAACATATGAAACGAAAAAAAATCAAACAGGGTATCAAGGATGAATGTTACACTTTTTGATGGTGTATGTGTTATTGCTTGATAAGCCAAAAGACATTCATGAAGCGTTTTGTCCTTTCACACATGCTACAACACATTTAAAATCTCATTATTTTATGCAAGTTTATTTAAAATGTCTGATTAAGACGTAATTGAAAAGTGGTTATGTTTAAGACGTGGGTCTAATATTCTTACTCCTTGTGGGATTTGATTCCATAACCTGCAAACCTTAGATGCTTCAAGAGGTTTTGTCTCTGCCACTAGACCACCAGTTTCAATGGTAGGAGATTAACATATATACTTAGATTAAATAAAAAGACAACTAGACTTCACCTTTACTAATTGGTCAAGGATGAATGTGACACTTTTGAATGATAAAGGTATTTATATAGGTAAGCCAACAAATATTCATCTAAGGTTTCGTCCTTACACAAAGCCATAGACAAACCTTAGGTGTACTAATGTCTTGAAACCCCTTTTGTCTCGCATGTCGTTGAAACCGAATGACATTATAATTAACTAAAAGAATACAAAGATACATATAAAACACAAAAAAGAGCATTTTGTTATTTATGGTTACTATATTGTAAACAAATTTTATTCTCTTTTTGGCTTTTTGCATACACCCATCCACACACAAAAAATAAACCATCCTCTCATCAGCACCTTGTTTTGTTGACAACAAATGCGTCATCATTTATTGTATTAGAACAGGCAGCTTGCATTAAATGTCCCCGTAAACTGCAATCTTCCACCTGCAATTCAAGTTTTATTAAAATTTCCATCAGATTGCTTGCTTGCCAAGTTTATTATTCTTCAAAATGCTTGCTACACAAGCAACAATGAACATATAAAGCAAGATCATAACTCACCTGTAGTGTGTGAGTCTTTGCCATTAAGTTTCCACATTCCTCAACGAGTGCTTTTTCGACATCAATAACTTTTGCTAATTCCGACATTAAACTATCCATTTCTTCTGCCTGCAGTAGACAAGATTGTCTAATTAGCACATAAACTAAAGAATCATAAATGTGGTGGGAGTAACCCACAGCCTAGGAATTGCAAAAGACAAATGATTCCGATCCTCAAGCATGTGGGACCCGATGATAAAACAAATGTGGGATTAGGGGTGATAATTCCTAACATGACACAGACCTAACATAAAGATAATTAAGCTTTGGGTTGGGTTCATCCGAATAAACGGACTGAGTTGGAACACAAACTAAGTACATCTTTCCTAATTTTCTTATCAAACACAACTCACAAAACCTCAACCATTATGCAACAAAACCACTTTACAAGGCCTGAATAGCATCATCTATCATACTTGTAATGTGATTTAGACACAACAGTCTAATCTGCAGGTCATGGTGAATTTGGTCGGGCTGGCAGGTCGGATTGATGAATCCAAACATGACCCATTTATTTATTAATATTAAAGGCATCAACCCTAACTCGGACACCTTAGTGTCACCCGAACATGATCTGTGCAACCCATTTATCTAAACGAGTCAAATGATCTGGCAGGTTGTAAATAGACAGTGGCAAGTGGTAGATGGGTTAAATGTGTTGGTGGGTTGTAATATATGGGTTAAGCATCATCTTTTCACATCTATAATTTTATTTAGACACAAAGTCTCATTTGCATGTCATGATGACATAAATGTTATTAGACCAACTGCTATTAGAGCTCTACGGTGAGGCATCAACAAATCAAAGTGGCCCTAATCTGTGGGATCAATGATCACTACCCTACTGTCAGAAAATAGTGTATCAGTACCATTAATATAAGCAGGATAAGAAGTTAGAAAAGAAAAAAACCCTCAAATACCAAGAACAAAATCTCTATAACACATGTAGCTCTTGAAATGTATGTTGTGAAAAGTTGGTACTAAACTCATATCTCATACTTATATTATTTACCTTAGGCAAATATGTTTGCATTTGATGAATTATCATATCTGTAGTTTTGACTGCTGAATCCAGAGCCTCGGCTGCATCTTTTATGTTAACCTGCCACAAAATCCTCTCTTGATCAGAACTGAAGAACTTATTGATAAGTATCACAAGTTGATTAATAAAATTCTTTACCTGAACGTTACCACTGATAGGAAGCCGGAGCAAGGAGTTGGTTAAAGCAGTTATTGCTCCTGATAAGGACTTTGTGTAATCTTCCTCCAAAGCAGACCAGTCATCAAGATAAGGCATCTAAATTATTCCACAAAAAGAAAGTTAAATTGATATTATACAATAATGAATCTGTAATACGAACAGAAATCTGAAAGTCCTAAACACTCATATCATCCTAAAATTACTCCCATCCAAAAACATGTAAGTATGAAGTTCCCCTCACATCCAGAGGATAGAAGTTTAAGTATGAGCCTAAGCTTTACAGCCTAAGCTTTACTATCATTTAATGACAAGTATATTCAATGAGACTCCAATTGAGTCTTTTCTATCAAATTTCTTTAACAAATTGAAAGTTCCTCAATTATTACATATTCTCATATCATATTCGCACCGGGGGAATGCATACGTGTGACCAAAAGTCAGAACTAAAGTATATTCTTATAGAAAATAGAACACTTCATCAAATAACTCCTTACCTGAGCTTCAAGAATGGTGGAAAGAGCTTCTGTTTGTCGCAGTAATGCAAGTTCAACTTGCTTCTTCTTCACAGTATCGCGTAGATGAGATATATCCATTCCGAGAGAAAAAAATTGCTTCTACAGAAATAAAAAAGCAGTAATTAGAACTACTTTTCAATATTCAAAATGCAATCAGATAAGCACTTAATGGTTCTTTTGTACGCAAGCACATAACTCATGTCAAGAATAGCTGCTGTATATGAGCCATGTCAGTCTACACTCCTCACAACATACATCATGTACTCATTATTATCAGTTATCGCCAATTGTAACTACATGTTCAAAATGCAGTCTTATGTAAAGTCAATTCACCATTTTCTGGTGTAATTTAGCAGATGCAATTCACTACATGTTCAAAATTCATGAATAACTGCTGTATATGAGCCATATCATCAAGATCAGTCTACCTTCATCACAAATCATCTCAAATACTCATAATTATCACCTATGGCAACTACAAGTTCAAAATTCACCTTCTTTTGTCTAAGTTTATCAGATGCAATTCACTATAAACACAACAACAATGAGCACTAACAAACCTCCATTTCTGTTATCTGTGCATTCATGGAAGCTTGTGCTTTAGCATTTGCAAATCTCCACAGCAGGTAACGATTATGCAGCAACTTTAAAGAATGAATATCCTGTTGCGATGACTGAGCTTTCTTCCCCTTCCTCAAATCAACTCCAACTTTACCACCGGTGGGTTGCGGTGGCAGCGCACGGTTTTCTGTACTTACAGAGTTTGTGTCACCGGGCTTACGCAGAGCTCTATCAATGCTTTTAAAAGAACTATGGCAACCGGAGATCGGCAAATTAAGAGATCGTGTGCAAAGAGAAGGCGTAGAAGATGATGTTTGTGAATTACCACCACCAACAGTGCTACTGCAACTGCTGCTCCTAACGAGCAATCTGTTGGATAACGCGTTCTCATCCGTCATCGAAGCACTCGTATCCTGAAGAGGCCATGTTCGTGCGTGTTGCAAGGAGATCGGAGAATTAGGGCACGAACCTCCTTTAATCGATTCCGATTCAGATTGAGATTCATTTAGGTTTTGAGAAATTGATGCCGCTGAATCACTATCTGAACCAGTAGTATTAACATTCGATGAGGAGAATGACAAACCGGTGGATTGCAGTAGCTTTGCGGCATCAGTTACCGATGAGCTTGTTTGCCGCTGCGGCTGCCTGAATCTCGACGGAACGATCCGATCGCTCGGAGTATCAGGTCTCGAGCACTTGCTCGTTCGTACAGAAGACGATTTCGAGATCTGAACCTGATCTACATATCCGTTCTCCTTAAAAAGCTTCACAGAACGTTGTTTCCTCTGTGTTGATTCAGGTTTCGCGTAGTGAAACGGCGTTTCCATACTCCTTGCAGTCTCCGGAATATTCTCATGCGAAGAGGAAGTAAACGGTTCATGTACCTGACTCCGGAGAAGCAACCGTCGCTGCGACGGCAACGGCTTCGACGATCTCTCCGGTGCCGGAGTTCCGATGGAGTGTTTGGGCGATTTCATGGTTAACGAGTGCAGATCTCCGGCGGATGAGATTGGAGAGGGGGCCGGAGACATGAACCTGGAGCTGACTTCTCTGACTCTAGGCCGGCGGTGAGGGAGCGGCGGAGGTCCTGCTCCGCCGTGGTCGGCCGGTGGAGCTGCAGCGACGGAATTGCTCATCGTCCGGCGGTGGCGGTGGCGGTGGCGGCGGTGGTGGTGGTGGTGTTGGTGGTGGTGATGATGAAGTGAAAACCCTCAGGTGATGGGAATGTGAAGCAAAGGGGGAAGATGGAGAAACTAGCCGTTACTTGCTTACTTTTTGAAAATGGAGGAGCAACGGTTCCAAGACTATATATATATAAGTTTAATAACTGTTATTTTTTTTATGTTATCTTTTAATTTTTGTTATGTGTTTTAAGTTCATAATTAGTTGTCTCATCTAACTTATTGTCATCGAGAATATTAATTTGAGTAATTTGAGTAAAGAATATTAATAGAGAAAATTATTTAATTAGTCATTTGACCAAACAAAATTATCATTTTGATTACGAGTTTAGTTATTTACATAATGACCTTTTATTTCCTTTTTTAAAATTATGCATGTTAAATTTCCTTTATTTTCAAGAATCTTTTTATATTTTTAATTGCTTTTATTGACTTTTTCTTTTAAATTTTGGTCATGGTATCGCTGACCAGCGATACGTACCCCAATCGCCCAAGCGGGCCCAACATGTCTTTAAATAAACAATTTACACAAACAACACTATACTATCAAATTATTATCTTTTAACTCTCAAAATACTTTAAATTACTAAGTTATAATAAAATTAGGGATGACAATGGGGCGGGTTTGGGACGGGTATGGGTATTTCTAACCCCATACCCGTATAGAAAAGTGTGTTTCATACTTGGCCCAAAACCCGTCGGGTATGTCACGGGTATTTACCCGTTGGGTATCGGGTAAACCGCGGGCAATCGGGTATATCCGTTAAGGTTATAAAAATTACCCGTTGAGCATGCCCGTCGGGTATCTATTAAAATTAGGGCAATATATAAAGCTACATTTGTATATACATATTAAACAATATTTTTAGTTAAATCTTATTATTATTATTTGTTTACGTCCCACCACTTATACGATCTAATTTTAAGAATTTTATTATAACTTTGTAAGATACCATATGGTATAAATGATAAGAAGCTTAATAGTTATATTAACATATTATCATTAAATAAGAGATATTAAGTAAAATAATAAAAAGATATAATTATATATAATATAAATATTAAGTATTATAAATTAAAAAATAAAATAATTATGGGTATATAATCGGGCAAACGGGTATGATTAATCGGGTAATCGGGTCGGGTAAACGGGTATACAACGCAATCCCATACCCGCAAAAAAAAAAAAAAAATTTATCCCATACCTGTCCCAGATGTCGCGGGTTTCGGGTATACCGGTCGGGCTCGGGTTTGATTGCCATCCCTAAATAAAATCAACTTTTCAAATATATACAAAAACAATAAGGTATTGTTTAATTAAAAAACATTTCTTTTTAAATATTTCTTTCAGAAAACCTTTTGTTTATTTTCAAAATCATTCTTATATTTCTAAAAAAAACTTTATTTAGAAAGTTTTAATCAAAATTTTAAAAAAAATCATTCTTAATTTTAAGAAAATGATTCTTTTGAGGTTTTGTTAGCTTATTCTAAAACAAAATTTATTTAAAAAACATTTTTTAGATTTTTTTTGAAATAAAATTTAGTTTTTTAAATAACTCTTTTAATTCAAAAACAAACGCAATAACTTTAGGTCACAAAAAATCAACGATTTTTTTAATTCAAAAAATATATGTGATATTTACATTACTTTCAAACCAGTTTATTATTTTCATCTTTTGTATTTCAATTTTTTTTGTCATGGAATTGATTTATTAAACTATCTTTTTAGTTTTGATTTATTATAATTGTGTGTGAAACTAACTTATGATATTTTATTAAATTACGAGTAAAAACAAATGTTAAATAAACAAAATTTTAAGGGGTAAAAGTGAATTAAAGAAAAAGATGAAGTGACGAGAGTGAAACAAAGATTGGAGATACAATTCCACTTATATATCGCTGATTGGCGTCTTGGCGATATTGTATTTCTTTTTCCTTTTTTTTTAAGTATTGGCAATACAAACCCATCCATGTATCGCTGACTCAGCGATACGGGCGATACGGACATGCTCAGATATTGTTGGTCAGCGATATTGAGACACGTGGCATCCTCTGATTGGTGTAAACTTTTTATAAAATTAGCTTTTACAGGTTTGGTTTTGTCATTTGCATAGGGTAAAATTGATGTTTGTCAAGAAGTCGAGAGACTTAAGTTGGAGGCTTTTAAAGTGGAGAGGCTAAAGCTTTGAAAGCTCAATGGCAGTACGCATTAAGTCTTGAAACATCTATTTATTCCCTAGCAATATAATATTAGTCACAGACGAAATGCGACGTTCTTTCTCTTTCATTCCTCTCACAGCAAAATTGTCATCTTCTTGCTTAAATCAAGTCTGCATTAGATTGATTAGGAGCTCATGTGACTATAGTGTTCATGTTTGTTTAGTGTCTCTTTGTTTGTTTATAAGACATTGATTGCATGCATCTTCGACTCTCTTTCTCTCAATCTTTAGAGTTTTTGTGTTGTTGGAACTAGGGTTCTTGATGAATTGTTCTTGTTGGTACAATGTGTTTGTTAGGATTTAGTATTTTTTTTTTTTTCATTTTTGGTTCATTGTTTTCATGAATCTAAGTGTTTAGATTTGTTTATCCGTTCATGTTATGAACAAAAACAAATAATGTATAAGCGTGATCGGAAAATAAATGCAAACAAAGTGTGAATATATCATAATTATACTACTGGTATTATCATTCGTAATAAAAGTAAAAATTAGGATTGTCGTCAGACAAATTAATAGTATGAATTATTATCATCAATAAGTAATAGTATGAATTATTAAAATTTAATTTGACTATTTAAAAATTTTTTTTAAGCGTATGTGAGTTGTTTTAAATAAAAAAAGAATGCTAAGAAATAGCACCATTCACGACTTGTAATCGGTCAAACTTGAATAGGCTTGATTTCCATCCGTTGTGTTGGAAATACAATAGTTATTTACGGTTTTTTTTTTTTTAAATCGGGTTATTTACTTGTTTCATATGATGTAAAAACAAGTGATGCAAAAGCAGAGTTAGTAAACGCATGGATGTAATCCAATTATTTCGAGGTCAAAATCAAATCTAGCTAAAAGGATTCACCTTATTTGTTTATTTATTATTTTGAAAACCTCTATGGTCTTCAATCCAATCTGAAAATGGTATATCTTGTTATTGATAGTTTAATGCAATCAAAGTATCTACTTCTTACTATTTTAAAAAATAGAAGTTAATGAAACAAAAAAACCTAGCGTTTACACCTAGCCCTAGATCCAACTATGATGTTTCTTGATACACATCTTTTATTAAAACAATTACCCTATATTTATATGTTAATTTAGCAACGCTATGAACAGCATGTGTACAAGTTATAAGCAACAAGGTACAAGCAACAACAAACTATTTTTGGTTGTCTTTTCGAATGATAGAAGAATACGGTGATGACACAGACAGAGAGTGTTCTGGAGAGGAAGGCGGTGGCCACCACCTCCACCGTCATCATCGCTTGCCACCGTTTAAGCCAAGAAACCATCCACCTGATGGTCCTAGGCTTTCCGTCATAGTTGGTGTATGTAAATCGACTCGAACATATCTTTCTTCTTTTGATTTTAGGGCTAACAAGACAATGTTGTTTATAGGTGCACACAGTAGACGCCGGGGAAGAAACCCACCGCAGGCGGCGGCTAGGGTTCGAGTGATTAGCCCTGTGGTAAACCTTGAAGTTCGATGATATGTAAACAAATTTCTGTGAACCAAGGATCTGGTGTTCGATGAACATGCTAATTAAAATAAAGTCAAGAATCCTCTTTCTGTGCCATGTGTCTTATACAAACCCAAGCCGTTTATCTTTTCTTTTTGAATGTTTGCGACAGAGGTGGAGTTACGGAGAGGTTGCGATCCGTTGTCGCTGATCTTAGATTCTATTATGCTTAATTGATATGGTTCATAACTTTTATAGGATTCATGTATGTTAGATTTCATCTTGCTTAACAAGGCGGCTATAGTTTCCGGATGATTTTGTGTTTGTGTTTTGTCTATTTATGCATTTGAGTCACAAGAAGTAACTAGATGCCAAACTGATAGAAGCATTTATGTTTAGCATCATCTTTTTCCATTCCAACCAAAGTATAGCTTTATCATTTGCGTTCATTGCATCTGTGTACTTTGGATATGTTTCTACTGATGCACAAAGTATCTGAGAGATATATAAATATGAGGTTTTAATTTTGTGGCCCTTCTCGAACTCTTTGTTTAGTGTTCGAGCAGAATCGGTCTCAATTTCAAGCTGCAGTAGAATTTATTTTGATACAACTTATGCTAATCAGCTGTTTCTTAGCATTGCAACAAATTTAATTTAATTTTCTATTGATTTGTGTAGAATCGCTGCTGATCTTTGTATTGTGTAGCAAAAAATAAATTTGGTTAACCCTTTTTGCAATCGATGATGGTATTTATTATACGAAGGGCTCAACTAAGGTAACACATTCATGTTACTTTGGGTAGTGGAAACCTGAGAAAAGCTGTGAGCCATCATTTTAGGGAGGATATAATTGAATGTCTTTCCATCAATAGATAATTTCTTATATTTGTAGTCATATAGATTAAATTAGTAACTTTTAAAGATTTAAATAATTGCTTGGTGTTTTGGACATGTATTTGTCCACACTAACTTACAAGAAGATCATCAACGTGCCACAACAATAAGGGACTAATGAAAGGTTTGTTACTATTTGTTTCAAATTTTTATCCTGTAATTTCTATCACATACAAGTAGATTTTTGGTTGTTTTAAATTATCTACTGGACCTGCTACTATTAAATTGTTTAATTAATTCTAAATTTCTAAGGTCTTTTTTCATCAAAAAAAGAGTTTGTTATGACATTAAGAGATTGTTAAATATTGAAAATTTAAGGAGTCTGAACTTTTGAATACTTTTATTATCTATACTAGATTGGCAATTTAAGACTATGGTAATATTAATCTGGTGTTGTTACCAATTTTTAGCCTACAAAAATTCGGTTCTAAAGTCCAAATACAGATTTGATATATGGAAACAAGACATTCGGAGACTAGATGCATTCTTATGGTTATTGTTGTAATTAGTTTGTGTTGATGTTAGCATCATTGCGAAAACGCTCATTGAGTATAAATTTTTTATTACTTTAGATTGATTGTTGTTAAATGAATAACTAACAGTTAGGCTTAAAATAATAATTAATGTTACTCGATTCTCACAATGAAGAAGGAGAACATAACATTAAATCACATTCTTGACATGAATGGTTGTCATTTGTTTACTGATGGTCACTTTTCTTTTTCTGCTGGTGATTTCTATATGATTTTTTGCATATCTAACTTTGCATGTGTTTGATTTTGAAGGCTGACAATTCAACTACAACATTGAATTATAAGAGTGCAATATTGAGAACATTGTTCATAAGGTAAACGTCTTCCTATTTTCAAACTAAATATTGCAAACTTGTATTGTTGACATGATTTTGGGTTTTGGATGATACTACATGGCTAGCCCTTTTAAGACCCATCAGTCTCACAATATCAACATTTAAATATACACATGAATGTCAAGTGTATGTTGTTTGCTCGTCTCATTGGGTTCAAGTACCCGTTGAAATTTAGATGAAAAATATAAGTTGTTGTATCGTGTTATGGAAACTTGGTAGCAGAGAAAACTTGCTCATAATGATTTTTTGTTTGGGAACTTATTGTCTTCCCAATGTCTTTGCAGGTCTGCATTCTTACCCTAATTAAATAATTAATTTAATTACACTTTAACAGTTAAGTTTCTATTCGGGTTTCTAAACTGCTTCAAAGATGTTTTAAACTCTTGCAGGCTAAGAGATAGTAGCAAAAAGGTTTATCTTTTTTTTACTTTAATGCAATATAATGCAAGTGGTTAGTTCATTATCACTTGTTATGATACAATAAGGCTGAACGATACGATATGCTCCTTATTAACTGTTTTGTAATTTGTGGCATTGTGTTGACTTGTCATTGCCCATTCCCGTCGTTTGTAAATAATCAGCCCTGTAGTTTGTAACACAACTATATCAAGCCATCTCCATCGTTTATGAAGTAGTTTCATGCTAACATGTAACTCCACCAATGAGTTGAATCCCCGCCGCAATACGCGGAAGGGGATACAACTAGTTTCATTTTATACGTTAAATTCTAGTTAATCAAATTATTAATAAAGTTACCAATCGATTTTGGACACCTTTATGTCTATATAACATGTTTTAAAGGTTCTTGGAAGATCGAGTACTTTCAAAATCTATACGATGGGGTTGTGGTGGTGGAGAGGGGTGCTGCGGTGGTGGTGAGGGTGTTGCGGTGGTGGCGAGGGGTACTGCGGTGGTGGCGATGGGGCTGCGGTGGTGACAAGGGGGTTGGGGAGGGGGCGACGGGGCTATGGTGACGACGAAGGGGCGGCGATGGGGCTGTGCTAGGGGCGACGGGGAGCTGCGGTGGCGGTGATGGGAGGTTGTGGCAACTGTGATGGGAGGTTGTGGTAGTAGGTACCGGTGGCGGTGGAGATTAGGGAAGAAAGAATAAAATGGGTATGTGTGTGTAAGAGAGATGATAAAAAAAAGTTTTGGTAAAAAGATAGAGGTGGGTGGGTGGGTATCCATAAGTTTTTTTATTCTTCTAATATTTTGGGATGTTTTAGTGTTTTTACAAATTATTTAAAAGAATAGCTGATGGTGTTAACCTTCAAGATTTAAATAGATGGAAAAATGAAAAATTAGTATACATAATGATTTTTTTAAATTTAAAAATGCAACTAGTTAGTTTGAAAAAAAATAAACAATACAAATAGTAATTTACTCAAAAAGATAACTAGGCCCAAAAATACGAAGAGCATTCACAGCCCGTATCACATTTTTATGTGAGTGTCTTATATTATAGGAGATGGTTGTGAGTGGTTGTAAGTGAAAAAGAAATAAAATTTATGATGGTTGTACCGTGATTCCCCAAACATAGAAAATCATGGTACAACCTCATAAATTTTTTAATATTTTAAAAGTAGTTGTGAGTAGATGAGAGAGAAAAAATAATGATAAAAGTATGAAAAAAAATTATTTGATTGAAAAGCAGAGAAAAAAATAAATGTTTTTAGTTTAATTATAAAAATTAGGGACGAAGGATGGATTGTTAACGCTCTTATAACATACACAACTCACTTAAAAAAGAAACATCTTTACAATCCACCTAAATACCATTAGGCTAGAAACACTATGATCTTAAAGTCACTTTCATTACGTAGACCAATCATATGAAAATTTCTATAAATATTATTTTTTTAATTAAATTATATATTGAAGTTCATATAACCACTATCTAGTCTTATTTTTATTTCATTTTAACTTGATTGAACATTTATGAACAGTAATTTATATTATTGTTAATTTTTTTCTTCACTATTACTTCGTACTTTAAGTTAAAACTAATAAAAAAAAACAATTACTATATAGTAACCGATTTATATATATGTTTCATTTAGGTCAAAAAATTATTTTTTTATATAACATTTATCACTAGTTATACCACATTAAAACGCATTGAAAGTTTGACTCTGAAAAGAAAAAAACTTTTAAGTACCTTTTATAGAACACCTAGAAAATTTGGTTAAAATAGATAAATTTTATCTTTTAGGAGTGCAACAACCGGTTATCCCTTGACTTATCTTTTAGGAGTGCAACAACCGGTTATCCCTTGACTTTCATATTTCAAATCCAACCAATTCCATGAACCAAACAAAAACCAATTCCATGAACCAAACAAGCTGCTAATAGTTAAAAGCATAATTGCTCAACAGTACAGGTTTTTTAAGTGCTTCTTCTTGCTTTTGGTTTCAAACGTTAGTTATCGGGTTCGCTTTGTACGTGGACTTTTCAATGTAACAATGCAGTTTATAGTCATGCATTTAAATAACATCTCCAACTCACCCTCTTCATCTACTTTAAGCATTTACATAAGCATACTAGTAACTATATCATACTTTACCTGCCTACACGTAACAGTTACCGGAGATGCACAAATTTCGTTTAGTAGAATTCCATCAATCATCCCATCTCAGATATATTATAGTTCTGTTAGTGAAAACCTTCTCTTCTAGACCTCAGTAAAGAATCTTCAGCTGATGATCAAAATAATTGTTTGTTAAAAAAAAGAATAACAGATCGAAATACTTTATTGACGTATGAATTATTGCAAATAGATTAGTAATAAATAATATTCAAGATTAAATACAAATGTGCTTACTTACCATGACTATCATCATTGGCATCCCTGTCTCCAGTTTGAGTTGTAAAAAATGGGGTAAGGTAGTTCCTATCTAATGCCCTAAAAGATGCAGCACTGCTTCCAAATAAACCCAAAAATGAAGAAAAAAATTAGAAAATAAGTGAAAATGATTTAATAAATAAAGAAATAAACGAGATGTTTGTAAACCTTCTGTGAAATTCTTTAAGTCTCATCTTTAGTCTGTTCCCGGAAGATGTTGATTCTTCTCCATCATCATAAGGAGCCATGTAACCATTGTTGTTAGCTTCAAAGCTCTGGATCTAATAAGAAGGAAAACAGTTGAAGAGTGTCATGCGTGTATATATGTGTATACATATGCGTATGTGTGCACATGCGCCAATCATAATCACATCTTGCTAATGCCTATTAAGAGACGAACCCGACCTGACCTGACCTGTTTTGGCTGGTTATCCAGCAAGGACCGACCCCTCCAATTTACCACCTCTAGTTGTATTGTTTATAAAATATAGTTTCAGTATTGATATTGTATAAGTCTCAGCTCTGATACCATATAATGGTACTTGCAAAACATCTTTGTTATTCCAGATGAAATACATAAAGGCGAGTCAATTGGGACAATATCAAAAACCCTACAAAATAATGCCCTTGTGGTCGCACTATTAAAAAGCCAAACCTGGATTTAACTAATTAAAATAATCAAAACAAATTCAAGAATGAACTGAAACAGATAGTGACTACAATTCGACACACAGGTGATCTCCCTAAGTCTAAAGACTATAAAAAGACTACCCAAGGGAACAAGTATTCTTGTCTTACAAGTAAACTATCAAAATAAGCAAACCTATTATGACTTAACCCCTCCAGCTTTTATTAATTTGCATCTTTCCCCATGTACTTATTTATGGGCTACCACGAAGCTTCATATCCTGGTAAATCATTTCTTCCACTTAATTCTAGTTCCTCGGATATCCCAGACTTCCCTTCTCATATTCCTACCCATTCAGGTGTCTAGAATCAGTCCCATGTCTACTGTCAAACCTGCAAGAAGTTCTCAGCTTGCAATATCAACACACTCAACCTTCTAGCTGAGATGCATGGAAAACCAGATGTATATGTGTGGTTTCTGGCAATTACAGCTTATATGCTACTTTCCCCCGGTCGTTTCATTATTGAAACAGTCAAACACACCCTGAAGCTACTTTCTCAATGTGCCTCCAGGCCATTGATTCAATATCAAGAGGGTATAATACATACCCACTCTCCCACTTCAAATTCAACATCTGTTTGGTGCTCATATGACGCTTCCTTCTTCCGTGCACCTTCATCAAATACTCATCATGATAACCTAAAGATTCGATCCCTTTCTTTCAAAAATCGATCTACATTAACTAATAGGGAAGAAGTGCGGCCATAAAAAACTAGATTAGGTGGATCTCGTCCGCAAAGAAAACTTTAAATTAAACCATACTAACTGAAGGGTAGAAAGAAGTATGGTCCGCTCTTATGCCCCTAATGCCTTTAATGTTTTTCACACCACTTCAAGTGTATTTGATGGTGGGGGAGTATTAGACATAGACATCAGTTAAAAGTATTGTAAAATGAGCCTAACCAAATTGGTTATCATTAAAATACTACTTACGGAGCTTCTAGGTTTGTATGAATCCCTTGTTATATATATATTATTTAATGTAATATGAAATTCCTATGGGTATTTCATTAATCTAAATACACACAAGCATATCATAAAGATGCTAGCAGGAATTTCCATAAAAGCATAAATAGAGCTTAAATACCCTGTTCATTAGCAAGTAAATCGTAGTTGAGGAGTTTGTTAACCCAAATGGCGTTACTAGAAATTTATACCTCGTATTCACTGTTTGATTGGATGTAAAACCCATTGCGAAATTCAAGGCAGGCATGACTGTCACAACCCACATCCCTATTATTTGTGTTGGTGCCTAAACTCTTTTGCTCTAATACCAATTGGTAAGGCCAAAGCCAGATTCAATAGATAATTAGAATGACAAATCGAATTAAAGAGCAAAAGTAACAGATAGTGCCTACAAATCATGAAGTAGATGACCTACTGAATCCTCTAGACTCAACATTCTCATAATGTAAAACTAGGAACTTAATACCTTTATAATACAAGACCAATTTAGTGAACAAGTATGCTTGTTTAATAAGTAAACTACTAAAATAAGGAAACCTACTTTTATATTATACCTACAGCTTATATTAATTTGCAATTCCCCTGTTATACTTGTTACTAAGCTACTATGGTACACGCTCAGGTCATGTCACATTATCCCCAACAGATAATAAGCAATACAAAGACCAAACATCCTTGCTAATAAACTATGATGATATTAGCTAAAACTTGGCATTAATATTAACAGCAATACTCACATCAGTCAAATGAGCCTCGTGTGTGTCTCCCACAACCTGTAAAGCTTCAAGCATAGTTCCTGTTGAGCCACCAATAAGCAAGACCTGCATTATTAAATACCACATTAGAAGCAGATCTATGCGCTACACTTGCTTACAGGGTACATGAGAAATATTGGCACAGAATGATCATAAAGTAAATGTCAAAATAATCTAATTTTCTGTTTGAGGTGTGAGACCTCATCACAGTTTAGTCCCAATAAAAGCTAGAAAGTAACCAATTAATAGAAGCACAAGATAAATAACTGAAAGGGTATGGCTGATGATGATGTTTGTCAGAATACTAGTAGGGGTTTACTGTTATAAGAGTGTCACTATTATTTGAAGACCATATATAAAATAAACAGAAAACAAATCATGGAAAGATAAGCACATAAAGAGTATAACTTAGTAGAATATTACTAATCTAAGTAGTGATGTGGCTTAGTCAATGTGCAGTTATCAATATCCAACAAGATAAGATGAATTACAACCCTAAAGAGAACCCTCTTTATAAATTTCTACATAAGAGTCCCCTCCTAATAAAACTCTAATTCGTAATCTTTATCTATATAAAACCTATCTAATTAATAAGTTGTAGAAAAGTAACTTGCTCCAGAAGTCTTATCCATATTAGATAATTATTTAATAGAATGATGTCTAATAATTATAACAAATAATAATAAATCCATAGTCATGTGAGATTGTTACAGAGCAGGATTGTCAGATAGCTTATAATATAAATACTGATAAGGTTTAATTAAGTAAACACTCATTTACGGTTTTATTAACTAAATACCCAATGATTTACACATAAAATTCATAGTTTTAATAGTATAATGTAAGAATTTTTAGTACTTACAGCTCCCATTAAGTGTACTAACATGTTATTTTTTATCACACCTCTTTGCCTTTTTTTCATTACACTATAAAACCAGTATGTTGATGTCTTTTCTATCAAACATTCACATCCCCGTAACTATCAAGTGATGTGATGTATGTGAGCCTGAATGCAAGCATATGTGCTCTTTGTTTACTTTGCCATTGAAAATGTTATGCAACTAAGTTTGGTGCTTATAGTAGTTGTATACTTGAATAAGTAATGGTCTAAAAGAGAGTAAATGATACACATTTTCAGACTTACTAAACATTCTAGTTTGTTTAATACTATAAGATATGCTTACATCTTCATTTTCTGGTTATGTTTCCACATTAAACTGTATTGCATATGTTATCCACAGAACTTCATCTGTTCACTCAGGCCCTCACCTTTTGCACTTCTCACTTTAGTCCCTATGCAAGGCATGTTACCTCAAGTGAACCTTTACCCTTAACAACCTTGAAGCCGGTTCTTAACAATTAATATCAGAACATTATTTTGGGCCAATTAGAAGAGGAAAAAAAAAAGAAGGTAAGAATTCAAGCCAGTTAAGAATAATAATTTTCTCATGATTTGATATCTTTCTCAAGGCGATCCTGACCTAATGGCAACCACAGTTTTCGAAGAACGTTTAGAGATTGACACTCAAATGGTTAGATGGATGCAAACTTGATGAAGTAAGTTCAAAAAAATAAGGAGAGTTTAGACTGAGTCACTGATGCAGAAAGTTTACACATGCATCAGGTGTCGTCTAGCAAGTTGAGTCATGAATCCTATCTCTATAGGAGGCTGTCAAATCAATCAAGGGAGAGATAGATGAAGAGAAGGCTAAATGGCAGAAAGTCTGTTCACTAGAAATTCAACCAAAACCCCAGCGGTGAAAAGGGCTGAAGTCAGCAGTGTTCCAGATTATGGGAGAAAACTAGTCTTGGAAGGTGCAATAGAGAGAGATCTGTAACTAAAATTCAAAGACAAAGGGCTGCGCTGGACTGACTGAACAACATGAGCATCCAAGTGGGCTACTGGAATGATTCTTAAACCTGTTGCTCAAGTGAGCTCAACATAACGGAAGGCCGCACCTGCCGTTAATCTGGGTCCTGGGAGTCAAAAACACCCTTGATATAGCTATCGACTGATTGAATTGAAAACTGTTTGGATCCGTTTTTGGACCTCAGTTACATGTCAAAATTTGAGTCCCAAAGTCAATGACCACCTTGAAGGCAAGATGTTTATGGGTGCAGGAATAATGATAGCCCCAGTTATTATCAGCACCACTGCACAATTATTAGTATTATTATTTTAATCATTAGAGAAATCCTACTATTATTTCACTATTTATGAGAGAAGATCCATTTTCGATATATATCTTTATTAGAAATAAAAAACTTGGGGAGCAAGTTGCTTGTTTTACAAGTATCAGGATTAGGACATATTATCAACTATTTGAGTTCGTTTAATTGAATAATCCTAGACCGTTCTTTTTCTCTTTATATAGGGTTGGAGAACTTTGATATTTATTCATGGTTGCCTCCTAGATCTCCTACAGAAGTACAGCCAAAGATAGAAAATGGACATGTGCCATAAGCGTTGATGAATTTGGAAATTCCATATTCCATAAAGTTTCTTATGACTACCTTTCTTCAAGTGACCATGTTGTTCCCTTACGGCCTTACCCATGAATAGTTCATTAAGGCTTTAAGACATCTCGGATGGAGGAGCAGAACGCACGATAAAAAGGTGTGCCCTCAAAATTGGAATCTTATTGTTGATTTAAGTGTGTAATTCCAGCAAAACTAATCTTAATGATTCTCTTGCTTGACTAAAAGCTTGATTGGTAGCTACTCCTAAGCATATGATTTGATTTATATGATTAGACTTTTAATCATGTAATAAAAATGCTTGTGTGCATCTTATTATAGATCAAGTCACTCTCTAACATACTTTCTTGACACGATAAGAAGTTGACTGGTGATTTTAATATGCATTACCAACTATGACAGGAGCAGAGAAGATATATCCATATAACTGACTGACTGGTGATTTTTATATGCATTACCAACTATGACAGGAGCAGAGAAGATATATCCATATAACTGACTGCTCTTTTAGGGTGAACTGAAGAAGAATAAAATGCACTGATATTATATCGGAAAAAATCAGTTTGCCTACCGTTAAGACAACTATAGCAGTGGTTGCAGTAAAAATCGTCTGACCATGTCCCTCAGGGAGATCATGAACTGATTGCAAAGCAAGAGCAAAAGCCATAGCACCTCTGAGTCCTGAGTCATCAAATAATTCATAATTTTGTTAACAATTAGTGATAAACTGGGTCAAAGCTGAAATTTATCTCTGCTTACCACTGTACCAAAGTGCTTTCTGGTGTTTTAAGGGTATTTGTCGCTGTGCAGGTCGAACCAAGTTCAACAAATACGCACACGTAAAAACATTTGCAGCCCTTCACATGTTATAAATTCGATCAGTAACAATTTGCAACTACTTTGATTTTGAAAATATCACCAAACAAATAGAACATGTATATTATGCATCTAATTCCTGAAACAAGGAAGTCGATAATCAAATAGAACACTGCTCAAATAATAAATATCGCATACCTTGCTAATCCGATAAATATCTGAGACAATCGAGGAGTAAGTTAAGAAAAAGTACAATCTACTACAAGAAACCATATAGAACTAGCAACATTTTGATTAACAACACAAGGATACAATAGAGAAAAAGATGAATCCGACGTGGGACCAGCTGTGCTGTTCCATAGCAATATCAAAACCCATGTATATGAATCTGCATAAATACGAACAAAACAGAGAGTACATATAGTCATGAAAAAATTAAAAAATAAAAATGATTGTAATAATTGATTAAGAATTAAAATTCCAAACATTGGAATTTGGAAAGATAATAAAAGATGCTTCCTTACACAAATGTCTCAGCTAATGATGATATCAAATGAAAAAAAGCGGCCACAAATTTCTGAGAATTTTCTGACAAGTTTGAGAAAGAATAATGCTTCATAACCTAGCCAAAATAATGCACAAATTGTTGTCTAGGAATTCTTTCTTTAATGAGATAGAACTCAGCACAGTAAAAGTATACATTCACTAACCATTCCAGTGAACAAGATTGACACAATTCCAGATAGGCCAAGCCCTTCCGCTAGCATGTACCTGAAATTAAGATTGTAGATTATAAACGAAAAAAATAGAGGACTTTCATATTATAGAAATAGATAATATGTAGTAAGCTTACGAGAAGTAAGGAAAAAGAACAAACAGACAGCATTCCAAGTTCTGTAGACTGAAAATGATACATGATATGTTATACACAGTCTGTACAAGTTCAAGGTGAAACAGAAATATAAATTTCAAGATGGCGGGCACTTACTTATCAATATCCAAGCCTGCATACTTAAACAGGTTCGTGCAGTTAAGGTTTTACAACAAAAAAGATGAAATTGTACATAAGTACATAGCTTCAAGAGAAAATCATTTCAAAAAGGATATCAAAGCAGATGTGAATCCAACTCCAACACCTGTCATGCAGCGACATCGATGTGAGTAATCTTAACAAGGAAGCAATATTGATAATAACAAACATTGTTGGATACATTTTGTATCGATGTGATAGATATATTTAAAATTTACATTGATGGTTACCATTCACTTTCTTAAGTGTTGCTGAACTTGAGAATCCCCACATTGTTTATATAAATTCATTTGAAGCCAGACTAATAAATACATCACAACAACCTAATTAATGCATGGCAGAATTACTTCTCATTGTCAAGAGAACATGGCTATTAATTTTCTGATATTGTTGTGTCATTAGTAGCAAACTAAGTTTATAGATATGAACGGACATAGACATTTGTAAATGTTTAAGTATGTTCCACTCATACACAAATGAAGCACTATCAGTTTATCACCATGTTATCTTTTGACATAAGCACAATGTTGGAACAAATCTCATTATTACTTTTTATCAGTAAATCAACGTAGTAGCATCCCTTTGTCTCTGTCCATGAGACCATGATGATACCACAACACGACAGTTTGAAGTTTCAGCTTGCTTTATCTTTCTACAACTCATAATGAGCACTAACAAAGGATCCTTACAATGAGATTGATTTGTTGATATATATTATTATTTCATCAGAGTCCTTTAAAACTAGGCTATTTTGTTGTTATTATAATATTATAAACTCATCAAAAAAAGAATTCAAAGTATGGCATCTTCTGATCAACGAGAAGAAAGAAACATTGATAACATAAAACAATTGTTTGCATAAGAAAAGCATGTGTTAAATTAACTAACCTGCTGACATGGAACCAACAAAGGTCTCAAGAAACCTGACAATTATCAAGAAGAAATTTTGTCCAGATGAATTGCTCTTCACCAATGACATTGTCCTATAAAAATGCATAATAATCAGATAATCAGATTGTGTATTCATCTTTTCATATTCTACAATAAAATAAAATATAATGTGTCCCACTGGCCACTGTATCTTGAAAGTAGAACTAGATGCGAACCTGTACAGAGATATTGCCATCTACGAGTTTTTGCAACAATGAAAAGAGGAACCCAATGCAAAAAAGTTACGTGTGAGTATAATAACTCAACATTATATGGGAGTAGAATAGTTGAAAACAGAATCAAACTTACTGCATCATTTAAAACCGATTCACCAAAAACTAAGGCGTAGAGATTCATGTCTGTTCCAAGCTCCTACAGTAGTAAATATGGGCATATATTCATAATACAATTGAAGAATGATAGACGGTCTAAGAGAAAACTTGAACCTGATGATTTAATGAAAATCGAGGCAAACACCATCAAGTAGAAGTTATAGTTCGTTCAGAATTTACAAAGAATTTGTACAATATATAAAATCTGGAGCATAAAGCTGTGTGAACAAAGAACGATCAGACAATTTGGTTAAGGAACACAGACAGCAGAAAATCCATTGCGCATGCAGACTAAACAGTTACTAATGGTCTTTGCGATCTAGTAGACATAAATTACTTAAAAAAAGATTCAAGAGCTTATAACATCCTAGAACCTGCTATTTATATCCATGTGAAGCTTTGCAAAAACGCATCTAGCCACCTCACATCATTAGCATAGCCCAAGAAGTAATGACGTGATTAAAAAAAAGGTTTTACTGTTTGATTATACATTCATCCTTAAATATTTTAGAAATCATGAACTGCCTTAATTTTATATTATAGTTTTATGATTTAGACTTATATATACACATATATAAACATCATCGTGTATCCTCATTTTTTTTAATTCTCTAGTTGACAATATCCATTTATGAAGCACACGTATCCCCATAACCGTATCCTTGCAACAGCATTTAGTAGCCTATTAGAAGGTGGGGAGTTAGGCCTAGTGATAAAGTGGGAGTCCACAACCAAGAGGTTGTGGGTTCAAACCTCACCCAGGGCAAAATCGTCTAGAAATTTCTAGGTATTGATGTTCCAATAAAACAAAAGTAGCCTATTAGTAAGGACTACCATCATTAATTCATATCCTTAATACAGTAATGCCATCATTAATTCATCCCCTGCAAGACTTGATCAATATCAACCCCCAATCTCCAACAGATAGATATAGGTCTAAAAAACTAAAATGAAATCACTTAAGTCCACAAAACTATGCTTTCAGAGGCGCAATGGGAGCAATACTTTTTTACAACAAACATCATGGAATTTAGCTTCTTGGTTGCTTAGTGAAATATTAATTTCACCGTAGTGTTCCTACTCCCTAAATACAAGTTGTCAACAGAATGAAAAACAAATTGAACAATTAAATACACATGTCTTAATGGAACTAATCTTTTCATGGCCAAGTCGCATACATAATATCTCGCTACATAAAAACATACAACATATTCGTTTTAGAGCCTTATGATTGAGTAAGCAACCTGAAGCATCTAAATACTCATTTAGTGTTCTAGTATTCTATGCAAAAACCCTATTGTGATTTCTCCATAAGAAAACAAGTAACCCCTACTGATTATTCTTGTAAATCATTACTGATAAACAAGAACATAAAATCAATGAACAAAGGAGTTCATTTAGAGAAAATTCAAACCTGAAAAATGGAAAGAACAGTGACAGGATCTGTTGCTGAAATAAGGGCACCGAACATCAAACACTCAACCAATGGAAGTCGGTACATGAGATACATTACACCACCAAGGTACCTGTAACATCACGAGTGAAGCAGTCTGAACTTTTTAAGCCATTTGACAGAAAAACGAAAAATATGTTTCTTCTTTTATTTTTTATATAAACACTATACATAGACAATATTTTACTAGTAAAAGAAATACTCACACCAAAATACCCGTAACAATTGAAGCAATAAACGTTCCCAAAATTGCAAAAGTCACAATGGCTCCAAAGTTTGAAAAGAATGGTTTCTGAAAAAGAACACTCAAACAGTCAATACATGTAATGTCATAACAGATAAAACAGAATGCGATCATGAGTTATGATAACTTACAGGCGCTAAGCTGAATCCTGATTGGGTACACACAAATGGTCAAGAGAAACAACTGTGCAACACCTTCCACTAAATCGACTAAGAAAACTGATAATAAAGAGCAAAAAACACTAAAAAAACACTAAATTGACTGAGCAAGGATATAATATAATCGGAGGCAACAAAAACAGGAAGAAGAACTCCTCATGGAAATTAAACCAGGCCCTGCAGTGGACATATGTACAATTAGTAACTTCAGCAAACTAGGTCTCATGAAGCCAAAAACCATCCCTAAAATCATTCAAAAACCTGATACTAGTTTCCGTATTCGAAATATTCGCAAGTCCACCAACAATCAACCCTGTCAAAACCAACATCAACTCCAACAGTCAACACAGTGAAAACCTAAACAAAATCATCATCATCATCTGCTGCACAGACTAAGAACACATCCAAACTATCCACAAATCTACATACAAAACACTAAACATGCATAAAACGCAACAGAATCATCGAAACTGAACTAAAAGTCTAAATCAACAAGAGACGTTGACAAAACGAGATCATACGAGCATTGATTACCGATCAAAAGTGACGCGCTTGCTTCAGGGAGATAATAGAACCTATGACGCCGAAGAACATGGCCGAGGATAAACGAAAGGACGAGCATCATGATCTGAAGCAGAATGCCGACACCTGCGGCTTGCTGATCCTTACCTGGACTCCCTCCGTGTGGATCAGCAGGTGAAATCTGCAGCTCATCCATGGCGAAGGGATGATGATGATGATGATGATGATTTCAGTTCACGTGCAGCTTGATAGTTGAATACTTGACGATGATCTTGATCTCGAATTCGATTGCAGAATCGCACAGTGAATTGTAGACGACGATACGATGGTTGAATTGAATCTTTAGCCCTTTGGGAATGAAACTGACCCTCTTTCACATTCCCCAACTACATCAAGTAAGTTACATCATAGGTCCTTGACTATTTCTTTTTGTCTAGAAATCAATATTTTTTTTTAAACGGCTGGTTAACGGCTAGTTGTTAGTATCATCAAGTTAGTAATATTCGTCAATGTCAAAGTTTGAATCTTGAACCTTCAAAAGAGGCAAAGTCTCTCACCTCCCCCTTAACCATTAGAAATCAATATTATTTCATTTGTTTTTTAAACTACTTTTTATATTGGGATGTAGAGGTGAGCATGGTCGGTTTGATTTAGTTTTAGTCTAAAACCGAAACTAAAAACCGATGTTTCGGTTTTTATATTTTTAAAACCGTTCAGTTTCGGTTTTTGGTTTTCGGTTTCGGTTTTATCATTTGGACTTCAAGTTATTAAAGAAAAAATTGTTTGAAGTAATAAATTTAAGATAAAAACTTTGGCGTTAAATCATTTTGTTAATTTTTAAATATAATATATATATTTTTATAAATTAGTTAACATTAAAATTAAATGCAATTCATAAAATATAATAACAAAAAGTTCAATAAAACATTTTAATCTATTAATTTAAACAAAAAATTTTTAAAGATTTGAAACCTAAATACTTAATCTTTTGTAGTTAACATAAGTTAAACAACTAATTAATAGGCTAATAATGTTTATAAGTGTATGATTACATCTCTAAATTTACAAGTTTGGTTGTATGGTATCGTTTCGGTTTTTCGGTTTTTGTTACAAGCAAAACCAAAACAGAACCGAAAAATTCGGTTTTTAAAAAATCATCAAACCAAGCCGTCGGTTTCTAAGCGGTTTCGGTTTTTTCAGTTCGGTTGCGTCGGTTATTTTGGTTACGGTTCGGTTATTTCTGTTTCTTGCACACCCCTATTGGGATGCGGTGTTACGTTAGTAATATTTAAATATTAAGTACGTAAAAACATAAATAAAAAATATGTTATAAGGGTGTAGTGTAGATAAAACTAAGCATGTCATAGTGATTGAATTTAAGAAATGTTACATACATTGTTGTGCAATTGAGCGTTAAGTAACACTAAAGAATTTTTAAAAAGAAAAAAATATAGAATATATTATATTTGACACGACTCGGATTTGAATGAAATTTTATCGAATTAGTGGCTCTTTGGTAATCTTATAATGGTCATTAAGAGGCTATCTTTTAATGGTTCATAACCTCTTAATAATTAAAAGTTAACTCTAATGTTGAATGATTAATAGGTAATCTATTAATGGTACCTTTAACCATTCAGTATTAGTGTTACTTTTTAACCATTAGAAGGTTATAAACCATTAAGAGGTAGCATCTTAATAACTATTAAAAAACTACCAAACAGCCCCCCTCGTAGATAAGAATAAAAAAATCACAACAAAAAATTAAAAACTCAAAAGTTTTAAAAACTTAAATTAATTAAAATAAAATTTTATATTAAAATAAGAAAGAAACCTTAAATTAATTAAGAACTCAAAGTTATAAAAAATAACTGAAAGTAAAAAAAAAGATTTAAATTAAAGGCCGAAGAAAGATACATTGAAAGCTAAAAATTTAACAAAAGCTAGGCATTGACTTTAAGGAACTAGTCATGTCAAAGCGGTGGGGGATTCGAACCAGCGTTTGCCGTGTGTGAATAGTGCCACTTACCATTCGGAATAATCGAAAACCAAATCATATGTGTATCAAAATAATTGACCAAATTGTGAATTCGGCTTCAGTTAAGTTTCTAACTATATCCTAGTTGTAATTCGGTTTTCGATCCGGAACGATCACGAATAATCTTGTTTAATCGGTTGATTACCCAAATAAACTGAATGATAACATGTTTAATGGGATAACTAAACTGAATAACTCGATATAAATGTCTTAATTAGTTGAATTTGATTCGATAAGGCATGTTTTCAATTTGGTTTGTTTATTAGTTAGACCCCCAATAATGTTTATAACAGAATAAATGATTAACTGAATCGTTTAACAACCCATTCTCACTTGGCTGGCCCTTGTTGGAGCCTTTATTATTGTTTTCATGCTCATGGATTGTCTAATTAGTATATTATAAAATTTACAGTTTGTTTTCATTTTACATATATTTAACAATTAAAGTTAGTTTACAAGTAACACAATTCCAAATCAATTACCCTAAATGTTTAAAAACGGATGTATATGAACAGTAAATGAACAGTATGTTGTGCGCGTGTGGACAGTGGGTTGGTTATGATATTTTTGTGTTTCTTTTTCTATTATTATTTTGTTTAATGCCTTCTCTTTCTAGCCTACATGACCTGGTGCCTCTACAGTTTTTTTAAGGCCATTTTCTTTTCACGTGTTTTACTTTGCTGTTTTTTATTGTCTCAGATTGTTTTTATTTCTTCTTTCGTTCTCGCCATTGTACACTTCACCTTCTGCTTTCCTTTGTTTGCAGGTTTGTCTTTCTTTCTCCTGATTCTACGCTTTAGCTCTTTGTTTGCAGGTTAAATTAAAGACTTTCGTCCATATGCATTTTTTCCGGTTGCCTCTCTTCAGTGTTTGCTCCTAATTTTTGTCTCTGTTGTTTGGGTGTTTTTACGACATGCAGTGTTCGATTTGGGTCGTATGAGTTCGTTATTATGGATTTTGCCCTACAATTTTAGTTTGCTTTTAATGTGTTATTATATTTGGGCGTTTTCATTGTCTGGGGTTCAACGGCCGACGATTTTGTGTTCCTCTGTTAACTACTGTGATTTTCCTATAATAGATATGGATTGAACTGTGATTTTATGGTGTCATAGTGGTATTCCATTTTGGAATTTTTTTCCTTGCTGGCACTTTAGTTTGTGTTTGCCATTGATGTTGTTGTGGTTTTGTTTTCTGTTTGACAGTAGGTACCTACCAGTTGTGTGTGGCTTTTGGGTGGTGTATGTTTGTTTTCATATGTTGATGATTGTTTTATTTTGTTGGGTTTTTGCAGGGTGCAAGGTTTGCCATCACATTTGTGTCATTCTGCTTGCTGTATGCAGGTGCGCTTTCTCTGCTGAATGAAAACTTTTTTGTTGCGTGTTTAGCTGTGTATAAGTTGTTTATGAACCCATTTAGGTATCATTTGTTTTCCATTATGTTTTCCAATTTTTTTGCGATGTGTTAAGCTGGTATATTCAGTTTGTGAGTGTTTTATGTTTTATGTGGTGTCTGTGTTTGCTTTGCGTTTTCGCCTTTTTTGGTTGTGTTTGTTGGCAGATCTGTTGCCTCTGAATTTCGATGTTGTCTTTCTACAATTTACGACAAAAATGCAGACGTCTGACTGTTGTTTCAGACTTTGCGCCATCATCCAGTGTGCCTTTTGAGGCGGCGTCTCAGACGCGACGCCAGTTTTCTCACCAATCATCGTAATTACGATATTCTGCTACGGGAAATGCGCCTTCCGCTGCGTCGTTCTTGGGCCTTCCTGGAGCCAGTGGTACCTCACTTGAGTCGGATGGTTTCTGTAGTGATTCCTTTGTTTCTCCTCAGTATGTGGATTTGGGAAGATGTGATGAGGTTTGCGAATTTTGTGGCGCTCTTTTTTGGTACGCAGAGCGCCTCTCTTCTTTTCCTGTGACGCGTAGGGCTCGATACAACAAGTGTTGCAAGGGTGGAAGAGTGGTGTTACCTTTTCCTTTGCAACCTCTAGATTTGTTGAAGAGTTTGTTTCGTGATCCAAATTTTATGTCTAATATTCGTCTGTACAATTCAATGTTTTCAATGACTTCTTTTGGTGCCACTGTTGATCATTCAGTAAATTAGGGGGGTGGTCCGTATGTGTTTAAGGTTTCTGGACAAGTATGCCACTGGGTTGGTTCTGTGTGCCCGCCACGAGGGGATCGTCCAAGGTTTTTGCAGATGTATATTTATGACAGGCATAGTGAAATTGCAAATGGAGTGCGGCTTTTTTTTGCAGATAGTTCCTCATCTATATCATCTAATGTTGTCATGGCATTGACAGCAATGCTTGATGAGGTAAATGCGTATGTGTGCCTATTTCGCTCTGCAAGGGACCTTTGCGAGCAAGAGTGTGTTCCTGACTTTATTATCAGGCTTCACAGTAGGGCTGCGGATCGGAGGTATGATAACCCTTCCAACAATACGGTAGGTGCAATTGTGTGTGGTAGTAGCGTAGGATCAGAGGATTTTGATGTTATTGTGCGTGGTCAGGATAGTGTCCCACATAGGGTCAGCAAACTCCATCCGTCTTACATGCCATTGCAATACCCTCTTTTATTCCCGTATGCCGAACAAGGTTGGTCGCCTGAATTGCGGTTATTGCCTGGTCAATCATCGTCTGATGATCGTAGTCTCACATCTTTGATGTTTTATAGTTACCAGCTTCATGATCGTCAGGGAGTGTACAGTCATTTGCTCCATGCAGGCAGGTTATTCCAGCAATATATTGTCGACGCCTATGTTTGTGTTGAGCATTCGCGCCTTGAATATATACGAAAAAATCAGGATGAATTCAGATTTGAATTTTTGGAGGGTGTACACGATGCTATAGCTCGAGGTGATACTGAAGGCCATTGTGTGGGAAAAAGAGTTGTTCTGCCATCATCTTTTACCGGGCGTCCTAGATATATGTATAAACACTATCAGGACGCATTGGCTATCTGTCGAGTATTTGGGAATCCTCAGTACTTTATAACTTTCACGTGTAATGTGAAGTGGCCTGAGATTACAAGAGAAATAGCATCTGTTGGGGTGACCTGTGCTCAGGATAGGCCTGATATTATAGTTCGAGTTTTTGAATTAAAAGTACGTGCTTTCATCAAACATCTGAAGACATTGAAGCCATTTGGGGACGTCACTGCTCGTAGGCTAACTTTTCTTCATTGTTTTCCCATTATTTGGTAGAATTATTTAATTTTATACTTCTCTCTTGATTGTTGTTTATTACTTATTCAGAGCTTTACACAATTGAATTCCAAAAGATAGGCCTTTCGCATTGCCACACTTTGTTATGGGTCTCAGAAGTTTTCAGGATAAACACACCAGAGGAGGTTGATCGCTACATCAGCGCTGAGTTGCCTGATCCTTTGGCAGATCCTGTTCTCTATCGGATTGTTACTAGCAACATGCTACATGGCCCATGTGGTTTAGCCCGGCGTACATCCCCGTGTATGCAAGATGGTGTCTGCACGAAGTTCTTCCCTAAACGCTATGAACAAAACACCTACTTCGACAACGACGGTTACGTGCATTACAGAAGATCTCCAGATTCACAACCGTTTTTAAAGCGAGGGGTACCGCTTGACAATGGTTATGTTGTTCCGTATAACGCAAGCCTTTTATTGCATTTCAATGCACATATAAACGTTGAGTATTGTGGGTGGAGCATGCTCATTAAATATTTGTTCAAATACATCTCAAAAGGGGTTGATAGAATTAGATTTGCAATAACCAAGGATGCCAACATAATGGATGGTGAATCGAGTTCAAGTTCGTAGGTTGTGGATGAGATCTCAAATTACCTTGACGGAAGGTTTGTTTGCCCACATGAGGCTTCGTGGAGGAATTTGTCGTTTCCTATACATCATAGAAACCCACCGGTTCAGATCTTGGCTGTTCACCTAGAAGGCAAACAGAACCTTACTTTTAAGCAATCACAACGACTTCATGACATAGTCAGCAATGCGAATGTAGGGAAAACTACGTTGACTGAATGGCTAGCAAATAACTATGCAGAATCACGTGCACATCCTGCGATATCTGAATCAGGAACAGAGCTGCGGTACATAGACTATCTAACCAAGTATAGATGGGATTTGTCGACTAAATCATGGGTTCGTAGAAGATCAAAAAGGACGCTGACTGTTGTTAGACTTTCTTATATTCACCCTACTTGCGGTGAATTGTTTTATTTAAGGATGTTGCTTGGTTATCAAAAAGGTTGTTGTACGTTTGCTGATATCAGAACTGTTTCTGGTGTTGTTCTACCAACATTTAGAGCAGCGTGTGAAAGGTTGGGCTTGATTGGAGATGATAGAGAGTGGTTGAGTACAATTGTAGAGGCATCAGAATGGGCAACGGCATTAGAGATGAGGTCATTTTTTGTAAACATTCTGTTATATTGTGATGTGTCTGACCCGGTGACTCTATGGAATGAGAACTGGAAAAAATTGGGGCAAGATTTCCTATATAGGTCTGATCGTACATTATGTGACTCCTCACATATTGTGAATATTGACGATCTCAAACAACATGTTTTGTATGAGCTTGAATTGCTTTTGAATTCAAATGCTACACCACGATCTTTGGCTGATTTTGGCTTGCCTGTTCCAGCTGAATCCACACTTTCGGTGCTTAGAAATATGTTGTTGCTCGAGGAAAAAAGTTATGACAGGGAAGCCTTGCATATTGAGCACCTGTCTTTGAAAGCTAATCTTCAACCAGAACAGAAATTAGTGTATGATGTGGTTATTGATTCCTTCAAGAATTCTACTCAGGCATTGTTGTTTGTGTATGGTCATGGTGGATCTTGTAAGACATATCTTTGGAAAACTTTAATAGCAGCTTTTCGATCCACAGGACAGGTTGTTTTGGCAGTAGCAGCATCAGGGATTGCCTCCCTACTACTTCCTTCAGGCCGAACAGCCCACTCGAGATTCAAGCTTCAATTGGAATTGACCGATGATTCTGTGTGCCACATAAAAAAAAATACGAACCTGTCTTCACTCTTATTGGAAACAAGTCTTATAATATGGGATGAGGCCCCTATGAGTGACAAAAGATGTTTTGAATCTCTGGACAAAACATTGAGAGATTTGACAGCCAACACCGATTGCCCGTTCGGAGGAAAATCCGTCCTCTTAGGAGGTGACTTTAGGCAAACACTTCCTGTGAAGCCAAAATCTACAAAAGCAGATATTATTGCGTCATGTCTTCCAAGATCATATTTGTGGAAACATTGCACAGTCTTCAAGCTTTCTGTTAACCTTAGGGTTGTAAACCTATCTTCTGAAACAACAGCAAAAAGCCAGATCCAGTCATTTTTAGATTGGCTGCTAAGAATTGGTGATGGCAAGGAAGGTATTCCATTAATAGCAGGTCTGGACGATGTTAAGGTAGTTGATATTCCACAACAGATGTTTATCAAGGACAACGAGGTTGCTCTGTTAGAGCTAATCAGGTTCGTGTATGATGAGGAGCATTTATTAAACCCGACTGCTACCATTGTCGCAAAGCGTGCTATCATTTGTCCTAAGAATGAAACTATCGACGAAATAAACGATATTGTACAAGCTTTGTCTCCTGGACAGTGCCAATCCTATCTAAGCACAGATTCTATGGTTCCACATTCAAGAGATGGAAATGATATCGATGCTATGTATCCTGTTGAATATCTGAATGTACTCAACTTATTGAAAAAGAATAGCCCAATTATGTTAATACGTAATATAGATCAAAAAAATGGCCTGTGTAATGATACAAGGTTATTAGTTTCACAGCTATTACCACGTGTCATCGAAGCACATGTAATAACACGTACATCTATTGGTCATCGAGTTTACATACCAAGAATTAACTTTGTGCATAACGCAAAAGAAATTCCTTTTGTATTTACAAGACGACAATTTCCGGTTAAAACATGTTATGCTATGACCATCAACAAAAGCCAGGGGCAATCTCTAAAAAAAATTGGGATTTATTTACCAGAACCAATTTTCAGTCATGTTGCCTTGTCAAGAGCCACTTCCTCAGATTCAATAAAAATACTAACAAAAAAGAGCGGTGAAAATTCTGACAATAAAACATTTAATATTGTATATACCGAATTGTTGAATGAGATTAATACAAACCAGGTTAACCTCCTCTTTAGATATGCTTACATAAAAAAACTATGTTTTAATTTATTATTTGTGTGTCAGCAGGTTTTCTACTGGTTTTAATGCTTAAATTAATGTTACCTTGTCATTTTTTAAAACAGGTTTTGCATGATGGAAGAGACAGAGATATCAGCTCTCAGGCCAGGAGGGCCAGTTCCTGAGATTGAAGTCCGCGCCATTCGTAGGTGGAAACCAGCATTTCGTGACAATGAAACATGTTACGTTTTTGTAGACAAACAGGTAACTATACTCTCATCAGACTCAAATGTCATAATTCATTCGCTGAATGTATCATTAACAATTCTTTTTGCTCTGACAAAGTGATCATGAATCCATTGACTTCTATATATAATAATTTTCATGCTGCTAGTTGTATATGTAACTAAAACTGCAGGCAAACCTGAACACCCAGCTTCTGTTAATAACCGGTCAATGGTACATAAACCGCATTTCAGACCCAAAACTAGGTTTTAAACGAGCTTGACATCATGACATATGAGACAACATATGTATAAACGTTTATTCTAGGTTTTTCTACTGTTTCGCGCATTCCTGATTTCCTTAAAAATACTTAACTTAAACCTTGCCTGCACACAGGTTAAATACCAAACCATAGAGGTCTACCAATGCATGTCCAGTTGTTTGTAATTTTCATATTGCTAACTGTATATGTAACTACAAGTGGAGGCAAATCTAAACATCCAGCCTTTGTTAATAACTAGGCTAGGCTACATAAAGTACATGACAAACCTAAACCTAGGTTTTAAACAAGCATAGCATCATGACATATGAGACATAATGTATGAACGTTTAGTACACGTTTTTTAACTGTTCCAGCTATTCTTGACGTCCTTAAAAAATCTAAATTTAAACCTTCCTTGCTCAACTGCTAAATACCAAACCATAGAGGTTAATAAAAGATATTGTTCTTTTAACTCCTGGTAGGTTTGGCGGATCTGCTTGCAAAAAACGTTACAATGTGTTAGATATGCATAAACATTCGGCAGATCCCCAGTTATTTTATAGTTTGATATAAGCAGTGACCATAGATCCATGTTTTTTTGCTGAAACTAAAAAATCACCCAGGTGCAAAGCAAGTTTACACTATAGGACTACTCCTGTTAAAAAAGATAATCATCCAGTTATCATGATATTCTTGCTTTTTCAACACTATATTCTAATTCATACTATTAAACCTCATGTAATCAAACCTGTTTACTGCAGGGAATGGGCATACAGGCTCTAGCAAGAGGTGGAGATCAACGATCAGTGGCTTCAAAGGTTCATCTACGTTGCTGTTACAAAATAAAGGGATATGCGTGACAGACAAATATACATCAACCTTATCTCATCCAGCATATATGCGTATTGGAACTGCAACTATGTTTACCCCAATACCTGATTCACCTGACTTGCCATATGACTATTTTGAATTTGCTACTCGCGAAAGGGTGGAGCACATACAACGACAAATCATAGATAACCCACAAAGTGAAAACAGATTTATTATAGGTAAACACCATTTAATTACTACTAATAAGAATGCACATGTATATGCAGATATTAAAATGTCATTTCTCTTGACGCAGACTACATAGGAAGTTTGCAAGAGATGCAAGATAGGTATAAAAACAATAGAAGTCCATTCGTGATGATGAAGTTGAAGGACTGCAGGTAAAACAACTAAAAACTATTAGTGATCACTTGAAATGCATGTATAAAGCCTGAGCGCCTACATCTCCCACAAAATCATTAACATGAATCATTGCTTCATTAGCATCGCTGCTGCTCACAAAAAAATAACTTAAACATTGCAGGAACAAAGATATCAGCATAGCGCTTTGGGAAGAAATAGCAACATCGTCTGATAGATTTCCTAGAGTGGCGATAGAGGCATCCGCAAAGCCCATAATTCTTGCCTTTACCGCAATGAAAGTGACGGACTTCATTGGTACATATGCTTGGATTTTATGCTATAACCATTGCCATCTAACAAATGTTTTTCACTGAGGAATGGCTGAACCATAAATAATTAAATAATGAATTTTTTTGTTATGAAAACAGGTAAGTTGCAGCTTCAGTCAACAAGCGCAACACATGTGTACCTCAACCCATCCGCCGTGGAAACCCACCAACTGCTAGACATGCAAGAAACATTCACACTATACCCATCCTATGACTTCTAACCAACTTCAGCAAAATTTAAACAATTATACATGTTGTAGAACTAAAGTGTGATTAGAACAGCTTAAAACATTGTTTATAATCAGCTTTACCATCAAATTGTTTTATTCAATAGGAGGTTGTTAAACAAATACGACTGTTGTTTGGTTTGGAAAAAAGGTTTCAGCCACAAGAGACCTAGGCAGAGAATCCTAATGCTGAGACGCCTATCAGCTCTGGAATGAAACAAGGGCAGAACAACAGTATCACTGTATCTGAACTCATGATAAAAAAATAAGGACGAGCTTCTAGTATGGATCAACATGTAACCTAGAAAAAATAGTTTGTTCAGATCAAATAGTGTTACCCCTCCTGAAATTGAATGTTTATAATTCTTACAAACGCAGGGACAACTATACACCTTGAAAGCAACAGTGACACACGTACCTATAGATATAGAGTGGCACTGCATAGGATGCCCAAATTGCGATCAAAACCTTCTGAAAGCAGGGGACTTTTGGTTTTGTTCGAAGCACGGCAACTACAACAACACTCCACAGATGTAAGAACATGCTTACCATTAAACAATCTATATTTAACACAACACTAAACTCTGCAGATATCGAATCACAGCAACAATTTCTGATGGTACCAGGGACCTTCCCGCAACAATCCTTAACGAACCATCAGAAACTTTGCTTGGAATGCAAAATAATTATTTATAAATTAAATAAATAAATTGATTCAACAGATTAAATCTATATTCAACACAACACTAACAAATAAAACTCTGCAGATATCGAATCACAGCAATAATTTCGGATGGTACTAAGGACCTTCCCGCAACAATCCTTAACGAACCATCAGAAACTTTGCTTGGAATGCAATGCTCTAAGGTGCTAGCAAAGCCTGAACCAAACTCCGTACTACAGACTATCATTGGCAAACAAGCACTGTTCTACATCAGAGCCCGGAAAAACAGTAGAACAGGATTAGTCCGCTGTGCAGTAAATAAAGTGGAAAACATCATGTCCAACACACCAGCACCAGATACTCCAACTCCAACACCGCCAATGCAAATAGTACAACAAGGACTGTCAGCAAAGAGAACCCTGTTCCAACAGCCAGGTACGCAGAAAACATATAGTTCACCACTTGACGTAAACAATAATCATAGCATTTGGTCTCACTAATAACCATCATTTCATACAACAGACAAGGAAACAGGGAAGAAACCTAAAACAGACTAGGACTATGATGATGTAACGACAACTTAATATCCTGACTTTTGAAAAATCACTGCACATCCTTTTGTCATGCTGCACAGAACATGTGTGGTTTATAACATATCAAAGACATAGCAGCTTTATAACATATCAAAGACGTAGCAGCCTAGGATAATCTTGGAAGCCAGTACTACAAGCTTTTGTTGTTTCATGTCAATGTTTATGTAAATAGGCCTATAATAGGCATATGCAAGCTTTTTGTAATTCAACAACACTTGTAACAGGCACTACGCCAAAAAACAAACCTAATGTAAACATGCCTGTAACAGGCATATGCAAGACTTTTGTAATTCAACAACACTTGTAACAGGCACTACACCTAAAAACAAACCTAGAGCAAGTAGTCTACCTCCCAAGTTATCGTGACAAAAATTGATATGGCATTTTGCGCAAAGCGCGAACCGGAAATCCACTAGTGAAGGTTTATTTATAAACACTACTTTTATTCACAATCCAATTTAACCCAATAACAAAAAATTAATTTTTTTTTCTCTTCCATGTCTACAACCCAACTAAAACTAATTTTTCATACGCGTTAACAAAGCAACCCAACCCAACGTAAATTAATTTTTTAAATAAATATATATTATGATTGTTGTTTATCAATTAAAAATTAATAGAAACATTAAATATAATATAAATTAAAACATGTATATTTATATTTATATAATAATAAATAACTAGTATTAAGGCCCCGGCATTGCAGCGAGGGGCGTAAAACCGTGCCAAGTAGCAATAATGTCACACCATCGTTGGTGACCACTAACACCGCAAAAACTCATATTAAAAAAATAAAAAATAGAAAAAATAAAACCTAACGAAAAAATTAAAACAAAACTAAAAGTAGACGTAAAACTGTTCAAACGTGCAAGCGAAAGTAAAACATCTAAAACAATAAGTAAGTCGATATAGAACCAACGTATTGCAACGGCCCTGTTAAACAATGAAAAAATAAGCGTAAAAACGTTGAACCTCATGCGCACGGTGCTGGCGTGTTAACTCGCAAAATGTAAATCGAAACATAAAACGAAAAATTATTAAAATATAAAAAGTATAGAGGATGAAAGTTGAAATCAAAAAAAATTTAAGACTAAATTGTAAAAGATGTAAAAGTATTGGATTAAAATAAAAAAAATTAAAGATTAAAAAAACAAAAGGTAGGTACAACCCATTAAGCACTTGGTACAACCCATTATGCATAAAGAACTTCGTAGTTAGTATATATCTTTCTAATCTAATAAAAAGTTATCTATGATGACACATGGCAGCACCACATTAATTCTAATCAAAATTTTCTTACTTTTTCTACTATTAAATATCTACATTAATTACTAATAATATTATTTAATTATTTTTTTAGATATAAAATAGTTTTGTAAGTAATTAGAAAAAAATCTTTTAGTGTTATTTCTAAATAAACAACTTTTATAATATAAGAAACTTTTCAACAACATCAAAAATTTTTAAATATATTTTTTTATAACAGTTTGTTTTGAAATAAAATATCTAATTTATTTTTGGTAAAAACAAAGAAAAGTTTTATAATAAAACTTTAAAAAGTTAATATAATTTTTTATTACTTATAGTCCTTAATCATATATCATATTATATTAGAATATAATTTTATATTTAATAAAATTTTTTATTTTATTAAATATATTATTTAATCAACTTGTGTAATACACGAGTTTACTAAAACTAGTATAATATATAGCTTTAACTTAAAAACATACACATGTCTTATTCCCCTTATAATAATCCACATAGTATGGAACAGTAATGATAATAATAATAATAATTGTTTATTAAATTGCATAATAATAATAATAATTAATAATATTTTTTTATTAAATTATATTATTTTTATTGATTTTAAATCTCGTCGATCAACCTTAACACATCACTTTCATCCTTTTAAGTTTTTAAAGTCTCGGTTTTAACTCAGTACAATTTTTACTTAAAGAAATTAATTCCTTAGGTTCGCATTTTCATGTGTGTCGGTACGAGCCGGTCAAATATTAAATGTTTTCATTCATACGTTTTGACGTAAGTTTTGTTTATAAATGAGTCGTGTCCCTTATATTAATCCATATAGTATTAAACAATAATAATAATTATTATTATTATTATTTATTAAATTATATAATAATAATGATAATGATAATTCAATAATATTATTTGTTTATTGAATTATATTTGTTTATTGATTTTAAATCTAACCGATCAACTTTAACACGCCACTTTCACCTTCTTAAGTTTTCGAACTTAAGGGTTTACCTTAGTATTATTTTTACTTAAAGAAAGCAATTGCTTACGTTCGTATTTTCATGTATGTGGCGGTACGCGTCAAATATAAAACAGTTTCATTTGACGTCTTATTTTTAGGTACGTGTCTATACGAGTCGACTCAAATATAAATTTTTCCTGGCATATGTTTTGAGGTAAGTTTTATTCAAAAATAAGTCACGTTAAATATAAAACGTTTTCATTTGACAATATAAATACGGGTTACTCTACATTTCAACGTAAATTTAGTTTGGTAACGATTCGGGATGATTGTAATCTATGTGATTTTTTATGTACGATTTGAGTTTGTCTACGTTTTGATATAATTTTGTTTAAAAAAGTGGCAGTTTCAAGTATAATATGTTTTCATTCAGCGGTATAGATTTGAGTTATTTTATGATTTGACGTGAATCTAGCCAATAGACAAGTCGGGTCGATAGTTACTCGCTATACTTATTGTGGACTTTGGATTGTGCTATCATCGAGGTGAGTTTCACGGCCCCTTTTTACACTGTTTTAATTGGGGGAAAAGCTTGCTCGCGGTTTTGGACTATTCCGTGTCTTAAAGACTATTTTGGAACAAAGTATGTGGTTTGAGTCATGGGTTGAGTCTAGATAATCATTCATTAGTGTGTACTTGGACTTGTGCTTGTTCTTGTGACTTGGACGTCATGGAGAGGTATTGTTAGTACTAACGGGTTGACAACCCCACCCCTGTTGTCGGTATACTAGTCGAGACTAACTTGGCCTGGGCGTGCCCTTGGGTGAATACAATCCGGGTAATTGAACTTGGATTGACTTTGAACTTGTGTTGATATATGTGACTGCTACGTACGCTTACCCACATACAACTTTGGTACATGTTATACATGGCAAAATATTTGTACTTTAAACCGTGAACTCACCGACGTATGTTGACTTTTTAGAGCATGTCTTTTCAGGTAAAGGTGCTTAGGTACTTAGACAGTGGATTTTAGACGAGTCCGCTCCTTCAAAAGCATTACACATTGGAATATTAGTTTTGGACTATTTGTTATTATTGCTGGGTTTGTAAATGTTTTGGGTTGATCTTGTACCGGTTGTTCTATTTTTGAACTTCTGGATTATTTGTGCATTTATGGAATAACGTTATGGTATTGATTGTTCTTGCCACTTGTTCTTTTGTGTCAGGCGACGTCATGATCTATTGATGGAGATTTCCTTTAGAGATTCTCTTAGACCACAATGTGTTATGACGATCCCGTCAGTCACATCCTCGTGTTTCTGCTACTAGCGGGAGTGTGACACCGTGAGTTTGGTTTATGTCATACGCCTATGGATCGAAGTAAAACACAATTAGCTGGGTTATATGGTGAAACTTTTATCCATATTTTAGTGTTTACACCGATTAGGCATGATATTTTTTATTTATTATCATTAGCTTTCTCAAAGTCTAATCATACATTTATTAACACTAACATAATAAATATTCATGTGTTAGTGTCTCTTGAAAGCATGATGAATTGTGTTGTTACAAGAGGTCGTGAGTTTGGTTTATGTCATACGTCTATGGATCGAAGTAAAACACAATTGGCAAGATTATTAATTTTTTTAAATGCCATCCATGGTGGTAAATACAATAAATTAGATATCTACAAAGGAGAGCTTTAAAAGAAGTTCGCTCATTCAAATGGGTCAACATAATATACCATTGTTAGGTTTGCTACGAGGTAAGTCTTCAATTAAATCTTTAGATCTAATAGTTTATGAGATAAACCGGATAAATAAGCTACTAATGTTTGCTTCGTGTGTTTTTTTTGAACGGCAAATCTACTCTACTACTACACTACACCACACCAAATTACACCATTGCTTGGGATTGAACCCAAAACCTTCCCTCTAAAAGGCAAAGCCTCTACCAAATGGGTTAGCCCCACATTGGCCAATACCATTGGATACATAGACATCGTCAGGAAGAAGCTTGATTTATCACCGCCATTTGTTCATCAAGGTGACGATAATGAGATATTGATGAAGAAGCTTGATTTATCACCGCCATTTGTTCACCAAGGTGACGATAATGATATTGATGAAAAAATGAAACTGTCGAAACAAAAGCTTAACTCTAACACAAAACATTGAAAAATTTTTGTTGACAAATACCAAACCAATGATAAATCCAAACACAACTATTAAAGCAAGAGCATTTAGTGCATACATGTACTCATGGGCATACAACATTAAATATGCAACAACAAACCCTAATGGATATTATGGATTCTAGACTTCAGCAAAAAAAAAAAAAAAAAAAAAATTGTTTGTAAATATGATGATAAATAAACATAAAGCAAGAGGAGGGATTTAAGACAGAGAAACATTTATATCCAATGGGAGATTTTATTATTATATTATTTTTTAATGAAAACACATTTAGATTGCCAAAGTCATTAGTAAGAAATTGATTTTTTCACCGGCGTCCGTTGCGTAAGAGAGATTGGAAATGATTTTCAAAAATAATTAAATAATAAGCAAATTGAAGAAAGATCTGTTTATACTTATAGATACGATGATACGTAAATTCTAAAATAATTAAAAATATCAAAAATAAGATATACTTTTTAAAAATGATTAAGTAATACACTAATACATATGATTTATATAGATATATACAACTCATACAAATCATATACAACTCGCATGCGTGTAGTTATGTATAAATAACCAGCATTGCGTACTGGGTTGTGTTTTTGAGTTGACGAGTCTAACCTGTGAACCTTTTAGGCTAAGACTGAGCACTATCCGTCTAGTAAAAAGGATTTATAAATCTAACCTGAACTCATTTATAATAAACCTAAACCCGTAAATCTCAAATTCCGTGTCTTTTGTGTCATGAATCTCATGATTCGCACCCCTAACCAGCCCCCTCAAAAAAAATAGCCCAGATTTGGCCATCCACCGGCTGCCGTATGCTGTATCAACAGTCGCTTGCCGGAGCAAGTTTCAATCTATTAATCACAGTTTAGCGATCGACGGTGGAACTAATCGTGGACCGCAATGGCATGATAGGCGATCAACAGCTGGAGGTCTTCTTCGCTACAAATTGAAAGAACAAAAAACCAAGAATTCGTTCAATTTTCCGATTAGGGCTTGCGATTGGAGCCCTCCTCCATCTCAATCAAGAGATGTAAGTGGTTTATGCTCGTGGGTTTTGTGGTTATTGTCGATTGCGTTAAGGTGATCTACTTGTTATCTTGTACAGATTCGAAATTCTACTGTATTCTGAAGATTATCAGCTTTGAAATTCTACTGTATTCGGAAGATTATCAGCTTCTGATATGGCGTTCGTGAATGTGATCAATAGCTGTCTTGATTCGATCAGAGAAGTAAGTTCTTTTTGCCCATCGATTGTTGCTTTCGATATGTTATTGTTATATTTTGTTTCTTGCTTTACTGGACCAGTAATTTGGTTACAAGTCTCTGGGTATACAGATGAATCAAGCAGTATGATTATGTTGAGTTTTAGGATATTATTATGGTTGTGATTGATGCTAATAGAATCTTGTTGTTTTAGAGTCACTATTGAAACTATACACTGTACAACTAAGGCAGTTTTTTTGCTTAAATCATGCTGTTATGATGGTGGATTAGTGGGTGATTTGGTAGAGCGTGAAGGCTGTAGATTAAATGCTAGTAATTTTGTTGGATTTTAACAATGAAAAAGGTTGATTCCAGTGAAATTTCAGAATGTGAGTTTCAATGTATGGGAGGGTGATAGTATGATTGCAACTACTATGGTTCTCCACTTAAAGGTATAAAAATTTCCATCCCGTATCAACATCTTCTTTGTGTTTTGTTTTGGTCAGATATCCGAGGAGCTTAAAGATGCTGTAGTTTATTTGGATGCGGGATGCACAGAAAGTTTCAAGTTTCTTGGAGCATTCCCTATTCTATTGGAGATGGGTGTACTCGCTGTTTGCAGCTTGGAGAGCACGTCTTCTCTTGACTCAGTGAGTGAATTCTTGCCTTTTCTGATAAATATGTGTTTTTAGATCTGATGGCTCATGGTTCGTAATTCATATTTGATGTTTCTTTGCATTCACGATGAAGTTTGTTTAGATGATCGTATTTGATAACCTTTTCTATTCCCAGAAAAGTAGTTATGGAAGCAATGCAAGTGTGTATTGAAAAGAACTACATAAACATTATGCTTTGTCTTATACTTCATATCTTAAGAGCGAACAAACTTAATTTTGCTATAATACATTATGTGAGCATAGAGCTTTTTCACTCTTATCATGCCATTTATTCTTGATTTCTTTTCTCTTATTATGGTAATACTTCATTACTTTGTGATTTTAAGAATAATTCTGTAACTTTCTTTGCTTATTGTTTTAGGCAATTGGTTGGAATCGAAAGAGTGATGTCCAGACAAAAGTTGTATTCTTCACGTGCCGGCTTCTAAGTGATTCCCATCGATACATTTTACGGCGTCTAAGCACTTATAAACGAGTTTTTCAGTGCACTATTTATACATCTATATCAGAGGTACCACTTCAGTACTTTGTCATTGCTGCCCATTTGAATTAGTAAATACATCTATTTGAGTTTTTCTGTAAGTTATAAACAAGTTTTTCAGTGCACTATATATACATCTATTTCAGAGGTACTACTTCAGTACTTTATCATTGCTGCCCATTTGAATTAATAAAGATACTTTCCTTGAGACATCTTCAACACATACATCAATATATGATTTGTTTTTACTTATGTTTTATGCCTTAGTTTATACACGAAAATCTACTATTTTTCTAGTATCACTATTTTCTTTATTAGCAAGTTTATCATGCTGGTGACACTTTCTGCTTTTTTGGTTTTTACTTAAGTTTTATGCCTTAGTTGATTTAATCTTCCACTGGATGTGATGTGTTAGTTTTACTTGAAGGACATATTTTTTCTTTAAGCTTTAGTGTTCTAAGGACTTTATTTCCTTTTATAGGCTTGTTCTCTATCTTTCTCTCCAGTGCTTTCTGCACCTAGAACATGGCTGATAGGACTGATATCATGTCAACCGTAATGATATTAAGAAGTGTCTTATAGCATTGATGTTCACATTTTTTACTTATTGCTTACCTTAGTCGCACATCATGTTGTCACTATCATAAATTAAAAGCAATTAAATGACAATTGGACTCCCAATTAGTTGCTCTAAACATTCTCTTCTACTGTATTGATCATTATAAACTTTCGATTCTACATTAATGCTACATATTTACATTGAGAAAGTTGGGAAGCCAAAGCAACAAAGTATTGGGAATGCACTGCATAGTAATTTTTAGTGTTCGAATATGCCTATTGTTGCTTATGTATTTTTAATAAAGTCGTAGTTGGGTGTATAACTGGTTTTAGCTAAAATGTGTACGCCAGGTTAACCTTTTATCCACACCTTCCATGCTCTTATCAATATATATTTCATTGTGAATGGTCGTTTCTGTTTTCTGGAAAAAGTTTCTAATCGTGTGATATGCTAGATTGACACAATTTGATATTTGCTGTTTCATTTATTGGACCTTCAACAAACTGAACATATATGTTTTCTGGAGCTCATTTCTAATATGTTAGCTCTTTCTAGAACAATATATTTTATTTGTTAGTTTAGGCTCTAAATTTTATTTAGATTCATACTGTCTAGAAAACTACAAAAACATCATGGTTAAAGCATAGACTTCTAATCTTCTATCATGTCCAGATGCCACAAATGATATTAGTTTGATACTTTGATCCTTTCTCATATACGTCATAAGATATTGGCAATTTGGTGAGGTGTATTATAGTCTTATTTGATAAATTTATGTAGGTTTAAGTAGTGTTAAGCAAATTGGTTATATGAAACGTACAATAATGAAGATAAATTGCATTAAAAACGAAATGCACTAGGCAGTACATAGTTTTTCATTTTCATACCATGCTCTTCGTCTTTGAATTCTTGTTTCTATATTTGTAGCACATAGCAGCCAATGTGTGAATGTGAATGGATTTTATATTTGACATTTTCTCTTTGAATATCTACCATTTTGCTTTTGCAGATAGGTCATTCGGCCTATCCTGATTCACCTTTGGGACCAGATGCTTATCATGAATATCAATCCTTACTTGTCCAAGATTATGAGGAACTTATGAAGAAAAACAATCTAAACTCTACTACTACACACACACACAACATGGGGAATCTTGTTCCTGAAGATGGGGAGGGTTGGTTGCAGCTTACCCCTCGTGTTGAGGATGATACCCCTAAATCACCATCTTTTTCAATAGGCCATATAGGACAGAAACTGATTGCGTATGTGCATCACTTCCCTTTAATTCTTTGCCCTTTCTCTCCAAAATTCTTTGTGTTACCATCAGAGGGATCAATTTCTGAGGCATATTTATCAGCTGACCAAGAGGATTCCATTAGCTCTGGGTTACCTCCATTAAGTACTGGCACAATTCATGATGGTGAGGATGTACCACCTGGTGTTGCTCTTACAGCACAGTTTCTTTATCATCTCACGACAAAGGTATACATTCATTCAGTTATATGTTGTCCTAAATTCCACACATGCATCTATCTATCTTTCTTGATGTGTGTTTGTTTCTAATACTTGCAGATGGACCTGAAACTTGAAATATTTTCGCTCGGTGATTTGTCAAAAACCATTGGGAAGCTTATCACAGACATGTCTAGTCTTTATGATGTTGGTCGGCGTAAAAGATCCGCAGGGCTATTGCTTATTGACCGCACTGTTGACCTTCTTACCCCTTGTTGTCATGGAGATTCTCTTGTTGACCGGATCTTTTCATCTGTTCCACGTAGGACCCGTGCAATGGCAAAGGGTTCACAAAGCCAACCAAACCTACCGCGTGCTCCACTCGATGTTCAGATACCACTAGCAGATGTTATTAGAGAAGTCCCACCGAAGACAAATGTTCAGCATTTTGAAGCTTTTTTACAGGGTTGGAATTCTTTTAATTCAGCTACACAAATAAATTCATTAGTTAGTCTTGGTGATGATTTTTCAGAAAATGAACTGCTTAGTGGGTCCTTAGTCTCAACAGAAGGCTTTAATGGCACACCGTATCTGGAATCTACGCTTGATAGAAGAACAAAAGACGGTACTTTATTGATCAAGAAGTTGCTTCAAGAAACATTGCGTAAAGAAAAGATCTCTGTGAATCCAAAAACAGATTTACAACTTATGATTAGAGCTCTTGCTAAAAGTCAATCATGTTTCATGCGAAACAAAGGAATTATACAGCTGGCAGCTGCCACCTCATATGCTATGAGTGAAAAATATCGTGCTAAATGGGATTCATTTATGAGTGCCGAGAAAATACTTAATATAAGTGCTGGAGACACAAGCCAAAACCTTTCTTCACAAATGTGTGATATTATCAACAAAAGTTGTTTTGGAGTATCTGAATCGTCACAGGGGCTCTTTTCAGTTGAAGACGCATTGCTGTTAACAGTAACAGGATATATATTGGCCGGAGAGAATTTCCCGACTTCAGGTTCAGCTGGTCCTTTTTCTTGGCAAGAGGAACATTTTCTCAAAGAAGCTATTGTGGATGCAATTCTTGAAAATCCAAAGCTGGCAAAATATAAGTTTCTCCATGGTTTATTTTCTGATCTTGAAGCAAATTTGAAAAAGAAAAAAGACGGGGGAATTACAGAAGAGCCCTCGAAGACCATAGAAAGCGATGATGACGATCAGTGGGGAAATTGGGGTGAAGAAGAAGAAGATGCTGACAAGAATACAAGTAATGATAATGTCTACAGTGACATGCAATTGAAACTAGAGTTAAGGGATAGAGTTGATAATCTTTTTAAGTTTCTTCATAAATTAACGAATTTGAAGGGCAATAAGGGAATTAGAGACATGACATTGAGCTTGGAAAATAGCATCGGTGTTGATGACCCGTATTCTAGAAAGGGATTACTGTATAAACTTTTAACAAGAATACTGAGCAAATACGACGTACCTGGTTTGGAATATCATTCATCTACCGTTGGTCGCCTCTTTAAAAGCGGGTTTGGAAGGTTCGGCTTGGGACAGGTATGCAAATGATCACGCTTTATGCTTCTTCAATATCTTTATTCCCACATTTAGTTTAAATATTAAATATTCTTTATGAACTGGACAGGCAAAACCAAGTCTCTCTGATCAAAATGTTATACTGGTTTTTGTTGTGGGAGGCATGAATGGCATTGAGGTTCTTACTTAACCACTTGTCTCTTTTGTCACTGTTTATAGTTGAATGCAGGATGTCTATACCTGGCAATCATGACTCTTTACTTAAATAAACGGGTTGATTTGAAAAAGTTTTATAACTAGATGGGTTGATTGAGCAACTCTAATTATACAACGGATTAAAATGGGTCGCTCCTATAAGCTAGCCAACTTAGACTAGGCCCATAATGGTTCACTCCTATAAAACTAGCTAACTTAGAACGGGTCCAAGTGGGTCAACTCCATAATACCTCTACCACCCCTCCCCCATCACCGCCGCCTCCACCATCACCACCATTGCTGGCGTAACCTCCAACCACTTTGATAGTTTTTTCTAAAACGACATGTTTCAACCCGAACTCATTTTGACCCATTAGCTTACCTGGCCCGCTCTTTTTGCCAGGTTTATGGATATTGATGCCTGTATTTTCTTTATATATTTATTATGTATCTGATGTAAACCTGGTGGGTACTGAAGGTACTGGAAGCTCAGGAGGCATTATCTGAAAGTGGAAGAGGGGATATAGAAGTCATTCTTGGTGGAACAACTTTTTTAACTCCTGCAGACATGCTTGATTTACTTTTAGGTGACCCTAGTTGCATTTGATCTACATAACAACACTTCGGTTTCTGTAAACTTAAAAAATCCCGTACAGATATATATATATAAATGGACGTTTCACATTTTCACAAGTGAGTCGAATGATTCTACGCCCGCTCTCCCAACTTCTGGTCGTTAAGTCTGTTGTCGCTTACTTTGGAAACTGGTATATATATTTATATGACATTGGGTATCTGATGGTGTATTAATTATTCAGGTACTATACAAAATAACCTGGAAAGATATGAACATTGTGCAACTAACTCTGCATTCTGGTATTTTAGATGAATGAAAAATAAAAAAAAGAATAAAGATTGTGCAAGTAAAAGAAAAAAAAATCTGTTTCTCATGATAGAAAGTTATACAGTTTTTCAGTTCATTTTCTTTCCTTCTGAAAGTGGAAGGTAATGGTGTGATGGGATACACATTAGGGGTGTTGTACGGGTTATACCTGACACGTATTTGAAAATCCTGTCATGTACTTGAAGCAAAATATAACATGAATATTCGAGATTAACATGAATGTGACCCATTTGAAACAAAAAATAAATTATTTTTCATATCAATACTTTAAAATTATAAACTTACGACAAAAAAATACAAATGTGTGTCGAATGGTCACTTTAAAAAAATCAGAGTCAATATTTAGTTTTTAAATTTTGCATAAAATACTCAAGTATTTAAAGTTATGACATAAAAAAACATTTTAGGAAAATAATAGACTCATAAAGCCGTCAAGTCAAACCAAAACAATATGTAGCTAAAGGTATTCGTGGCTTTGACTTGAAATTGTTAATTTATTCTGTGTATGTCTAGCAACATAACAATGGTGAGTGTAAACATTTACAAAATGTATTGTTTGTTAAGTCTTAAAAAGTGATTGCATTGTCTTATTAACTATTAGATTGCAAGTATGAAAGTAATAAAAAAAATATTTAGGAGAATTGCTTATAAGCTTGGACATTGATTGTTTGCTTAATTCAAATAAATTTCATTTGACATAACAATTGAATCAATTGTGCAATATATAAGAACGTCTAGTTATATGAAAGCTAATTAAGTTTCTCGAAATGAAGCCATATGAGAAGACAACACCAATAGTATTGCTACATGGGAGGATGTTGAACACAAGGTAGCAAGAAGATAAAATACAATAATCGTGCAAGTATTGATTGAAGATGGTGGTGGTCATTTAATTTTAAAAGTTATATGATCCTCATGACTTCGATTTGTATTAAAGTATTTTCAGATTTTGCAATGTTAGATAGTGTTTAATAACAGACTAGACATTAAAACCCACATGTTACAACAACAATGTTGATTCGTGAATAAAAAGCTGACGTCGAGACGTTAATAAAAATAACTATGGCGATTTCCCATGTGTTACACAGGGCCTTGATGATGTTCAAGACTTAAGATAAAAGAAAACGAAATTGTGATGTAACCAATACGTTGCGGCTTTATATAATAAAAATGAGATTGTTAAAAGATTCATTTTCAAATGTTAATAAAATATACATGCCTCAACTAGAAATTGGTTGAAAAAAATTCAAAGAATATGATTTAAATTAAAGCAAAATAAACAAAAATTTAATGATTTTATAAAACAATAAAAGATAAAAAAGAAAAAAGAAGTAAGATGGGGCTCGAACTTGGAGAGGCTTCTTTAAATGGAGCAAGAAAACCGTCTTATCTAAGTAATTGTTGTTTATTTCAAACAAAAATTATTTAAATACAAAACAAACAGGGGAGTAGCTTTTAAGGGGCCATTCTTGTCACACCCCAACCCCCGATGGCGGAAACATCGGGGCACGAGAAGTGATAGATTGTTTAAAGACATTATAATACTAAAGTGATAATAAATTAAAATTGAATTTCATTGTCATTCATCAACATTACATTACAATGGTTCAAGTAAATATATAACTACTTGAAAAAAAAAACAATATTAAAACAAGCATAATAAAATGATAGATGTGTGTTTATAAGTCCACCTAATTGAATTTCTTGATAAGTTTTAAGCATTTTCTGTAACATGTATAAAATATTGGTCAACATATGAATATGTTGGTAAGTATACAAGTTTGAATACATAGCATAATAGTGAAAAATCTCAATTCAAAATAAATATAGTATACTAAAGTTTGTACAACGCTAACATGCAAAGCCAATAATCAAACCAAAGTATCCACAAGCGTAATCTTAGCATAAAAATGACAAAGACCGTAAAGATTGAAATAACTCAACATACACCCATCATAATAGGGTGGATGTGCTAATCCTATAGCGCTATACATGTTAAGGGTGATTTAGATTGCTTGCAAGATAATGTATTATAGCATGTATTCACAAATAGTATAACAAGTAAGCATGTTTGCATGAATTGAGTTTTAAAATGAGTTTGATTGAATGTATCATTGAGTGTATTTGATAGTTGGTATATGTTGCAACCCAAATAGTGTTAAAAAAAAGGTGAAGTATGACTCACGGTTTGACGATTAGAATCCACAAGGATGGATGAATGAGTTTAAAGTATTGAGTAACCAAAGTCACCCTAAAAAAAAAACAAGATTGTGTAAGTCTAGGATTCAAAGTTTGAGACCTAAAGTATACAAAAATTAGAATTATGAAAATACATGAAAATATATACTACTTAGACACTTATTTGGACATCATGTATTGTGTGTGTTCTTTATGAGTATTAGTCACTCATTGGAAGTCCAAAATAATATATCATAAGATTTGTATAAAGTCTACTTTAACACATAACATTCAACCATGATTTGATTGATATTACGGTTTGGTGTTGACTAAATATTATGTATATATATATATATATATATATATATATATATATATATAGGGTCAGGATCATTACAGAACCACTAAAGATCATCAGAACTTATATCAACCATTGATTTAAATACTTTTTGTTATATATTCATTTTATAAAAAAAGGTATTAAGGTAATTTGACTTAATCCCTTAATTAACTTTCCTATAATCACTCTTTCTCTCTCATATGTTTTTCCTCTCTTTTGATCTCTAAAATATCTTATACACTTTTAAAATTCAAAAGCATCCTATTTTGCAAAGCCTTTTAATGGCTGACCACCTATTTTGACCATTGAATGCTCCATTTTTGCTACATTTCCTATGCAGGTGTGGTTTGTTTATGGCTTGCAAACAGAATTACTCCGTTGTCCGACATTTCCTTCTTTTTTTTTTATTTGGCAAAAGTGGGTTAAGGAATGGTGTTGTTAAAGCTGGTGTAGTTACTAGATCCTTGGTGTCTTCTTCCACATGTTCATTGAGTTTGCGGGTGTAGTTACTGGATCCTTAGTGTCTTCTTCCACGTTGTGTTTGACATCTTCACTTGGAGTTGATACGCTCTCACCCTCGTAATTGTTTCAAAAGAATCGACCCGCACAACTGCACAACTACCGGACAGTATGAGGCTATTGGCGATGGAGAAGGCTATAACACATTGAAGCAAACTGAAGGATTTACTTTATTTAATCTTCATTCTAATAAGAATAAGAGATGAAGTATCTAAAGTTTTAATCTTTTCAAAAGCTTATGGGTTTTGCATAAAAACTAAAACTGCGAGTAATATGATTTCTTCGAAAAATAAATTTTGAACTTCTTCTACTACTCTGTTGGTGTTGAAAGCAAAAAAAGATTCATAAATTTGTGTAAGATGATTGTAGATATGATCAAATCTTTTTATTAAATATTTATAATATTCAAACAACAACCAAATTCCAAAAAAAAAACATTATCTCATGGTCTCAATATATTAATAGTGTTATACAAAAGATTGTTGTGGTGTTGGATCCTGAGCAAATAATTTCTTACGGGTTTTTAGTTTTATGATTGTCTCAATATATTAATAGTGTTATACAAAAGATTGTTGTGGTGTTTCTTTTTATTTAAAGTTTATATGAATGTAAATAGTATATTTACACATTTATAGAAATTTACATATATGTTAATAAATGATGAACTTATAGAGTTACATATAGGTAGATAATATAATTTACACTAATATTTACATATATGTGAATATATAATCTTGAAGATGTAGAATTATATGTAAAATTTACATATATGTTAATAAATGATAAGCTTAAAATGTTACATATAGGTACATATATTTAGATCTAAATAAATAATGAGCTTGAAATGGGTGATTAGTACACAGATCTATATGTGAGTAAAATATCTACAACGATGTTTGTTTTATGATTTGATTGTTTTTAACATCGAGTATTACTCCTAAATACTATGTAACATATCAACATATATGTGTAATTTGCCTATTTAAAAATGTGCAACTTCAAATGGATGTATATGTGTAATATCAAATGTTACTTGTAAGTGTGAAATATTATTCACGTAAGTTCACGTAAAAAATTATATTCATATATATATATATATATATATATATATATATATATATATATATATATATAATATAATATAACCTTTGGTTGGTAATTCATTTATTTTTTTTGGTAATTAGGGCTTAAAATTTCATTTTGCTTATTATCTTTAAAGAATATTATTATCAATTTATTTTTAATTGTTTATACTATGTATTAATGTATATCTACAACTAGGTTACAATCCCGTGTAATAAATGGGCTAAATAAATTTACTGCTACATGGTTAATAATATAGAAAGTTATGTTTTAAATATTATGTATTATACGAATTGAATAAACACATGTATTGCATATTTGAAAATTTGAATTTAACATATTTAAAATTTTAATCATGGATAGTTATTAATTAATAAATAGTTATTATAACATTCATAACTTGTTAATCAGTGTATCTTATATTAACAAATTATATATATATATATATATATATATATATATATATATATATATATATATATATATATATATAGGGGAGGGATCAAATAAAAACTCACTTTTTTGTGAGAACTCTAGCAAACCAATCTCAACCAATAGTTTTCAATGATAAAATGGTAATTAACAAAAACATAATAAAAAAATTATAAAATGAAAAATAACATAAAAATAAAAAAAATAAAAACACAAAAATGTTTCTCTTGTTTTCCTCTTTCACAAAAAATAAAAAAAATTATAAAAAATAAAAAAAATCTTGTTTTTTACGAAATTCATTTTACATATGTGTAATACTGGATTTACATATGTGTAAATACGGTATGACACATATATATAACCAGATTTACACATGTGTAAATAACGGGCAGACGATTTTTTAAAAAAAAGTATATCATTATGGTAGGCGCTGTAAAGATTAAAAAATACTTAAATTAACGGTGAAATTTTTTTAAAAAAATAATATCGTGAAAAAAAGTTACGAACGTTTTAAAAAATGATGGAAATAACATGTGACTTGCATATGATGTAAATTGTGTGACTAATATTGATTCCTACAGTTGTCACAAAAAATGATGGTTCTCAGGATAACTCTATCCTATATATATATGTATATATACCAATAGTTATGTGAAAACCAAAGAAAACCACGAAAACCAATAACATAATTCATAACTTTTTTGTTATTTTAATTGTAAAAATATTATTTAAGTATTTGGTACATATATGTTGAGAATACATACGAGAATGAAGAGTCTTACGTATACGTAACACTATATCGAATGAAAAATGGTTACGTATACGTAACCTATGTGTGGCGTATATGTAAAATCATGTTACGGTTTTCATTTGATTCATAATCTTATTTATATATACTCACACATATATATAGTGGGTAGTGATAAAAAATTTATATATTATGTGACCGGTTTCATTGGTTTTCTCTAATTTTCTCATGACTTTATGGTTTTCTTAGGATCCCTCTTATATATATATATACTAGCCTAACCACCCATGTATTACACGGGTTAAAAAAGTTAAATTTAAAATAAAGTAAATTACACGCAAGGTCCCTGTGTTATGTTAAAATTTTAGATTTAGTTGTTAAAGTTTAAAATTTTTAAATATGATCCCTAATATTTTTTTATTTTTTATTTATGGTCCCAAGTTTTGTTAGTCTAACAATTAATAATGTTAAAAATTATATTAAAGACATTTTACCCGTATCGACCATCCATTTAATTTAACTTTAAAAGTATAGTATTATTTTTTTAAAAAAAGCTTTATATTCTTGTTTATCCAAAGTTTTTTTTTTAACTTTTTTTATTATTTGATTATCAATATGTTTATTATATAATAAAATAAGTTTTAAATACATGAAAAAATTTTTAATAGCATATTTTATATATTTCTTTGCCTTTTAACATGTTTAAACCGTCCGTTTTCTAAACGATGTTCTTAAAACTGTTTGATAATTTAAACGTTTTTATAAAACTATTTGGTTTCTAAAGTTTTTTCTTAAATCATTTATTTTTTAAAATATCTTTAAAAAACAATCACTTTTTTAAACATCTTTTTCAAAACTAATTTATTTTCAAACGATGTTTTTAATATTTTTTTTAAAACGTTAAATAAACAAATACTTTTAAGAAAATATTTAGAAAAATGAATAATTATAAAATTACATTAAAAAACAGAATAATTTTAAGAAAGATAGTAATGCTTTTAACTAAATTAGTTAGTTATTTTTAAATAAAATATTCAATTGAATTACAGATTGAATTTGAAATTTAAAATTTTTGAATTTATGTTTGAATCAATAATTTTTAAATATCTATTTTTAGAATGTTTTTTAATTAAATATTAAATACTATTTAAACATTTCCTTTTTAAAGTATATTGTTAATAAAATGCCACATGGCAATTGTATATTGTGAAGGTGCCATGTGACAATACATTGATTAAAATCTTGCCATGTGTCAAACTTATTTTCTTTTATTATATATTAAGATTAAGATATGCTAGTTTAACTCTTAATTAATAAGATTATTTACGATTCATTAATTTTCTCTCTTCATATCAATAAACATTTTTGGCAAACTATTAGTTTAACATAAAGATATAATAGGTATTTGTGAATTTAAAAGAAAAACAAAAATTTTAGATATTGTTTAAAATTCAAACTTCAATTTAATTTAATTTAATTTAAATGTAAAGATACAACACATAATATTAAAATCAATTTTTAACGGGCGGGGTATATGGGTATGTACGGCCTAACCTCTTTATTTATGTAGCCAAATATTGATCGATGTTTCTTTGTGAATCAAACAAATTCTTGAACACCATAACAATGAACATGAAGTACTACCATATTTTCATCTCATTCGTGGTTTCCATGCAGGAGTAAATGGAAACAATAATATTACCAAAGTTACTCTTGCATGGTGACCAGAATGAGAAGAATATACATATATGGTGCTAGTGGTAATGACGATGAATGATAAAATTGCGTTGTTGATGAGTTTAGATTCGTAAAGATTTTGCCTCTTTTCTTGATTCTTGCAGCCAAGTAAACAATTCTCTCATGAAAGATTTTTTTATAAATTATTTGAGCATCAGAACATGTGACGAGTACCATCTAAATGATTAGCGTTTGCTTTTTTCTTTATAGATTTTTTATACGTTATGCAATAACTTAACGAAGAGAAATTTTGTAAGTGTTTTCCCAGTAACCATGTTCTCAAGTCATTAAGATATTTTTTTTAATCAAAGCGTGAATTATATTATTTCCAATAGAGTATCAAATGATTACAACAAACTTTTTATTTAATTTCTCAACTAAATTGAAAATATATGATTGGTCTAACATTATTGTAGTTTTAAAATCTTAAAGTTCTTTCAACTTGTCTTACCTAGCTATAAGATCTGAAGTCTTATGACTCTCCTCATCTATAAAATAAAAACAAAATTCTGTTTTATTAGATAGTATAATGACCTCTAGTTTCATTTTGTGTTTATCTTTCGGTTCTTTTACATATATGTTATTACTAAGCATTTTTTAATTTGATTTTTTTAATAATAGTTACGTCTTTATATTTACTTGCAGTTGAAATACTATATCAATACAAAATTATCTTCTTTTTCAGGCGTTTTACATGACTGCAATATTATTATTTAAAAGAAAATTAAAAAATTATAATAATATTTTATAAAATAGTTTTTGATCATGCAATAACTTTGTTAAAATGCTTAGAAGTTGAACAAAAAAAGTTGTGGTAATCAAAGAACACGATTTAGTATGTGTGACTAGTTAATAAGATTACTGTAAATGATTAGGTTATAAAATCATATGGGTTCCTCTTGATAAATCTTTTAAACCTCAGAAAACTATAAAAATGATCCATGTTGTTTGACCATATCGCAAGTTTGATTCATATATTTTAAAAGTTGCAAACTTAATCTATTTAAGAGATAGTTGTAAGTTTAAACCCCACAATTAATATCCATTAATTTTTAATGATATGTGAACTAAGATTGAAATATGATCAAATCATAAAGACTATTTGTGCATTTTTCTCTAAAATAAAAAAATTTAAAATTCAAATAAAAGATTAAAAAATTAAATAAATCCTTTCAAAGGAAACAAAAGTAAAAAATTAAATACAAACCAAATAAAACATAAATAGAAATTTGAATAAATGTTTATAAAACTCAAAAGAAATATTGAAAAAAATCAAATTAAGGCTAAAATAGAAAAACCATTCGATTTCTTGTTTTTGTGTTTGGATTTGGACTTCATGAGGTTTTTGATTTTTCGGTTTAGGCATGACAGATGGACTTCAGCAAAAATATTATAACAAAATTTAGTGTACTTTTTTTTTTGTTTTTTTAAAATTTTATGTACCTTTATTTTATTTTTACTTCTATTACTTTTTAAACTATCTTAATTTTTAGAGAAAACTACAAAATGGTGGTTTGATCGCAATTCAGATTTAGTTCCTAGATCATTAAAAACTAACTGTCGAGACTAAACTTGCAATCAACTTCCAAATGTTTGATAAAAACCACTTGATAAAAAATACGAGGACGGACAAAATTCGTAATGTGATCCAACCATTTGAATATTTTTGTAATTTTTGCTTTAAACCTCTGTAAACTCACGTTGTTGACAAAAATCATGTGTGTAAACTAATATCTATTGTCGTTCTATAAAGGACTAGTATAGTAGTATATGCTAATCACTCGAGTAAAACGAAAAATAAGGTTAGTCTCTCATCTAATCGTGTAGTCCCTAAATTATAGTAACTAACTAAAGAGATAATTGTCTTTCAAATTGATTTATATACTAGTGTTAAGTATTTTCCAATATCCTGTAACTCAAAATTTGAAACTCTAGAGATCGACTTTTAATATTTTTCTATGGAATTACATCTTTCTTAATATAAATGCTTTTAATCATTTTATTTCAATACTAGGTTATATCCCCATGCATTACTCGGGTTGAATAACAAAAATATTAAATATTTATTGATGATGAGCAGCAAGTAAAACGTTATTTTAATATAACATATGATTAAATTTACGTATGGTTAAGTATTTTGATTTTTTTTATTATTTTTAAAACTTTTGTTTTTAAAAATTGCTTTGAAATTTTTTTATTATTTATCAGTATTTTGTTGTTTAAAAACTCCGGGTTTGTTTTAAATAAATGTTCTTTTATAAAACTTTTATTTTATAAAAAATGGATTTAAATATTTCATAATTTAAAAAAGCTTCATTGTTTTAGAAAATTTTATTTTTGAAAAAATATATTTTTTAATCAAAATACTTTGTTTTTATTTAATGAAAAAATCTTTTAAAAATTATTAATTCAAGGACTTGAATTTATAATGGAGAGAGAGAAAGAGAAATAATTAAAAATTAGTTATTTGACTTTCAAAAAATAAAATACATAATTTAGGCGGGAAAATAAATAAGAGATTGATTGTGGGAATGTCATGTGTCAAAAAATATGAAGGATTATTATTATAGATTGTTTTGTATTAATGAGAGATGAGAAATGAGATAGGAGTGAAAATAGATAATTAATTACTTCTAAACTAATTGGAGAGAGAAATAAATTAATAGATTACATTTATACGCTTTAGTCTAATTCAAATTCATTAAATGGTATATTAATTTATATTTGAGACCTTGTTAAATCATAACCATTGATCAAAACATTCAATTGCTATTATTAGTTATGTGAGTTCTCATTTAAAACAGAGTTTTGATAAGAACTTGAACCTATATCTATAACATCTAATAAAACAAGGTTTATTTTGCCACTTGTCATTCTCTTAAGTCATTTTTTTTTGCCACATGTCATTTTTCTAGATCTATACTCATCAATTTTCCCTCCAAAAGGGTATAATAGTAATTTAAATACTCATATAAATTTCTCTCTCTTATTAAAAATAAATTTTATTAATTGCTATATTTCTCTCTCTTATCTATTTTTTTTTAAAATCAAACTATCTTTTCATCTTTTAATTAAAATCTAAATAACAAAAAACTAAAGTTTTATATAATATGAAATTTACTAAAACACTAAACATTTTTTAAACAAAATATTTTAAATCGTTTTGTTTTGGAAAAAGTTATAAACAGGTGAAATATTTTAAACATTCTTGTTAAAACAAACTAAGTAATTACAAACCAGAGTTTTTATAAAACAAGATTTTATAAAAAAAATATTTTTTTATGAAAAATCTTAAAATAACTGTTTAAAAATAAAACTATTTAGATAAGAGAGTTAAAAAATGGTATAATTGTTTTATTTCTTGAACTATTACGTATATATAATTTTAATTATATTTTACATTAAGATATTATATTGTAACTATTAGTGTTATTTTACATATATATTTTACGTTAGGGAAGGATCAGGTCTTTTCGAGCGCTTTAAAATTTAACTTGCCAATTATGAGTTGGGTGTTTTAACCATTCAACCATGGATGTTTAGCAGGTCATTTCAAGTAATTGTAGTAAAACCTGACCTGTTGACCCCTTTGCCTTTCCGGCGATACGAACGTACTTAAGTAATTGTCATTCTGTAAGACCATGATGAAAACATAATTTTTATTTTTCTTCTAGGCAAATACGATAACTAAAATAAGCGTGAAATAATTGTAAACCTCATTATACTTACTTTCTCATTTCTCTATATTATTAATAATAATATTAAATACTAATAATATTACTCATACCATTTTCAAATTAAAAAATACCTAATTTAATAAATTAAAAACCTATTTTTTATTAAAAACACACTTTTTAAAAATAAAAATTTTATAAAATACAGAATACAACGAAATTAAAAAAAAAACATTTTTCTTAAAACAATTTATTTAAAAATAACAATTTTTTTATAAAATAAAAGTTTAAGAAAAATACATTATTGTTTATTTACTTAGCTATTTATATGTAATTATAATCATATTTTATATTCAAGGATGATTTTATAAAGCATAAATTTTTATTAATAATTATATAATATTATATTTATTCAATTCGTGTATTACACGGGGACTAACCTAGTGTGTGTGTATATATATATATATATATGGTTAGGATCATTACAAAAACAATTTTTATTTTCAAGACCACGAAACCATTGATTTGCATAAACGTAAATTAAGTCTAATGTTACTTGAGTTGTTTTTTACATATGTGTATATCCAACATGAACAATAAACTATGTAAAACAATTAAATTTTTCACCAGCTTTAACTTACATATATGTAAATCAGTAGTTCGTAATTTACATTTATGTAAACTAATGGTTCTTTTGGTTCTGAAAATAAAAAGTAGTTTTGTAATGATTCTGACCCTATATATATATATATATCACCTCTAATAAAAGAAGCTTTTCTATAGCCACGTGTTCTCATTCTACATCACCTCATACCTCATTTTCCCGCCTAAGAAATTAAACCGGAAAAAGAAAACCATGCGGATCTTTGACCCACTGCATAACCCGAGATTCTTGCTACTTTTCTTATTTTCTTCTTCTCCGTTACTACACTAAAAAACCCTAATTCCTATTGTCTCTTAATCTCATCTTCTTGCATATCTTCATTCCTTTACTTTGCATATCTTCTTCTTCTCCGTTTCTCTCTTAGAATATTTTCATGCTTACGAACTTTCTTATTTGGTAATTATGTAGTTTCTTTGAAGCTTATTCTGAAACCAAATCTGAAGAAATTTGTTCCTATGCATCACAAATCCTATTATCGCAGGACTCCGGTTCGCATCAGACAAAGCTAAAATGAAATCAAGAGTCCGTAATTCCATGGATTCCGAATTTCTACGACGGAAACAAGTATATATATAGGTGTGTATCGAATTCAATTCTCATCCTAATTTCATCTTTAGTTGGTTCTTGAAACCGGGTATGTGGGTATTCTTTTAATTATTATGATATGACTATGATTATGCATCAACGATTTGTACGTATAGTCGTATTATACCTATTTTAACCCATTTTTATTTGATCGATTTCAACTTGGGCTTCGATTCATTACTACAGTTTTGTCGAGGTATGTAATTGTAATAGCTTCAAACACACGTACAATGTTGCATAATGATATGATTTTTTATGTGTTGATCATTCCTGATTATTGATTACAATCAATAATGAAATTCGTATTTTTCTCCACTTTTGATTTCTTTAAGTTTTAGTTTATATTTGTTATTTAACTTTGCTATCATGTTCAGCTTGATACACACACATACAATAGCATACACATTATTGATTTGATTTGTTTAATTTTTTATATGTTCACCATTCCTAACTATTGTTTGCAGGGTTTCAGTCTACATCATTTTAACTTTCATTAATTTGTTGTTATAAGGACATTACATACCGAATCAATAATGAAATCAGTCTTTTTATCCCCTTTTGATTTCTTGAAGTTTTAGTTTATATTTGTAATGTTTATCTTTGTTATCGTGTTCTTTTTGTTTTTTATTTTAAAAGATATAGTTAAGGAATTCATCGTTTTTCTCTTTTTGATACCTCTATTGAGTTGTTCTCTAACATCTTCTTTTGCTACAAAGCACTTAGAGTGGATTATTTTTACTTTCAATGAGGTGCTTTTTTATAAAAATAATGCGCAACATAGCTGCAAGTGTTTATAAATTATATTACCATACATGAATTATTTATCTTTCACATGATTGTTCTATATGGTTTATTAGAAGAAAAATAAGTACGGAATTGACCTTTCTTTACCAGTTTAGATAATTACCAGTTAACTTTTTTTACACTTAAACATGTTTACATTTATTTGTCAATTTCATTTATTGGTATCATATATTGCCTCAAGACCATCATATCGCATTGCTTTGTTTTGTTATTTATCAGTTTATTTTCTATTACATATCAATTTCACTTATTGGTATATGTTCTACATACATTCCTTGAAACGTAGTTAATATATACTATTTCTCAGTAGACAACATTAAATCTCAACTGAAGTTGCACATATAACATACTGGTTGTGAATCAAGGGCTGTAGCAACACGTAGATGATTGAAGAACCATCTTCTCTTGTAAGCTTAAGCATAAATCTGATTTCTTCTTGGACGTTGATGTTTCTTTGACGATTGCAGGTGGCATTAAATCAGTTAGTTGGGTATAAAGTGTCTAATCAGCCAATGGCTTTATCTATAATTTCTTGCAACCAGGTTACCAGCTTTTTTATGTACCAGCCTCACCAATGTCGTGTTGACTATATGTTGGGTTATTTTTAGCATGACGGTAATTGCAATTTCTAAACGAAATAACAAACACAAATTGTAGATGAGTTATGACGTTTTAGAACTTAACTAAACATTAGCCATATAAAACACCTGATGGGATTACTTTCAAAATTAAGAAATCAGATAAAAAGAAATTTCATATGGGTTGTTTGGTGAGAAATGAATATATTATAAAAATGAGTACCTGTATATAAATTATACTCTCTAAAACACCAAAGTACTTGCAGGGTTGAGTCAGCTTATGTTTGCTGAATTGCAGCAAATTTTGTATCTTTGGATTGTGTTCAAAACGTTTTGCATGATTGTTGAGTCTTGCAAATAGATGAAGATCAGCTATGTACTGTTGCAGTAAGATGTTATGGAGTTCTTAGGATACCATGGAAACAAACTACAACTAACAACACAAATAGTTTTCTCACTAACCTTTAGGCATAAGTATTTGACCCGTGTTTTTGTATTTGTCAAAGTTGTTAGCTAGGTATTTACGAGATGTGGCTATTATGTTTGGTGAATTTTAAAATTTTCTAAATATGTTGCTTTTGGTACTAATTGGAAATTAGAACTTTGTGAATATTTTAAATGATGTGGCTACTTATGTACTTTTATAACATTATCAAAATAATTTAGGTTAATTATATGATAATTAAATACCTGTTGTTACTTCGCCAGTGGTTTATATCTCTATGTTGTTTGGTTGCTTTACTTGGCAAGTTGAAGATCATGATTTTATTACTTTAGTTATATGTATACCGATGGCCTGTTGGGAAGACTTAGTATGATGTACCAAGGAGGAGTTGTTGCATTTAAAGATGTATCAGAACACATGGTTATGAACGAGTGATCAATCCTATGTTATGTTATTAGCTTTGGTATCAACCTTTGAAATCTCCTGTTGATTATAAGCTATGTTTCACTTCACTGATAAATGATTGATTACACATCTTTTTTGTTAACTTGGTTTATATGATTTTTGTGTAATGAATGCCCCTATGGGATAATTAAAGAATTAAGGGACAAATGCATATTTTTGGTTCATTAAAAGTCGAAGATTCAACGCATGTCACAATGTTGTAATGCAAATAGGATATTATTTGGTTATTTGGTGACCATAATTACAAATACTTTCTTTTGTTAATTATAAGTGTAGTTTAAATTTTTATTGTTATATGCAAAATGTAACTTCAGTAGTAAAAAAATGTATAAATTATAAATTATAATATTTTTACATCCAATCCGTGTAGTACACGGGTACTAACCTAGTATGTATATATATATATATATATATATATATATATATATATATATATATATATATATATATATATATAGGGTAAGGTTCAAATGAGAACCCTATATTATTGCAAGAACGTGCGAAAACCCGTCAAAATCAATTGAAATTATTATTATTTTGTTGTAATAATATCATTGCACATTTACAATATTATGATATTTTATGCATATGTGTAAATTTATAAGTGTAAAAAAGTTTACATTGGTGTAAGTGTTACTTACAACTTTAAATATATGTGTTTTTATTGCAAAACTTACACCAATGTAAACTTTTTTATACTTGTGAATTTACACATATACATAAAAGATCATAATATTTTATATGTGTAATAATGTTATTTACACAAAAATAATAATGATATTCATTGATTTTGATGGGTTTTCGCAAGTTGACGCAATAAAAGAGGGTTCTCATTTGAACCTTTTTCTATATATATAAAAGTCATGCATTAGAGGTAGGGTAATCCACAAACCTCAAGTGTTATATTCATATAAGTCACGTATTAGAGGTTGGAAACCTCAAGATTGTCATTATTGCACAAAATCATCACATAAAGATGATTCGGATTGTAATGAGTACATAAATAAAAATACTAAAGTAACTAATTTTTTTTGGCTAAGTGTTCAAGTGGGATAAAATGAAAATATTAGTTGTAGAACCAAGTTTAAACATCACCATTGCGTACCATAACACAAGTCTTTCAACAATTGGTTTCATCCATTTTTTTGATTTGTAGATCACTTAATGCTTTGTAAAGATAAAAAAAAAATGGAGGTGTAAAAGCCTCAAAATTTCTAAAATTTATATTCAACACAAGCCTTCTAACATTGAAGTTGTTGCTGGCTTGGTTTAGTATGCAAACGACTTAAAAACAAGACAAGAAAAACTTGTATAAAAGAGTATTTCCAACATGGACCTCAAAAATGGAGATTCACCATACTTATTCACCTTGGTGACTAAATGGTTATGTCCTAAAAGTTGTTCTAAGTGGTAGAGAAAAAGAAATAAAAAAAATAAGAAAAAGAAGATAAAAAAATGAAAGAATAAATTAAGAAAAACTCACTAGTTGTTGTTGAAGATTTCTTGCAAAATATGGAGTTTGGATGGATTGAGAGAGTTTAGAGTGTTTAGAGTGATGAAAGTGATTAGGAAAGGATTTTGGTTAGTATTTATAGGTAAACATTATAGCTGGGCATTAAAGAAAGTAGTTAGAGAGATTAGTGAAGGGAAAATTCAAAAGTTTTAATTTTAACCCATCAACTTATTTTATTTATTAATTTGCACTATAAACTCATGATTAAGCATGTTTTTAAGTATTTCAACATATGATACATAAAAATAAAACTTAAAAATAATTTTCCGAAAAATATAAGTATCGATAAGTTGCTCGGTTTTATATTAAAATGCGTATTTGCAATTGTTTAAGCGTCGCACAAGCATATATCAACAAGAATGGTACAAAAATAATATTTTTACTATGATCAAGTCTTGACATTACAAGTATTGAATTAAGAGTAAGATTACATTTGAAATAAAAACAAATGTAAAATACGAAACGTTACAATTCTTCTGTTCAAAAGTGAAAATTTATGTGTATTTCATCGAATTCGTATTGAGTCCGGCACTCTGATATTGGAGAAAAAAATCGTGGGTCGGTTGACTTTTAGGTCTTTTTGTATATTTGTTCAAACTCTAACACTGAAAACAAGATTATATTGGGGCATGTTTTCGTTAGCCACCAACTTTCTTTTTAATATACAACATGGTATATATTTAAAACATAATCAAAAGATAATAGTGATTAACTAAACATATTTACAATAAATGATAATTTGATAACATATTTACAATTAAAAAACATTTTCTACATGTGATAACACCATCACATGACAACGATTAGGACACCAGTAACTTATTAGGATATCCTATATTTTGTGTATATATGTATACATATAGAGGTACATAGAGAAGGAGGGTGTTCTAAGAAACCAAAGTAAACATTTAAATAACAAAACCTTTTATATACATTCTAAGCCTTCAAAATTTCAAAATTTTATAAAACAAGGATTTTCATTATATGAAAATAAACCCTGCTATATAAACATCACCTCGCCATCCATACACATCATATGGATGACAAAAAAGATTACACTTGACGTGAAATCTTTGTCATTAATCAGACACTCTAATTAATATTTATAACCTTCTTAACAGACGAAACACAACATTTGATCCACATAATCATACACGCCCATATAATGTGCATAAGAGCATTAACATCCGGTTCCTTATAATTTTACGAGTATAACTTTGTATCAAAATTTTATCATATGATATGATTATGAGTGGTTGTGAGTAAAGTATGAAGAAAATGCTAATGCTACCGTTCATATGTAAATTAAAAAAAACACTCTTTAACCATTATAAAATTTTTAAATATTTTTGGAAGTGATTGCGAGTAAAAGAAAGAGAAAAAATAATAATCAAAGTATAAAAAAATAATATTTAATTGAATTTTTTTTAAATAGAATTATAAATATAAAAATAGAAAATAAAATGTGAATGCTCTAGCAGGGCACATTGTTTGTTTAGAAACCCCAAAAGGGGCGTTTGGTTCATAGAATTCATAGAAATTGGAATTGGTATTGAAATTGTATGATTCGTCAACCAAAAATGTTTTGGGTGAACAATGAAAGGGAATATTATACCTCAAATTCCTTTGATTGTGGAATTTCAATATTCCTTTCACCTAGAGAAGGATTTTAAATCCCACAACCAAAGGAATTTTGAGCTAAGACATTCACTCTCATTGTTCAACCAAGCACAATTTTAATTGACAAATCAAACAATTTCAATACCAATTCCAATTCCAATGAATTCTTATGAATTCCGTGAACCGTACGCTCCAAGTAAGTCTAAAACAAACAAGAGTAAACTACACGGATCCATGTGTTATGTTCAAATTGCAATTTTAATTTCAAGTTTGAAAACCTACAAGGTCAGTCCCAATGTATTAATTAATGTAACATGTTTGGTCCCAAACATAGATGGACGGTTAACTTTTTCCGTTAAGTGATATGAAATGACAAATATGCCCTTAGACCCACTTATTCTTTAAATAATATATATTTTCTTTTAAATAATATATTTTCTAAACTCTTTATTTTATTACCACCCCACACACCTCACCCACCAGTTACCATCACCAACACCGGTTACAATCAACACCACCGGTTACCATCACCACCACCGATTAAAATTAAGGGGTCACCTCCTCATGACTCCTCGTGTCGTCTACCTCGTCGTGTATCTCTACCTCATCAACACCTCCTACCTACAGCGACACTGAGCAGCCCCCCGTAACAAATCACTTTTGCCAAGCAACCATCATCTTTAAAACAGAAAACAGAAGTTTCAAATTTTGAGCTATGGTGGCGATGTGAGAAGTTGTCTTGTGAATAGATTAGAACACACACACACACTCACTCACACGCACACACAAAGGTGATGAAAGAAGCAATGGTGGCATTGCATGATGGAGATGGAAGATGGTAGAAGCAATGGCGGAAGCAATCTTGTTATTTAAGATGAAGTGAATGGGAGGGGTGGGCTGTGGGTCCCATATTTGTAGGTGATTTCAAATTATGTTTTTTTAATTTTTTTCATTTTTAATCTAGAGGTATTTTGATTATTTTAAAAATATTTAACGAAAAAGTTATTATTCATCCAACTCAGGGACCAAATATGTTACGATTATATATAATTTGGGAGTGAATTTGTAGTTTTTCAAACTTGAGATCAAAATTATAAATTAACACCCTAAATTTCTATACAGGCCGTTAGTCTCATACGCATAGTATAGCTCCATACACGTCGTATAGCCCTATACGGGGTGTATAACCCCTCTAACAACCCCTTGAATTTTTCCTCGTAATCAGTGTCGAAATTTGTTATACGTGTCGTATATCCCTATATGTGTCGTATAGGGCTATATGGGGCATATAGCTCTCTGACGGCCCCTTAATTTTCCTCGTTTTCAATATCTTTGACCACTATACTTGAGGATGTGGATTTATAATGTGAGTGTCTCGATATTAGTACCCTTATTATACCACCATCACATTTTTGTTTTGTTTGAAATCACTCTTTTGTCCGGTCAACAAACCGAGAATCTTTTCTGTTTCCCGCGCCGGTAGACAACACAATATGACGCTGCTCCGTCAGAGATACCGGAGACCCATTCACCCCTTCTTGTCTTCTTCTTCTTCTTCTTCCTCAGCATCACATTCTTCACTTAAGCATTAGGGCTCCAAATCCCCCATGGATCCACCCCCAGACGTCTACAAAAACCGAGCCCGTACAGCACTCTTCGTAATTATGGCCTTTGCCTCCTTTACCCTTGCTCTATTGCTCCTTGCCTTCAGTTACTACTGCTATCTGCGTAACAAACTTTCTAATCTGCTCAAAACCCCTAAAGGTATGTTTATCACTTCTTTGATTTCTGAAACTTAAAGGTAGCCTTTTAGTGGAATAATCAAGAGGCTACCAAATAGGGCCCTTAACCTAATGATATGATTATTGATGAATATTGTTAAGAGATTGCTTTTTTGTTGTTTTTGTTTAGATGGGATTGGGTCTGGTGATAAAGGGAATGATCAACTTAAGACTCAAATTGTTACTGAGAAAGGGCTTCAAGTGTTCACCTTCAAGCAGCTGCTTTCTGCAACTGGTGGGTTTGGGAAGTCTAATGTGATTGGGCAGGGTGGGTTTGGGTTGGTTTACAGGGGAGTGCTTCAAGATGGGAGAAAGATTGCTGTGAAGTTGATGGATCAGGGTGGGAAGCAGGGAGAAGAGGAGTTTAGAGTGGAGGTTAGGTTTCTGTTGTCCTCTTAACATGTGGTATTTGTACAATAAGAAAAAGAAGCACATGATCATCATAATTGTATAAGTTCACTTGTCGAAAATCAGAACTTGAAAGGAATATATTTTGTTTTGTTAATTGGTGCAGGTGGAAATGCTGAGTAGGTTGCGTTCACCATATTTACTTGCTTTGATTGGTTACTGCTCAGAGAGTCACCACAGGGTGTTGGTGTATGATTTTATGGCTAATGGTGGTCTTCAAGAACATTTGTATCCAATTAGAGGTATGTAGTTGCTATTGTACTAGTGCTTTTTATGATTTAACATTCTTTACTTTATGATAGAGGAAGTGACTGCTAGACTAAGTCTTGTTATTTTTCTTATATGCCAGTTTTCAGGATTCTATCTTGACGTTTTCTTTAGATTTGAAATTAATGGTTTGATGCTTGCTCTTGATAACACCAAGAAAGTTGAGAAACTATGGATGGAGGAAACCACATTTTTTAAAGTTCAACCTATCAATGTTGATTTTGTAATGTGACATAGTTTTATTACCATACATTTTAAAAGTAAATTGTTACTTACCAGAACCAAGGTGTGTAAGTAAGGTGTCTCTCACCATGTGCTTAAAGGTTCAAATCCCATGGTGGACAAAATTTTTGTAGATTTAGGAGTAGGATTAGAGGGTTTGTGAGTTAGCCGTCCTAAAAAATGCTACTTACGAACCCTGAAGTGGGATTGTCTAATAGTAGCAGTCATATGATTCACTGCTTGATAACATATAATTTAGTCCAAGTTTGAGACTTTGAGTTGCATTATATTCATAGGATGCTATCATGATCAGTACTAGGTCCTCAATCACTATTTGCTTAAATAACTAATTAAGGTGTTCATCCATGAGCTTTGGGTACATAATTTAAAGGTCTTGCATGCACTTCTGTATTCTCTGCTTAAAGTGATTTTGACCAGGGAAAACCTTGGGTGTTATCTTCGGTACCTTTGGTGTTAGGACTGGTGCGCAAGCGCATCATTTGTTCAATTTTGGTGTTAGTTTTGCATTTAGATGCAGGAACTTCGATCTGCAATCTAAAAATCATATGGCTTAGTTAGTGTCAGTCACACCATATCTGTTTATTTTTTTTTCACAAGGGAAAATTGATTAAAACAAAGTAACTGAATCCAAAAAGATATTAGAAACTTAACCATAAAACTAGTCCAAAAGTATGATACATGATAACCTAATGTAGTCTGATCGTTTCCCATTTTATTACTTTCTTGCTAACTCACAAGTCATTGGTATTGTTAACTTAAGATCTAGCAAAACTCTTAGTTTCTTTTTATCATTGGTCCAATCTATGTAAAGATACTCATATGGTGACCTGGACATTGGCTGTTATTGGCTCTTGAAATTACATTTGAGCACTTTGTTAATATTTGTGATCAAAGGATCACCTCCTTTGTCAATAATACTATCTATAATTGCATATATATTTTTTTCATGCTGATGCATGTACTTGCAAAGCCAACTTGCATGGACTTTTGCCTTTAAAAATTCTGTGCAAGTAGATTGTTGTAGCACATGACAACTATTGAGCATGAAATGTGCCCGCTTAATCTGCCAAGCCTCGCCTTATACTTGAATTGGTTCCACTTTGTATTTAAACAAGGGCAAATTGCCGTTAAAGATGTTTTAAAATACCAAATTCGACTAATATGGGGCATGCTTATTTTTTTATTTCCTTTAGGATCGAAAGATCTAGTTTGTATGTTTCAAGTAACATTAACTTGAAACTAAATTTGAGCTCCCTAGTTATTGCCTACCTGGTAGTGCAGATGGTTGTTCATGTGTGTACCATTTCAGCATCTTTGGCTATATAGCAGTCCATGTAGGCATCCGTGCCCTTATCATTTTTGCTTATTTCTTTACAAAGGTAAAAATTTCACTTTTTTTATTATTGTAAAAACTTTTTTTTATACAAAACATAATTTTTTATAACAATATCTTTCTTTATAAGATATTAATCAACCTATACTTAAAAATCCTTATTATATAGTAAACTAATTGCAAGCTTCCACTTACCATGTCAAAAGGTGGTCACAGTACAACACAATAAATCAAACCCATTTGATAATAATAACTTTTATAATTATGCATTCATGAGTATGGTTTTACTATATATGGAGAAAGTCTTTTTAGGTTGCTAATATATATAATAGAAAATTCATATATTTTTTGAACAAAAACAAAACTAGTTTATTTTTCAAAATAGGTTTTCTAAATCATGCATGAGTGACTTTGATACCACTGTTGGGGTTTGTACAAGGATTTTAATACATTTGCAACAAAAACATATTCAATAATTTTCAATATCTTTATAAGTTCCGATCAAGTGAAACCCGAAACCTTACAGAGGGAGTGCTAAGAAGTCGACATTTGAGTTTTGAAACTAGAACTTGAAATTGATACAACTAAACAAATGTACCCTATAATATCCCGCTTATAAAGTAGATTCGGAAAGGTGAGATGAGGGCAAACCTTACCTCTATCCTAGGAGCTTGGTTTTAAAATGTATCCAATATTAGGGTTAGGCCCATATGTGTACAATATGCTCATTGCAGTTCCTCCTTTTGTCTATATATATACACTTGTATATTGTAACCTTTTACACACTCAGATACAATTACTCTTATATCTTCATTTCCACATTGTTGATGCCAAACTCTAGACTTTTGACTCTTATGCTCTCAGGAGACTGCAACCGATTCTAGCTGCTTTATAGTAATGGTCTGGTGATCATATTTTTTTTCAAGTGTAGGGCTTGCTTCAAATGTAGGAGGATTTTTTCAGAATCCCCATAATCCTTTTATAATTATTGAGATTCCAAAAAATCCTCCTTTTTATTATATATCCAGAAAATATTGGAATTGTAGGAGCAGTTGAACTAGATGCCATTTCTAGTTAAACTTACTTAAATCTCTCAATTGTTTTCCTTCACATGTTCTCTCAAGTAAATCGCAAATCCTTTTAAGAAGTGTGCTGTGATACCAATGTAAATGTTTAAGACTAGAATATAAATGAAAAATCTGCATTTTAAAAGGTTAAGGTAGTAGTGCTTTGTTTGTTTAACTTTTGCAATAGGGAATACAAGTGTAGAGTAAATCAAATCTAAAAGTGATGGCTGTATATCCATCTCTTGAGCTTGAACTTGTATTTATAGACTTATAGGATTAACACAGACCTTTCTTTGCCCATATAGTATTCTTGGTTGCTAAGTTATTTTAATAGGTAAACTTTTTTGAGAGGTAAGCTTGCTTAATAGCTAAGCCTACTTGGTGACTAAGGTCACATAATATCTCTATACTTATAAACAAAAATTAATTAAGCAAGCTAATTTCTAGTAACAGTCTTAGATGCATTAAAACCCATCACTTTTAAAACGAATTAATTTGGCAAAACATTGTGAATCCTGATCCTGTGTTGTGATGCAAAATATATTACCGTTTGAGTTTTAGGATTAAACAACACTAACATATTCTCTTCTCATTGCTTTAGATGAAAGGTTTGCTTGTAACTTGTAAGTCACCTTTTGCTAGAGCATTGAGCAGTGAGCAGTGAGCACTAGCTGTTTCTTTGATGATGATGGGTTTTTACTTCGTAAACGCAGGTTCTAAAGCGGTTCCTTCAAAACTGGATTGGGAAACACGGTTGAGAATAGCTCTAGAAGCAGCAAAAGGTTTGGAGTACCTCCATGAACATGTTACACCTCCAGTGATTCACAGAGATTTCAAGAGCAGCAACATCCTTCTGGACAACAGCTTTCATGCCAAAGTTTCTGACATCGGGTTGGCCAAGCTTGGATCATACCGAGCTGGTGGTCATGTTTCCACTCGAGTATTGGGCACCCAAGGATATGTTGCACCTGAGTAAGAACTAACACATCAAACCCATCATAAGGGTTTTATCTATATCATAATCATTGATCCTAGTTTTAAACATTTTGGTTACTTATCGCTGAAGGTATGCTCTGACTGGCCACCTGACTACAAAATCAGACGTGTATAGTTATGGGGTTGTCCTTCTCGAGTTGCTTACTGGTAGAGTGCCTGTTGATATGAAAAGGCCTCCTGGAGAAGCTGTTCTTGTATCTTGGGTGAGCTCCTCATTTCATTTTTTCATGCAAACCTGTTATCTTTTACTACATGTCAAATCAAGTCTGGTTGACCCGCAAACACTTCTTTTGTCTTTCTAAGGAACTAATGCGGTAATTATAATTACTAAAACAAATATACTTATACTTATCTAAATCTTTGAACAAAAGCAATTTAGGTGAGAGTATTTATTAAAAGTAGACTTTGAGCGGCCTTCAACCCGTTTGACCCATCTGACCCATTCTGCTATGGAGCTCTAAGTTGTGTTGATTTATGGAACAGGCTCTGCCCCATCTGACAGATAGAGATAAAGTTATTGAAATTATGGATCCCGCACTAGAAGGTCAATATTCAATGAAAGAAATTGTTCAGGTGGCAGCAATAGCAGCGATGTGTGTTCAGTCAGAGGCAGATTATAGGCCATTAATGGCGGATGTTGTTCAATCTCTAGTCCCTCTGGTGAAGAATCAAAGGCATTCTTCTAAGGCAAGCAGCTGTTCTAGCTTCAGCATGACTCAGTCTCCTAGGCTCTAAGTTGTTCTCAGTTTGGTTTTCATATCCATTGTTTAGTCAATTTTAGGTGTGTAAAATGACCGATTTACTTGTTTCAAGTGGATATCAAACCAACTTCCGGCATACCTGCTTTTCTCTAGTTATTCAAAACTGCATTTTCATATTTGTATCAAAACTGCATTTTCATATCAAACCAAGCTTTGTCGGTCCAACCCAAATGTGGATCAATCAAGCTTTCTCTAGAGCTATTTTGGCCTTTCAAGATTAGAGTCGTTTCACTTTTCTCAAAACCACACATAAACGTCTTTGCTACTTTAAAAGACTGCTTTTAAGCGTATAGGAAAGTTGATGATTATGAACATATGAAAAAAGTTTGAATTTAAACCCACAATGGAAAGGAAAACATGCTGGTATGATCAAAAGGAAGATGCTTTCCTTATATGAGTTGATTTCCTTCTTTAAAAGATTTGATTATCTTGAATAACATCCACTTAAGGAAGATTCTTTCCAGTTATATCTCTACCAGTGTCACTTTTTATAAATCTTTATAAAAAGACACTGGTTTATGCATCAGAAATAACTATTTTTGCGTGATCATAGAGAACTCCTTAGCACGACTCGTTCACATTCTTTAGTATATATGTTTCTTGAGTGACCACTTATGGTCCTACTTGATCTTGACTTGATAAATGATAGTACACTCAACAAATTTACTCATACCTAACACAGTCAAACTACAGTTGGACCGTGTATCAACCATACTCCTGTCCTCAACTTCTTTACCTTGCTTGCTTCCGTTTATTTTTGTTTAAGAGAAACGAGACATTATGTCTTGTTCCACAACTGATACCGATTGTTCATAATTAAAACAAGTTCTATTCATTAGCATGACGTCCCTAATGAGAAACTACAACCCTTCTCTCTTTAAAACCGCTTTATAATTTGTTAGACATATCCCGGATTTATAATAGCGCGTATTACTTTTGACACGCGATGCATTATCTGCAATCACAGGAAAGACAGTTTGTAGATTATATAAATAGTATGCTTGTACTAATTGAGCACAACTAGAAAGAACACAACTACTATTAGAAGATGTAAAGTAATGAAAATGAAATCACATCGTGGGTGGATGGTGTGATATGAACCTAATCTGAAACCGAGTGTCCATTTGCTAATGGATGAAGAAACTGAATTCCACCACAAAACTAACGTCATACAAAAGTGTATCTCAAATCATTGAAGTTGGTGTCTATTTTTTAATTGTTTTATATCTAACTAGCTTTAGTAAACCCGTGTATTACACGGGTTGAATAAATAAAATATTAATATAATAAATTTATTAATTATAAAATAATATTATAAGATATGATATGACCGAAATAATAAACAGTGATATTAACTTTTTAACATTTTGTTTTTACAACTTTTTTTAAATAAACATTTTGTTTTAAAACAAACCGTATAAAAATGTCATATTTAAAAATTTTCTTATTACAACTCCCAAATTTGATTATTTTTTGTTTTTAAAAAATTGATTTTTTAAAAATATCAATTTATTTAGAAATAACCTTAATAAATAGATTTCTTTCTTAAGTTATTAAATATTAAAAAGTATTAAAATAATATTATTAGTAATTAAGGTAATTATTTAATAGAAGAGAGAGGTGGGAAAATTTCTCTTAGAATGATTGTGGTGCTGACACGTGACACCCCCATTTACTCTTTTATTAGAGTAGAAAGATGTGTAAGTAGTTTTGTTATGGATGAGATTTACTGAGTTTGATTATGAATCTTATAGTAATCTAGCTCATAGATTTTATGGGTATAAAAGTTAAAAACACACATAAGTATGTATATCGAGTAGTAACTAGATATCAAAACATGCACACCACGAGCATCTAAGATCATATAGCGGGTGAGTTCATATAAGAATCCAATAGTAAAACAACGCCAAAATCATATATCGGGTGAGTACTTCATTTACCACCAAGTTATCCTCTTAAAGACAAAGAGCAGCCGTTTCATTCTTATGCAAGAAATGCTTTTCAACTTTATTATTATTACCAGATAAAATTTACTAGGTTTGATGATAGTTAATTAACCTATAGATTTTATGGGTGTAAAAACACACATAAGTATGTGTATCGTCTAGTAATTCAATATTGAATGTGCAAACCACGAGCATCTAAAATCATGTATCGGGTGAGTTCAAACAAGAACCCGTTACTAAAAGGGTAAAAGTGACGTTAAAAACATGTATTGGATGAATACATCATTCACCATTAAGCTATCTAGAAAACATAAAACAGTTATTTTTATTCTTATAAAAAAATGATCTTCGAGTTCATTATCATCACCACCTACTAAACTTCATTAAGCAGGTTTTCTTGACGTCATCTTAAGTATAATCCATCAAACTTTTAATCCCTATCTATTTCTAGTTTATATTAAATAGAGTGTTGCCTACGGAAAGAAAAATACTAATTAGAAAATACAGTGATTATTGTACATAAATGATACCTACTTAAAAAGTTTGTGGATATATATATACGTAAATACATAATATAAGTTTAGGAAATATTGATATTTAACGTGAAGGTGGTACGCTCTACTAACAATATTGAATACATTTATTATTTATTTAACTTAAAGAAATGAATTTTTTGGATGTGGATTGCAACTTTTTATTCATCTATTACTTATTTTTTATGTATTTAATATTTTTAAATTCTTAATTAATATAGTGAACCACCAAATGTTGGGGTTAGGGTATAAATTTTATTTATTTCTTTGAGCGTATTGCAAAAATAATCACTATGATTTAACATGATTACATTTAATGCTTAGGATTAAAAAAATAAAAAATTACAAAGGTAATCCAAAGTTTTAATTGTACGTTGCACAAATGGCCTCCCCGTGTCCACCTGCTTAATTGTGCAATACGCAACTAAAACTTTGGTTTATCTTTGTAATTTTTCAAACAACCTATTATTCACATCCAAAACTCTTCAACTCTTTCTATCTCTCACAAAATTATACACCCAACAGTAAAAATCATGATCCTCCACCAAGAAAAAAATATTCATTTCGTAAGCCCCACAACAAAGAACAACAATGCATAAACCATTTGCCCTACATCAACTGCCACAACTTTCACATCAAGATTCTCAACCCTTCACCTCGTAATATTTTCCGACTCAAGAGTCTCGCGTATATTATCCAAGTATGCGTACGAGCAGTACGTCCAACAAAGCAACTTACCCTAAGTCACACAAGTTAGGGTTGGAAGGTATATTTTATTAATAACACTAAATCTTAATTATAACAATAGATTACCGTTATATTAATACTACTAGCACTAGAAACCCGTGCATTACACATATTGAGTAAATGAAATATTAAATGTGATAAACTTTTATTGGTTTTAAAACAATATTACAAGATAAGATATATAATTGATATTACCTAAAGTAAAGATATATAAGTAATAAAACAATGATATCAACTTTTAAACTTTTTTGTTGAAAAAACTAAACATTGTTTCAAAACAAATCGTTTTAAAATTTTTCATTATTATAACTTATAATTTTAATTATTTTATATTCATAAATATTTTACTTTTTAAAAACTTCAATTTTAAAATATTTTATATTTTTAAAAAACTTTGATGTTTTTAAAAACTTCTTATTTTATAAAAATTTGTTTCTTTATAAATAACATTAATTTTTTTAATTTATTAAAAATTATTTTTAGTCTATAAAAATTAAATAATATTATTAATAATTATAGTAACTATTAAATATGTGAAAAAATCAGAAAAAAATTAATGAGGAAGAATTTGATATTGACATGTGTCCCCCTCATTACCTTTTAGTTAGAGTATAGAGATAGATATTTTCTAATTATGTTTCGTCTAAATGGGGTGAGGAAGGGAACAAACTATTAAGTTTATTCAAATGGGATGATTTTACTAAGGATAAAATTAAATAATAGTGTGCTATCTACAACACCAAATGTTACGACCGGCCAACTCGCACTACGGTAACAATAAGACCGTAGGTGTCGAGATGAATGAAATGCACTCGACCAAAAGAACAAAAACAACCAAGTCAAACCAATACACCATGTCTTCGGGGATACATTAATCCCCGTAAAGATGATAAAGGAAAAGAACCCCTTCTTTCAAGAGCCTACTAGAGCAAACCGAAAAACTAAAAAAAGTCAAGTGCATCATCATCATCATCATCATCATCATCATCATCATCATCATCATCATCATCATCATCATCACATGACGAGCAACTTAACAAACCGAAAAACTAAAAAAAGTCAAGTGCATCATCATCATCATCATCATCATCATCATCATCATCATCACATGACGAGCAACTTAACATGGTTTGCAATTGCAAAATCTTCTCTGAAGCGGAAGCCGGGGATAGGACCAAGATTAGACATGATTGATACATGCTCTAGAGGAGGACCAAAAAGTTTGTGCGGAGTTGATGCGTTCTCAATAAGAAGCGCTGAGGAGTTCAGAAAACAAATCAACCTGAATTATTTTATTTTATTTTATTTATGAAACTAAACTACAAACTTCTTGTTAGTGTTCGAAGTAGGGACATCACGTAAACGAAACACGTAGTATGGGTGATAATTTTTTGAGTAAATTGTAGTTTTAAATTTAGTTTTAATTGTAATTAATTAATGTACTTTTTATTTCATTTAATCTTGTATTTTTAATCTTAACTAGTGGTCTTTAAAATTCTAATGAAATGTTAATTAAAATATATAACTACAATTTAAGTAATTTGAGGTAATCATTTCCTCATTTTGAAGAAAATTAATAGATTCTAAAAATAATATGATGTGAAGCTGATGTAACTTTAAAAGATTTTAAAAGATAGACTGTCTCGATTTTAAGGTATGAGATAACCACTACATCCATGCTTTTAGAAGGTATACTGTAAGATGCTTAATTTTTAATTTTTTTTTTTATCATTAAAGTAACTTTTTCATAGATTATTGAGTAAATTACAATTTTCGTCCTTTAAGTTTATACCAAATTTCAATAATTGTCCTTTAACTAAGGAAATTACAAGGATTGTCCTTTACATTTAAGTAGTGTTACATGGATTGTCCTTTACCCTAATGACAGTCAATTTTAAACGTTAAGTAATGTCATGTGCCACACACATGAGGGCAAAACTGTCATTTTGTCTTCCATTTCACCCTTTTAACCCCTCTTCCCCTTCCTCTTCCATACAGATGTAATTTCAAAATTAGGGCTTACAATCAAGAACCACTTCATCATCAAGAACCACTTCATCATCAAATTGACCTTAGTAGCTGACGATGGTGTTTTGGCAATGTGGAAAAGAGGCAGTGATCGTGACATCATGGACTAGCCGTAACCCAGGTCGTCGTTTCTATGCTTGTCCAGTATCAAAGTGTCGATTTTTTGGATGGTTTGATCCCGTAATGTGTGAAAGATCCATGGACATCATTCCAGGACTTCTTAAAGCGAAGAACAACCTTGAAGAAAAGCTAAAAACAAGTGAAGCTAAAGAAAGAAAATGGAAGACATGTTTAATTATTAGTCTGATCAGCTTCATAGTGGTTGTAATTGCTCTTAAGTTGTAATTGTGATGTTTAGCTGTAATGTTTCAGTTGTAATAATGCACTTGTACTAATGGTTTGATATTTAATGGGAAACATCATATTTTGGGAGAATTTTAGAGTAAATTGATCCAGTTGTGATGTTGGTATTATACTGAGTTTGGTGCATGCAATTCATACATATGACACAAACAACATTCATAATTTAAAATGACATAAACAACCTACATTGTCATTTACTACAAAGTTACATTGTTCCCAAATACAGTGCATAATTTAACAAGGTTCCAAAAGATAGTACATGCTTAACAAAAGTGTTCAAAAGACCAACCACACATGCTAAAACAAATGTTCCAAAACACCAACCAGACAACACATCCTAACCTTGTTCCTCTTGACCTTTGCAGGTCCTGCTATTATGGCCCCTCTTTCCACATTTGCCACAAGTTACAGTACTGTTCTTTTTAGACAACCTCCCTCCCTTTGTGATGTCTTCCATTTCAAATGCTGATCGCTTTCTTGCCTTTTTGGGTCTCCCCACTTGTTTGTGATGAGTTGGTGGAGTTAGTGTTGTAGGGACTTGTGTTTTTGCCCACAAAGACCTGCCATTGATTGGATTAATTTTACAACTATAAACTTGTTTCCATTTATCCATTGTGTAAACTGGATGCCACCAACTTTCTAACACCCCAACTTCTTGCCCATTAGCAGCTTTGTTCCAAATAGCTGCAACTGCATGCTTGCATGGCATTCCTGTGATTTCCCATCTTCTACAAGCACATAACTTCCTAGTCATATCCACCACACACTGGTCCCATTTGGTCCACTAACCTGATACTGATCCTCACCATTCCAAATCACAGAGTATCTTGTAGCCTCTTTCTTAATTGTTTCAAACATTTTGGTGGCAGTGGGTGTGAGCACTCTTTCACTTCTTTCAATAATTTTCAAAACAGTCACAATCCTCCTCATTAGATACTATCTAATGTATTCAAGGGCTGTTATGATGGGCTTGTCCCTACCCTCAACTATCTTGCTATTAAACACCTCGCACATGTTATTAAGCAACACATCTGATAATGCCCTACCTAAGAACATAAAAAAAATGTAATTTGAAATCTAAAAGTTCACATTATAACTAAAAATCAATGAAATATTGATACTTCATACCAGAGAAATAAGATCTTGACCAATGTTTAGGTGGGATGTTGGACAACCACACATGGGCATCATTGTTAAACCTCCTCAACTCATCCATTGCATTTTGAAATTGAACTGTAGTTGTGGATGTTGCTAACTTCCTTAGCATATCCTTGTAAAGTTTCCCTTTGAAAGATCCTTTCATGTTCTCATGTATGTGCCTGAGACAGAATCTGTGCTCAACACAAGGGAACACTTTCATGATTGCAGGAAGAATACCCTGTTTAGTCCAACATTTAAAACATGTTATGATGTGTGTTAGGAAACAACACAATATAAACACGTATTATAGTGAAACATACCTTTTGCCTATCACTGATGAATGTAAAGTTTGAATTACTTGCCATATCTAAATCATCACCCAAACATTCAAGAAACCATGTCCAGGAACTCAAGTTCTCTGCCTCTACAATTGCATAACAAAAAGGGTAGATTCCATTATTGGGGTCAATACCTACTACGCTAAGTATTTGACCTGGAAAAAGACCTTTCATGAAAGCCCCATCTAAACCAAGTAATTCCCTTCCTATTGCTTTGAATCCTTGCTTTAAAGCCCCCAAGCACACATATATTCTCTTAAATTTTCTAGTCTGACTTGTTGGATCCACACATGGTTCTACCTCTAACTTCACAGTTGTACCTGGGTTTGAAACACATACCTCATTAACATAATCCCTCAATAAAGCATATTGTGAGATGTAATCCCCTCCAACTTCTTTCCTAGCTTTTGTCTTTGCCCTGTATGCTTTCATTTTAGAAACACCTAATTCATATCTCCTTTAAAATTGTTCTTGAACAGCCGTTACAGGTATCTCTGGGTTTTCTTGAACTTGATCTATCATATGTTGTGATAGGAAAGTGGATGTGCAAGCAGGAACAGATCTTGTTTGAAGACATTTATGTTCTGTAATTAAAGTTTTCACCATCCAAGATTCTATACCACTAACTTTTGATATTAACAGGACCAGGGGCATTGGAATAGGTGAGGATTTGTCTTCTTCCCCCTCCCACCAACATTTTTCTTTGATATTGATCCCTTACCTTTATCTTTATTCAGCTTTGGTCCCTTGCCTCCCTCTTGACTAGTTGGTGAACTCCCATGACAAACTGCTCTAACTCTTTGATTATCATCCTTGACAATTTTAATCAACCTTCTTGTTTCAACAGAATGAGCCCTAATCAACCTTTTAGCTTCTTCCTAACTTTCAAATAATTGACCAAGGTAAAAATTAGCATTATTTTCATTTGACCTCCTTAGATATTTTAGTTTTTGTCTTCTGATACTTGAAGCATTCTCATCTGATTCTGAACCACTTTCAAACACCTCATTATCCAACACATCTTCATTAACATCTCCCTCTTCCAACACCTCATTGTCCATTACATCCAAGTCCACATTTAATCTGAAGTCCCTCATGTCCACTTCATAATCATCCACATTGTTTTCAACATCAATAATGAAATCACTGTCATCCTCACTGTTATTTACAAGCTCTTCACTATCATCCTCTAGACTGTCATACTCTGAAATATGTGTATCCACTCCATGCTCTACATTATCATGCTCATACTGATTTGAATCCACTTCATGCTCTACATTATCATACTCATGCTGATTTGAATCCACTCCATGCTCTACATTATCATACTCATGTTGATCCATTTCATGTTGATTTGTATCCACTTCATGCTCCATATTATCATACTCATGCTGATTTGTATCCATTTCATGTTGGTTTAAATCCACTTCATGCTCTACATTATCTTGTTACATTATGTCATCTTGATTTACATTGATTAAATGGTCTAGATGATTACTATCTTGGTCATTAGTATTACTTTCACCTTGCCCACTACCAGTTGATTTTCCCACTTCAGGTACATGATCATGCCAATCCAACAATAATCTTTTTGAAGTGTTACATGTAACATTAATGCTAGTTTCTGTTTCATCAGCTATCTCTTCAATTCTAACTTTTGCTGGTGAGACGAAATATGTATGTAGGTTTGTGCTCCCATGTTCAGTGTACACATTTATTAACTTATGCATAGATACATATTTGGCCAAGTTCAATACATCATAATCATTACCTAGGGCTTGAAAACCAAAATCCATATCTTTTTCTGGAACTAAGAAGTGGTAATATATAGCCTCATCACCAGTATACCCTAACATTACCATAATTCTATCCATTTTGAACACAGAGAATTTTTCAATGTTAATCAGGTCCACATAATCTATTTTACCTCCCATATAGGTACACCCTGGAAATTGAGTAAACCTTCCACCGTGATGCAACTTCATGGAAAAAAGGTTATCAAAACCAACTGCATTTCCAAAAAGTTTTAAATTTAGCAAATGCTAAACACAATAAGTAAAAGATTCTTGTAAAATTAATAAAAAATGTACAAACTTACAGTATATTGCATCAACATCAGTTTGATCGAGTGATTCTCTGATAAAAAAACTATCCATCGACATTTGTAGGATGTTCTTAGCAATGGGGAAGATGGGGGGGAAGATTTTTAAAAGAGGAAGGGGAAGAGGGGTTAAAAGGGTGAAATGGAAGAAATGGAAGACAAAATGACAGTTTTGCCCTCATGTGCGTGGCACATGACATAACTTAACGTTTAAAATTGACGGTCGTTAGGGTAAAGGACGAAACATGTAACACTACTTAAATGTAAAGGACAATCCTTGTAATTTCCTTAGTTAAAGGACAATTACTGAAATTTGGTATAAACTTAAAGGACGAAAATTGTAATTTACTCTAGATTATTTGTATGGTTATCAATATGTGGTGTTTAATTAATTTTCGTAGGAAATAAGTAGAAAAATAAGCTAGAAAGAACAAAGAAAGAAGTAATTAAATAGAGAAAAGATAGAATGAAAATATATATTCATATACTCGTAAGTTAGAAAAATAAGAACATTGCAAATAAGAATTTTGGAATTTTCTCCATCATTATTAAAAATATACTAATATCTACCAAATGGTCTTGATTAACTAAATCCCGATTTAATGGCTTAGAAAATAAGTTTTCATAACAATCAATTATCTAATCCGTATTTCTTTTTTGAACGACAAACTAATAAAATCCGTCTATCTGGGTACCCTAATGACGAAAAAGCATCATATACGCCCGCGAGTATATACAACGTTAGGTAGTCCAAGCGCACTAACCACCAATTCCAAGAAAAACCAGCCACCCGAAGGCCCACTGCGGTGAAACCTGTCCCACCAACAATATTTTGCTGCCGGTAGAACTCGAACTCACAACATCTTCTAAAAAAATCATGATGCTACCACTCAACCAAATGATTGATGGTTTTTAATCTGTACTTTTGATCAAGCGTAGTCAACTTACTACTTTATAAAGATTCAATATCGAAGACCAAAACAGAATAAAGTAAAAGAAAAAGTAAGTTTTCATGAGCATTAGCACAAATAATATTCCTAAACAACTATTTCGGAAACATTAATACCATCATAGTAAGAAGAGCAAATGATCACTATCAATTAGTGAGGCAAGTAGAGATAATCACCACCTTATTTATGGTATGTGACAATGATCTTTACCGAATAAAAAGTAGTTGATAATGAATAATTACTTTTTTCAAATGTAGAAGAATGTAGATTTTTCTTTGTTTTGGTGTAAATACTAAATCTATTAGTGTTTGTGGTGTTAAATGTGTTGTGTTTGAATTTTGGGGCTTCTGTGATTGGCATTCACGAAAGCAGTGATGTGGCCATAGTGTCAACCTTCCACCTCGGCTTGGCGATGACTTGGAGATCCAAGTGGGATCCACGACCCTCATTCACGGAAGTGGGTTTAACCCCACTTAACAACCATCATACTTTTTTTATTTTTTTAAATTTACATTTTTAGCCTTCACATGCATGGAAGTGAATAGGGTTTTGTAGGCTTTAACCCATTACCAAAAAAAAAAAAAAAAAAAATCCATGAATAAGTACATCAGGCTTTAAAACAAAAAGTTCTTTTAAAATAATGAAAACATGCAGATTTGAAAAAATTGAAGAATTTTTTTTTTCATTTTAATACAATGATTAAACATTTTAAAAAACATTTTATTAGAACATTTTATTTTGAAAGAATTACATATATTTTTCTTGAAAACTAAAAAAAAAAACGTTTTATTTGAACACATTTCTTGAAATTTAAATATATGATCACTAAAATAATTAAAAACACATTTAAAATATTTTGTAAAGTAATCAATGGGAGTATGAATGAGAAAACAATAAACTTTCAAACTACACTATTTTGATAAATAATTTTCAAACTACACTATTTTGTTAAATAAGTTTTTCAACTACACCACTTTGTGAAAAAACTCTTTAACTTAAAGAAATATTGATATTTAACGTGAAGGTGGTACACTCTACTAACAATATTGAATACATTTATTATTTATTTAACTTAAAGAAATGAACTTTTTGGATGTGGATTGCAACTTTTTATTCATCTATTACTTATTTTTATGTATTTAATATTTTTTAATTCTTAATTAATATAGTGAACCACCAAATGTTGGGGTTAAGGTATAAATTTTATTTATTTCTTTGAGTGTATTGCAAAAATAATCACTATGATTTAACCTGATTACATTTAATGCTTAGGATTAAAAAAATAAAAAATTAGAAAGGTAATCCAAAGTTTTAATTGTGCGTTGCACAAATGGCCTCCCCCGTGTCCACCCGCTTAATTGTGCAATACACAACTAAAATTTTGGTTTATCTTTGTGATTTTTCAAACAACCTATTATTCACATCCAAAACTTTTTAACTCTTTCTATCTCTCACAAAATTATATACCCAACAATAAAAATCATGATCCTCCACCAAGAAAAAAATATTCATTTCGTAAGCCCCACAACAAAGAACAACAATGCATAAACCATTTGCCCTACATCAACTGCCACAACTTTCACATCAAGATTCTCAACCCTTCACCTCGTAATATTTTCCGACTCAAGAGTCTCGCGTATATTATCAAAGTATGCGTACGAGCAGTACGTCCAACAAAGCAACTTACTCTAAGTCACACAAGTTAGGGTTGGAAGGTATATTTTTTTATTAATAACACTAAATCTTAATTATATCAATAGATTACTGTTATACTAATACTACTAGCATTAGTAACCCGTGCATTACACATGTTGAGTAAATAAAATATTAAATGTGATAAACTTTTATTGGTTTTAAAACAATATTACAAGATAAGATATATAAATGATATTACATATAAGTAAAGATATATAAGTAATAAAACAATGATATCAACTTTTAAACTTTTTTGTTAAAAAAAACTAAACATTGTTTCAAAACAAATCGTTTTAAAACTTTTTCATTATTATAACTTATAATTTTAATTATTTTATATTCATAAATATTTTACTTTTTAAAAACTTCAATTTTAAAATATTTTATATTTTTAAAAAACTTTGATGTTTTTAAAAACTTCTTATTTTATAAAAATTTGTTTCTTTATAAATAACATTAATTTTTTTAATTTATTAAAAATTATTTTTAGTCTATAAAAATTAAATAATATTATTAATAATTATAGTAACTATTAAATATTTGAAAAAATCGGAAAAAAATTAATGAGTAAGAATTTGATATTGACATGTGTCCCCCTCATTTATCTTTTAGTTAGAGTATAGAGATAAATATTTTCTAATTATGTTTCGTCTAAATGGGGTGAGGAAGGGAGCAAACTATTAAGTTTATTCAAATGGGATGATTTTAGTAAGGATAAAATTAAATAATAGGGCGCTATCTACAACACCAAATGTTAACCGGCCAACTCGCACTACGGTAACAATAAGATAGTAGGTGTCGAGACGAATGAAACGCACTCGACCAAAAGAACAAAACAACCAAGTCAAACCAATACACCATGTCTTCGGGGATACATTAATCCCCGTAAAGATGATAACGGAAAAGAACCCCTTCTTTCAAGAGCCTACTAGAGCAAACCGAAAAACTAAAAAAAGTCAAGCGCATCATCATCATCATCACATGATGAGCAACTTAACATGGTTTGCAATTGTAAAATCATCTCTGAAGCGGAAGCTGGGGATAGGACCAAGATTAGACATGATTGAATATTGATAGCTGCTCTAGAGGAGGAACAAAAAGTTTGTGTGGAGTTGATGTTTTCACAATAAGAAGCGTTGAGGAGTTCACGAAAACAAGTCGACGTGGAGTTTTTTTACTTATTTTTTTTAATTTTTATAAAACTACACAACAAATACTTGTTGTCGGTGTTCGAAGTGGGGATATCACGTAAACTTGTTATAACAACGTAGCGAGGATGAAATTTTTTTGAGTAAATTGTAGCTTTATTTTTAGTTTTAATTATAATTAATGTACTTTTTGTTTCATTTAATCTCATATTTTTAATCGTTAAGCAGTGGTCTATAAAATTCTAATGAAATGCTAATTAAAATATATAACTACAATCTAAGTAATATGAGGTAATTATTTTCTCATTTTGAAGAAAATTAGTAGATTTTAAAAATTATATGATGTGAAGCTGATGTAACTTTAAGAGATTTTAGAAGATGACAGTCTCGATTTTAAGGTATGAGATAACCACTACCTCCATACTTTTAGAAGGTATACTGTAAGATACTTAATTTTTTAATTTTTTTTATTCAATCATTAAAGTAACTTTTTCATAGATTATTTGTATGGTTATCAATATATGGTTTTTAATTAATTTTCGTAGGAAATAAGTAGAAAAATAAGCTAAAAAGAACAAAGAAAGAAGTAATTAAACAGAGAAAAGATAGAATGAAAATATTTATTCATATACTCGTAGGTTAGAGAAATAAGAACATTACAAATAAGAATTTTAGAATTCTCTCCTATCATAAATAAAAATATACTAATATCTACCAAATGGTCTTGATTAACTAAAATCTAGATTTAATGGCTTAAAAAATAAGTTTTCATAACAAGTAATTATCTAATCTGTAATTTTTTTTTAACGACTAACTAATAAAGCCTGGTTATCTGGGGTGCCCTAATGATGAAAAAACATCATATACGTCTGCGAGCATAGACAACGCTGGGTAGTCCAAGCGCACCAACCGCCAATCGATCCGGGAAAAATCAGTCACCCGAAGGCCCACTGCGGTGAAACCCGGCCCACCAACAATATTTTGGTGCCGGTAGAACTCGAACTCACAACATTCTCTAAAGGAGATCATGATGCTACCACTCAACCAAATGGTTGGTGGTTTCAAATATGTACTTTTGATCAAGCGTAATCCACATACTACTTTATTATAAAGATTATAAAGATTCAAGATCCAAGACCAAAACAAAAGAAAGTAGAAGAAAAAGTGAGTTTGCATGAGCATCAGCACAAATAATATTCCTAAACAACTATTTCGGAAACATTAATACCATCATAGTGAGAAGAGCAAATGATCACTATCAATTAGTGAGGCAAGTAGAAATAATCACCACCTTATTTATGGTATGTGACAATGATCTTTATATATAGAAAAGAAAGTAGTTGATAATGAAGAGAAACTTTTTTCAAATGTAGAAGAATGTAGATTTTTCTTTTCTTTTGGTGTAAAAACTAAATCTATTAGGGAGCGTTGGGTTTACGGAATTCATAGGAATTCATGGGAATTGAAATTAGTATTGAAATTATGTGATTTGTCAATCAAAATTATGCTTGGATGAGGAAAAGTAAAGCATAGTCCTTAGGTACAGGATCAGAGGAGTCAAAGAGGAGATGCCCTACCGGGGAGGTGGCGGGCTATCATTAGAATATAGAAAGCAAACAAATGGGGGAATTCTCCACCTTGGCTAGTACCAGACCTTTTTTTGCCGCACCTTTGCCTCACAGGTTGATCTCCCATATGGTAGGCGTTGGCCCCTCTGGCACTTTTGACGAAAGAAGTTCTCTACCCCTTTTCTGGTGCTTCGTGCCTGCTATGATTGCTTGTCTCTTTGATTGCTGGTTCACTTGTCTAGATGGCCACATCTAAACTTGTACTTATATGTAATACCGAAATAAGTCGGGTAGTGCCTGCGATTGACTTGCCTTTCCGGCTAAATATTTGACTTCAAAGACAGCTAGCTAGGCTGGTCTCATTGAATGGCTTGTGATAGGAGTGCCCTAAGGCTTTTGAAGGGCTTTATTCTTGAACTCGAAAGGGGGCGATCCCAGACCTACTCCCGACTAAATAGAATTTCTTCTTGATTGAAGTATTCCATCAAAGCCCGACATTGCACAATGATCCGAACACTTTGTCGCATCTCTTCGATATGAATACAGTAACGAGAAGTCACCTATTTCATATACCGGAAAAAGGACTCTTTCAATTTCTATTTAAGTTCTATCATTAGTTCATAACTTTTTCGAATAGATGGCGGGAAGGCTGTTCCTGCTAAATTTCAGTGGGGAAGAAAGAAGGAATTGAGCCCGTCTTAGGGCCGAGTGGCAGCCTCGACCCGAGCGGAAATGCGACCCTGAATTCAAGCTTCCTCGCCTTCACCCTATGAGTTCAGGGTGCTTTCCTGGCTCCCCTTCACAATGAGAGGGAATGTCTTACCTCAAAATTCCTTTGGTTGTAGGATTTAAAATCCTTCTCGAGGTGGAAGGAATATTGAATTCCCATAATCAAAAAAATTTGAGGTAAAACATTCCCTCTCATTGTTCGCCCAAACACAATTTTGGTTGACGAATCACACAATTGCAATACCAATTTCAATTCCTATGAATTTCGTGAACCAAACGCCCCCTTAGTGTTTATGGTGTTAAAATGTGTTGTGTTTAAATTTTGGGGCTTCTGTGATTGGCATTCACGAAAGCAGTGACGTGGCCACAGTGTCAACCTTCCACCTCGGCTTGGTGATGACTTGGAAATCAGTAAGGATTATACAAGAGGCTGATGCACTCAAAACAGTTAGGGTATCTCCTGCATGCATGCACCTTGTGCATGGTAGAAGTTACTTCGGAAGTTTTACACTCTACAAGAAAATTACACAAGTGTAAAATCTTCCGAAGCCAAAAGACCAATTCTTCCGAAGCCAACGATGAAGTCTTCCGAAGCTTAGAAGACAAAGTCTTCCGAAGCCTCAAAGTTAAAAGACTGATTTCTTCCTAAGACAGAGAACACATGCTCTCTGTGATCAACAACTTTTCAGAAAAGCTAACCAACTTTTCACTGTCACTCTGCAGGCTCACCAACTTTACACAAGTTGGTGAAAAGGTCCATGCTTTAGGAAGCTGTAGATTAAGGTCTTGAGTCTGTAACTTTCTACTTTATGTACTTTTATCCTTTTTGTATTATAATAGGATGTGAGCTATGTCATGTCATAGTCACATGTCAAAAGGCAATCTGCCTTTTGACTTTTTCATTGATCTTGTTGTCTAGATTAGTGATTCCAGCTGGCTTTCAAAGTATGGCTGACTGTAGGAGGTAGTATAAAGTATCTCAGGTTCTTGTATTTTATTTCTATGCTTTGTAACACTTGTAATAGAACTTGAGAGCAATATACATCTTCCGTGAAAACCAATTATCTAGTTCTTAAGCCTTCTGTCTCTTGTTTACTTATGTTATTCTAGTATCAAACTATCCTGCCAGTTACCTATTTGATCTGTTAAGTGTTTTAAGTCTCACCTCATTGTGAAAACTGAGTTGCTCACCCTTCAAACGGTCCTACAATTGGTATCAGAGCATTTCAGGCTCTTGATTGTAAGATCTCACCATCTTAGATCTCTCATGTTTTTCACAAAATACTTAACAACTCAAATGGCAGCTCTTTCAAAGGCTGATATGGAAACTGGCACAATGACAAAGTCCCCATTTATCACTCCTGAAGACTTTGATACTTGGTGTCAAAGAATGGAAGACTTCATCAAGTCTCAAGACTCCAGGATGTGGGAATCTGTTGTCTCTGGACCTTACATTCCATGCACCTCTTCAGCTGCTGCTGGAGGTGGCATGATCACAAAGGAAGTGGCTGATTATTCTGAAGAAGATAGATATCGATCAGAAGGCCATGATTGCCCTCCAAACTGCTTTTCCCAACTTTATCTACAGGGGCTTCAAGAAGTGCAAAACTGCCAAGCAGTTATGGGATGCACTAATGCTCATGTATGAGGGGTCCTCTGAAGCTAAGGAGAACAAAAAGGACCTCCTGAAGCAGCAGTTTGAGAATTTCACCTACAAGACAGGTTAAACCATGACTCAGCAGTACTTCAGGTATGTTGAGATTGTGGATACTCTAATGGATGTTGGAGTAACTCTTGAGAACAGAGATATTATGAGGAAGTTCATGTCCTCTTTTCCTACACAGTGGACTCACTACTGTGTTGTCATCAAAAGGACTGAGAACCTCAAAACTCTTACTCTTATAGAGTTGTATGGTATCCTCAGTGGCTACCAGATGGAGATGAACATGCAAAATCCATCTGGTAACTACAGCAATCAGCAGGGTTCAGCCCTTCATGTGGTTGAAAGGGATTGCAGAGAACCATAACATCATCTTATCTGCTACCCTGACAACTCACAAAAGAGTCCTTTCATCACCTTCCCTTAGACACCAAGGGAGAGCTACATCCAAGGAAGTCCATTCCAAGAGACAAGCTCTTCTCATGTTTTTGTGTCTGCTGATAAAAGTTCAGGCAGCTTTCTCTTCACCCTTGAAGACTTGGACTGTATCCATCCAGATGATCTGGAGTACATGGAGATAGTCCAGCAGATGGCTCTTCTCACTCACAAAGCCAAGAAGTTCTACAAGCGGACAGGGAGGAAGTTTCCTAGCAATGCAACCAGTGGAAAGTTTGGACTGGACAAAAGCAAGGTGAAGTGTTTCAACTGCAACCAAATAAGACACTTTGCCAGGGAATGTAAGGCACCTAGGACAAATGGTGGCCAAGCACAAGCCAGACCAAACTACACTGAAGGAGTGAACCAGAATGAGAAGCCAAAGTAGCAAGCTGCAGTTGCTATTGAAGAAGGAGGCTTTCACTGGAGCTTTCAAGTTGAGGATGCATCTCCAAATCAAGCACTAATGGCTGATCATGATGAAGCCAAGGTATTGGAAAATTTTTGCACTCCTGAATGTATTGCTAAAGTAAATAGAGACAGGTCCTATAACTTAGAAATGAGGTCTGATCTTGAGTCCTTAAATATCTTAAAATCTGACTTCAAAAGAGCTGAAAATGGATATAAACTAAAAATAGAGGATTTAGAGAAAACCATTTCAACTCTCAAACATGAACACACAAACTACATGACTTAGATTAAAGATCCAATAACTAAGTTAACTGAATGCCAAGCTGAGCTTGTGATCAGCAAAACCAGGATAGAAAAATGTGTTCTTGAAGAAGAGACCTTCAAGAACATGATATCCTCATCTTTGCATTCCAAAGTGTGTTATCAGAATAAGTAGGGACTAGGATCTACTGAGATAGCTCCTCCACGCTCCTTACTATCTGTAAGATCTCCAAGGTGTGAAACTTGTGAAGATGAGCTTCCCCTCATAGACCCTATGAGTGAAGAGAATGAAGAGGAGATAGTGAAGGATGGATCTGAGAAGAGTGAAGAAGATCATTCTAAGAAGGGTCACTATTCTCCTGAGGAGATAAATTCTGTTGGGTTATCAAAGTCCAAGAGGAAGAACTTGATCAGAAGAGCAAAGAGAAAGTCCAAGAAAGCTCAAAAGATCAAGGCCACTTTTGATTCTAAGCAGAAACAAGTATTCATTTCTGTAGGATTTGAGGTGGTAAAAGCTGAAGACTCAACTATGAATCCTGGTACTAGGGGTTCTAGTTCCTGTCAACCTCAACCAAACAACAACAAAAAGAAGGCTGATTTGTTGTGTACCACTGCTGCACAATCTGAACCATCCACATCCAGCAGCAAGTCTCTCCCTAAAAGATTTGCTACTTCATCTGTGAAGAAGAAGAAGGAAGTGGAGAGTGATCAAGATCCGTCTTGCTCTCAAAAGAAGGTTTCCAGAAGAATGCAGTTTGACTGTGTCATGTGTGGCAGTACTTCTCATTTAGCCAAGGATTGCATCTACAATCCCAAAAGCACTGTCCACATGATCAAGAAGAAATCTTCTGAAAAGATTAAGAAGAAGCCAACTTCTAAAGGAAAAGCCTTTTCTCTCGGAAGTTCTAAAGTGAAGAAGAAGACAAGTGATGACCATTGTGTTGCATGCCTGAAAGGGAAGCAGCATAAAGTGTCTCACAAGCCAAAGGAAAGAAACTCCATCACAACTCCCCTACACTTGTTACATATGGATCTTTTTGGCTCCATCAGTGTAATGAGTTTAGGAAGGACCTCATACTGTTTAGTGATTACAGAAGATTTCACTAGATTCACTTGGGTCTTTTTCCTTAGAACTAAGGATGAGACTCCTGAGATATTGAAGAATTTCATTCTGAAGATTGAGAATCAATCTGATCACAAGGTCAAGATCATAAGATGTGATCAAGGAACTGAATTTAAGAACCAAATCCTTGATACATTTTGTGATGAATAGGGTATTTCAAGACAATATAGTGCTGCCAGGACTACTCAGCAAAATGCTGTTGCTGAGAGGAGAAACATGACACTAATCGAAGCTGCAAGAACTATGTTGTCTGACTCTAAACTGCCTATCACCTTCTGGGCAGAAGCAGTAAACACTGCTTGCTATGTGTAGAACAGTGTTTTAGTAGTTAAGACTCATGGTAAGACTCCTTATGAACTGTGGCACAAAAGGAGACCTTTCATTGGTTTCCTCAGATCATTTGGATGTCCTTGTACCATCTTGAATACTAGAGATCAGATAGCCAAATTTGATGAGAAATCAGATGATGGATACTTCATTGGATACTCTTCTCAAGCTAAGGCTTATAGAGTGTACAATCTCAGAACCAAAATTGTTGATGAGTCAGCCAATGTGACTTTCAATGAACACACTCCTTGTGTGAGAGGTTCTGGTCCTGATTGGCTGTTTGATCTTGATATAGTTACTAACTGTTTTAACAAATCTTTTGAGAATGTTTCAGAATCTATAGGTAACTCATCAAAAGAAGATCCTGATCCAAGATTTGAGCTGAGAAGACCTTCAAGTCAATCTACTTCAGCTCCAGTATTAACTAATTCTGCAAATGGAGCTCCTATCAACACAACAATGACAAATCCTGCTGCTACATCTGAAGTGCCTTCAAATTCCAGCTCAGAGGCATAGAACCAAAGGGAAGGAGTTTCAAATGTAGAAGAAAATGGAAATGGTGACAGTGATCAAGAATTTCTTGATGCTAACTCCATGGAAGACAACATCATTGATGTCACACACTTATTGGATCAAGCTTTTCTTGATAAGTGTGCTGATGTGATGGGTGAATCTGCTTTGCCTGATCAAAATTTATCAAATTTGGATCTCTCCAACCAACTTGCTATGATCCCTCAACTAAGGATCCACAAGTCTCACCCTACTACAAACATCATTGGTGAAGTTGACCAAGGGGTAAAAACAAGAGGACAAACCCATGACAAAAATGTTTGTCTCTACTCTTGTTTTCTATCCCAAGTAGAGCCAAAGAAAGTTGAGGAGGCTCTGAAAGATGGAAGCTGGGTTGAAGCAATGCAGGAGGAACTGCTTCAATTCAAAAGACAGAAGGTTTGGAACCTATGTCCTCTTCCTCCTGGGAAGACTACTCTAGGAACCAAATGGGTGTTTAGGAACAAGAAGGATGATAGAGGACTTGTCATCAAGAACAAGGCAAGACTAGTTGTTCAAGGGTATACTCAGGAAGAAGGAATTGATTAAACTGATGTTTTTGCTCCAGTAGCAAGACTTGAAACTGTTAGGATATTTCTAGCCTTTGCTGCATTCAAGAATTTCAAGGTCTACCAACTTGATGTCAAGTGTGCTTTCTTATATGGGGTGATTGATGAAGAGGTGTATGTCAAACAACCACTTGGTTTTGCAGATCCTAATCATCCTGATTATGTCTGGAAGATGGATAAAGCTTTATATGTGTTGCACCAAGCTCCAAGGAAGTGGTATGAGACTCTATCTCAGTACCTATGTCAGCATGGTTACAAAAGGGGTACTATAGATGGAACTCTCTTCATCAAAGGAACAGGAAATGACTTGATGCTGGTTCAAGTATATGTAGATGACATTATCTTTGGGTCAACTAATCCAAGGCTCTGCAAAGACTTTGAGAAGCTGATGAAGAATAGATTTGAAATGAGTGCCATGGGGGAACTCAATTTGTTCTGGGAATTCAAGTGAAACAGGTTGACAACGGCATCTTCATAAGTCAGTCAAAGTATGTTCAGGACATACTTACAAGATTCAGTATGACTGACTGCAAGGTTGCGAAGACTCCCATAGCAAGAAATCACTCCCTTGGACCTGACCTTAAGGGGGAGTGTGTGGATGAGCATCTCTACAGAGCTATGATTGGGTCTCTCACGTATCTTACTACCAGCAGGCCTGATATCATGTTTGCCACATGTATCTGTGCTAGATATTAAGCCAATCCCAGGATGTCACACCTGGTTGCTATCAAGAGAATTTTAAGATACCTCAAAGGTGCTCCATCATGTGGCCTTTGGTATCCAAAGAATTCTGACTTCAATCTGTATGCATATACAGATAGTGACTATGGTGGCTGCAATATGACTGCAAAGTCTACATCAGGGGGATGTCAATTTCTTGGTGGAAGGATAGTCTCATGGCAATGCAAGAAACAATCCTGTGTATCTGCATCAACTGCTAAAGCTGAATACATTGCTGCTGCTAGCTACTGTGCTCAAGTGTTATGGATTCAGAATCAGATGCTAGACTATGGATTTAACTTCAAAGAGACTCCCATCCACATAGACAATAATAGTGCTATCTCTATTACAGAGAATCCTGTGCAGCACTCAAGGACCAAGCATATCAACACCAGGTATCATTTAATTAGAGATAATTTTGAAAAAGGGTTAATCAAACTAGTCAAAGTTCACACAAATGAACAATATGCTGATCTGTTCACCAAAGCTTTTGATGAACAGAGATTTAAGTATCTTATATCAGCTATTGGGATGATAAACTTTGAGTAGCTTTTTCTTAAACTTAAATTCAATATTATTTCTAAAATTTGTGTGTCCTCAGTTGTCCATTTTATCACCTTCATAAGCCCCTAATCGACTTGGAGGAAGATTGCTTTAGAAAATATTTCTTAGACTTTTCAAAATTTTGAACTTCTTTTCTTCGGAAGAAACTAAGTTACCTTCGGAAGAAAATTATGTCTTTAATATCAACTAACTACTTATGACAATTTACCTTTGGAAGAAATTCTTAGAATATCTTCCGAAGCGAAATTTTCTTTAAGTATTTTAAATGATATTAAAGAGCAATTCCCTTCCGAAAGTACTTATCTCTGAAAAGAGAAGAATTCTCTAAGTATTTTTCTACCGAAGCAAAATTTTCAAAACTCTTAGAAATATCTTCCGAAGCCAAATTGGTTTCGGAAGCTTTTATCAAAACTTCCGAAGCCAAATTACCTTCGGAAGATTTCGACTTCCAAGAAAACTACGTTTGGGCACTTGTTTAGAGGTGGAACCGACATCAGGATTTTAAAGTTTATCCTTTCATATTAACTTTGTCTCAAATCCATTTCATATATATACCCAACGGATTCCCCCTCTTTCACTTTTCTCTCATCATCTGCAACACTTTTCTAACCTAAATTCATCCGGAAACCGACCCTGTTCTTACCTTTCTTCTTGACGAAGCTCTCTAAAATGGCCAACCTTAACCGCAGAAACCAACCCGATTTCTCCATGCAACTTCATAGGCAACACAATCAGGTTGCTCTTCTGAACTCTAAGAAAGATCCTCCTTTCTCAGAGATTAGCCGATTTCTTTCTTTGTCTAACTACTTCACCTCCCTCACCATTGATCCTCCTCTCTATGAGGATCAGTTGTTAGACTTCTAGCGGACCTGCGAAGAGGTCACCATGGATGGGGAGAAGGCACTGTCTGCCACAGTGAAGGGGAGGACACTCTTCATCACTCCAGCCATCATCAACAACCATCTTCAGCTGGATGATGCAGAAGGTGATGTGTCCTTTCCCAAATGTGTTGTAAATCAGTCTTTTTCGTAGATGGGATATGAAGGAGACTTTTCAGTCAAAACCTTCAGGAAAGGGAAGGTCTCTTCCCAGTGGAAGTACCTCCTTCATGTCATCATAAACAGCTTGTCCAACAAGCATGGAGGATGGGACCAGATTCCTGAAGATCTGTCCTTCATAGTCCATGGACTGGTTTAGGGGGTCAAGTTTAGGTATTCTCACTTTGTTTACCTTAATTTACTGTCTAACTTAGACTCCTAGGAGTATTACATGTTCCCTATATATGTCCAGCATATTCTCAACTGTGAACTGGTCATAGTTGAGGGGAATAGGTAAAACTCTTAAATTGGGACAGATGAAGCCCGACATCTTCAAAATAATAAGAAAACCAACTTTGGGATTCTTTGGGGTAGAAACAGCCCTTGTCCCAAAAATGTTAGAGCTCATTGCTCAAGGTGACAACCTAGCAACACCAGCTAGTGTTGAACCCACACCTGTTGTTTCTCATCCACCCCAACAACCTACAATAACCATCACCTACCAAAGAAAACACAAACGAACCCCTGCTCAAGCTATTCAGTCTGAGCGGGCCCCCATATCACCACCCATGCAAGAAGAAGTGGATACTGGAGCTCCCACTTCTCTTGAGGAGCAAACCACTCCTATCTATCATTCTATCAGTGCTGAGGTTCCTCATGCTTAGCCTGATGAGCTCATACCCCAAGCAGCCTCAAGCTTTCACTCAGAGTCTCAAAACTCTAGTGATCAACCTTCAGGGGACAGTTACCATCCCCAGCCTCTAGATCTCAACCAACCAATCCCAAACCTTGAATTCTATGATGATGAAGATATGGGATTCAGTGAGTACCATGAGTCTCTCTTCTTCACCCCTACTAAAGGAGAGATGAGTGCTCCTGCCACCCCCATATCTAGCCCACATCATCCACCCCAAACTGAGGTGGATCTCCCTAAACAAGTTCAGGAAATCCATATGGAAAAGGCTCTCACTACTGCTAGTGATTACATCATTAAGACCTCAACCATGGCAACTCAGCCCATTGACACTTCACCTGAAGTTGTCAGCGAGCAGAGGAAATCCAGCAGCCAAGAACTCTATGCTGGTGATGAGGAAGAAGATATCAGTCCAACTCTCTCATCCCCCCATGATTCTTCTTCTGAAGATGAGAGGAGTCTGAAACTAAAGGTGCAACAACTAGAAAACATATTCACCTATTTGGTCTCAAAGGTTAGTCACTTGGAATCTCAAGTGACTGCCTTACGAAAGAAGGTCAATGACCAGTAACTTGAGATCATCGATCTCAAGGGCAAGCTAGCTAAGAGACCATTAAGACAAGCTCAATCAGGTCCACAAAAACCTGTGGAAGTAGTGGATTTGACCTCCAGCTCACCTATGCAAGTGGGTGATGCTACCAAAAAAGGGGAGAAAGTCCCTACAACCACAGAACCTGGGAGTTCTGTCATGAGTATGGACAATAAGGATTCACCACCCTCACTTGCAGTTGTCCAGTCTCAACAACTTCCTCAGGCTCACATTGATGTGGAGGCCTTACTTCAACAATTATTTGAGGAAGGAATTCCAATGTCCATGCCTGGCCCATCTCATCTAGCTGAAAATCCAATAATGGGATGGTGGTATGACTCTTCAAGAATGGAATTGGTGCTATCAAGGGCTTAGGGGTAGCAAGAACTCTTCAACTTTCAAACCCTGAGTTTCCATGATTGTATGAACTTGGTTGGTCTGCCTTTCATCAATCCAAGCCAAAACAGACAGGTTGGCAGACTAGCTGAGGTGATCCAAGAATGGGTTATGAGGGAATTCAGACAAAGAGCAATTTTATATAGATAGAGGCTAGCAGGGAAAACTGTTGGTCAACTGGATATTGAGGCAGACCCTAAGATTATCTTTGAAGGGGAAACCCCAGTTGAAGGCCCAGTAGAAGAACCTATGAACCTTGAGACAGGCTCACCCTCTACACCTAGTACCCTCAGTGACACACCTGCTGGTGAAGGTGTCTCACAACCTCTCTTTGACCAGAGCTCAAGCTCATCACAACCATCTGCAGGCCAAAGCTCTCTCCACCGTGAGTCATACAGGCCTATAATTGACAAAGGGAAAAGGAAGATGACTCCTGAGGAGATTGAGGATGAAAAAAGAGAAAGGAAGAGGAAGGCCAGGGGAGAAAGATCAGGAGAAGTCCCAAGCTTCATGCAAGCTACAATCAGGGCTGCCCATAGGCCTGATACTCAGAATGATGAGTTAAGGGTAGCCAGATTGAACTATCTGGGACTCAGAAACTACAACATTAATGAAATCATTTCTCTCCCCTTGGCAGAACTAGATGAACCGGTAGACAGGGAGCTGTACAAAGAGAGGAAGGAGGCTGAGGCAGTAGAACTGCTCCTCAAAATCAAAGAAGAGAGAAAAAAAAGACAACAAAGAGCTCCTGTCTTCTCTCCAGTTCATGAAAGTCCTGAGAAAGAGTCTGTGGCTGTTGAAGAGGAAGAAACTCAGATAAGCAGAGAACAAGAAAGACAAAGATGAGTGCTTATCTGAGTGCCACAGGACTCTATCAAGCAGCAGCTCTCAATCCCCTCTTATTTGAATACATTGAGTTTGAGTACCTAAATCAGCTTGATGAAGAGGCTCAAACTCAAAGAAAGGCAGTTAAAAGGAAAATGAGAGAGGAAGCTGCTAAAGCAATAGCCACCATCAGAGCCCAAGAGAAGAAGTCTGCTGACAGACTGAAGATGGTGAGCTTCTTGAAGCTGTATGGGTTCTCTTGAATGAGACTTGGTCCTATGTCTCTATCCATAATGGATAAGCACATCAGGAGGATCAAGCAGAAGATCAAATAAGGTTAGCTTGTGGACTTGCATTCTCCACCAAGTCCAGCTGCACCTGAAGTTGAGGTTAAGGTTAAAGAGACAACACAGCCTGAACCTGAAGCTACAACTGAGCCAACTTCATCTTCTTACCCACAGCAGGGTTCTAAGTCCCCTCCTACTAATCAAATGGTGAGCAAGGACCTAACTGAGGAAAGCACAAAAAGTCAATCTGGTGCTGCAGGCCAGGCTCCCCAGTCGAAGTATAGAGTGAGGAAGAGGATGGCTATCAGAAGGGACAGAAGAAAGAAGAAGAAGTCCAAGGCATCCACGTCACCACCTCAGGATGAGTCAAAACATCCTGAGGATGTGCAACAAGAGGCTGACCAATCAACTCTAATTCAGGTTGAGCCTCTTGCATCAGGAAGACCCATTCTGTCCTGGACTTTTGCTACAAATCCAGATAGTTGGTATGTAGTCAGAGATCAAGGTAGTCAAGATGTCTATCTCTGGCAGGACATGCTTGACCTACCTCTACATGATCTCTTTGACATGAGAAGATTCTATGAGAGTCTAAAGGATCCACATCAACTGATGAAGAAGGGAATGCTTCTGATCCTAATGAGGACTATCAACTGCTGAAAAACTTTTGTGTTTTGGTAGCATCAGCCTAGGGGGAGTTTGTAAGGATTATACAAGAGGCTGATGCACTCAAAATAGTCAGGGTATCTCCTGAATGCATGCACCTTGTGCATGGTAGAAGTTACTTCGAAAGTTTTACACAAAGCAAAGAAATCTCTCTAAGTTTAAAATCTTTCGAAGCCAAAGACCAAATCTTTTGAAGCCAAAGATAAAGTCTTCCAAAGCTTAGAAGACAAAGACTTTCGAAGCCTCAAAGATAGAAGACTGATTTCTTTCAAAGACAGAGAAGACATGCTCTCTGTGATCAATAACTTTTCAGAAAAGCTGACCAATTTTTCGCTGTCACTCTGCAGGCTCACCAACTTTACATAAGTTGGTGAAATGGTCCATGCTTTAGAAAGCTATAGATTAAGATCTTGAGTCTGTAACTTTCTACTTTATGTACTTTTATTCTTTTTGTATTACAATAGGATGTGAGCTATGGCATGTCATAGTCACATGTTAAAAGGCAATCTGCCTTTTGACTTTTTCATTGATCTTGTTGTCTAGATTAGTGATTCTAGCTGGCTTTCAAAGTATGGCCGGCTGTAGGAGGTAGTATAAAGTATCTCAGGTTCTTGTATTTTATTTCTATGCTTTGTAACACTTGTAATAGAACTTGAGAGCAATATACATCTTCCGTGAAAACCAATTATCTAGTTCTTAAGCTTTCTGTCTCTTGTTTACTTATGTTATTCTAGTATCAAACTATCCTGCCAGTTCCTTATTTGATTTGTTAAGTGTTCTAAGTCTCTCCTCATTATGAAAACTGAGTTGCTCACCCTTCAAACAGTCCTGCAATTGGTATCAAAGCTTTTTAGGCTCTTGATTGTAAGATCTCACCATCTTAGATCTCTTAAGTTTTTCACAAAATACTTAACAACTCAAATGGCAGCTCTTTCAAAGGCTGATAAGGAAACTGGCACAATGACAAAGTCCCCACTAATCACTCCTGAAGACTTTGATACTTGGTGTCAAAGAATGGAAGGCTTCATCAAGTCTCAAGACTCCAGGATGTGAGAATCCGTTGTCTCTGGACCTTACATTCCATGCACCTCTTCAGCTGCTGCTGGAGGTGGCATGATCCCAAAAGAAGTGGCTGACTATTCTGAAGAAGATAGAGAGAAGATAAATATCGATCAGATGCCATGACTGCCCTCCAAACAGCTCTTCCCAACTCTATCTATAGTGGCTTCAAGAAGTGCAAAACTATCAAGCAGTTATGGGATGCACTAAAGCTCATGTCTGAGGGTTCCTCTGAAGCCAAGGAGAACAAAAAGGACCTCCTGAAGCAGCAGTTGGAGAATTTCACCTACAAGACAGGTTAAACCATGACTCAGCAGTACTTCAGGTATATTGAGATTGTGGATACTCTAGTGGATGTTGGAGTAACTCTTGAGAACATGGATATTGTAAGGAAGTTCATGTCCTCTCTTCCCAGACAGTGGACTCACTACTGTGTTGTCATCAAAAGGACTGAGAACCTCAAAACTCTTACTCTTACAGAGTTGTATGGTATCCTCAGTGGCTACTAGATGGAGATGAACATGCAAAATCCATCTGGTAACTCCAGCAATCAGCAGGGTTTAGCCCTTCATGTGGTTGAAAAAGATTGCAGAGAACCACAACATCATCTTATCTGCTACCCTGACAACTCACAAAAGGGTGCTTTTATCACCTTCCCTAAGACACTAAGGGAGCGCTACATCCAAGGAAGTCCATTCTAAGAGACAAGCTCTTCTCCTGCTTTTGTGTCTGCTGATGAAGGTTTTGGCAGCTTTCTCTTCACCCTTGAAGACTTGGACTGTATCCATCCAGATGATCTGGAGTACATGGAGATAGTCCAGCAGATGGCTCTTCTCACTCACAGAGCCAAGAAGTTTTACAAGCGGACAGGGAGGAAGTTTCCTAGCAATGCAGCCAGTGGAAAGTTTGGACTGGACAAAAGCAAGGTGAAGTGTTTCAACTGCAACCAAATGGGACACTTTGCCGGGGAGTGCAAGGCACCTAGGACAAATGGTGGCCAAGCACAAGCCGGACCAAGTTACACTGAAGGAGTAAACCAGAATAAGAAGCCAAAGCAGCAAGCTATAGTTGCTGTTGAAGAAGGAGGCTTTGACTGGAGCTTTCAAGTTGAGGATGCATCTCCAAATCAAGCACTAATAGCTGATCATGATGAAGCCAAGGTATTGGAACATCTTTGCACTCCTGAATGTATTGCTAAAGTAAATAGATACTGGTCCTATAACTTAGAAATGAGGTCTGATCTTGAGTCCTTAAATATCTTAAAATCTGACTTCAAAAGAGCTGAAAATGGATATAAACTAAAAGTAGAGGATTTAGAGAAAACCATTTCAACTCTCAAACATGAACACACAAACTACATGACTCAGATTAAAGATCTCATAACTAAGTTAACTGAATGCCAGGCTGAGCTTGTGATCAGCAAAGCCAGGGCAGAAAAATGTGTTTTTGAAGAAGAGACCTTCAAGAACATGATATCCTCATCTCTGCATTCCAAAGTGTGTTATCAGGGACTAGGATCTACTGAGATAGCTCCTCCATACTCCTTACTATCTGTAAGATCTCCAAGGTGTGAAACTTGTGAAGATGAGCTTCCCCTCATAGTCTAAGAGGAAGAACTTGATCAAAAGAGCAAAGAGAAAGTCCAAGAAAGCTCAGGAGATCAAGGCCACTTTTGATTCTAAGCAGAAACAAGTATTTATTTCTGCAGAATTTGAGGTGGTAAAAGCTGAAAACTCAACTATGAATCCTGGTACCAGGGGTTCTAGTTCCTGTCAACCTCAACCCAACAACAACAAGAAGAAGGCTGATTTGTTATGTACCACTGCTGCACAATCTAAACCATCCACATCCAGCAGCAAGTCTCTCCCTAAAAGACTTGCTACTTCATCTGTGAAGAAGAAGAAGGAAGTAGAGAGTGATCAAGATCAGTCTTGCTCTCAAAAGAAGGCTTCCAGAAGAATGCAATTTGACTGTGTCATGTGTGGCAGTACTTCTCATTTAGCCAAGGATTGCATCTACAATCCCAAAAGCACTGTCCACATTATCAAGAAGAAATCTTCTGAAAAGATTAAGAAGAAGCCAACTTCTGAAGGAAAAGCCTTTTCTCTCGGAAGTTCTAAAGTGAAGAAGAAGACAAGTGAAAACTTGCCTTCGGAAGAAAAATTGGTCTCGGAAGAAAGGAATGCTTCCGAAGTACTGAAGTCTACTGCAGTGAAAGCAAGATCTTCCGAAGGTCCAGTCTCCAAAACTTTCGAATTGTTGAAGATCAAGTCTAAGCTTCCAAAGGTGGTGTGGAAGACAAAAAAAGACCATGTGACTAAAAGTTCTTCATCAACAACAGCTGCTGATCCTCAAATCTTGAACATAAGATCAATTACTGTTGCATTGTCTTCTGTTGATATTACTGAGCCCAAGACCAGCAAGGCTTGGGTTTCCAAATGTAACTAATCATCTCTTTTTGTGCAGGAACAACTAAAGACCAACAGGAATGTGTGGATCATTGACAGTGGCTGTTCCAGGCACATGACAGGTAATAGCTCTCTACTCTAAAATTTTGAAAAGATTGATGGACGGCCTGTTGTTTTTGGAGGAGATGCAGGAGGTTATATCACAGGAAGTGGCATGGTCACAAATGGTAAGCTCTGCATTGAGAAGGTAAACTTTGTTAAGAAGCTTGGGTACAATCAACTGAGTGTATCCTAATTTTGTGATCAAAAGCGTAACATGCTCTTTACTGAGCATGAGTGCATTGTTCTCAAGCCCGGGGTGGTCATTCCTCAAGAGCACATTCTGCTCAGAGGCCCCAGGAAAGGGAACATGTACAAGATGGATTTTATAAAACTTCTCCCTCTAGAGAAGTGTCCTGCTTTCTGTCTAAAGCAAATAGTGATGAGTCTTTTCTCTGGCATAAAAGAATGTGCCATGTAAACTTTAAAAATATAAACAAATTAATTAAGAATGATTTGGTAACTGGAATACCAAAGAAAGAGTTTACAAGTGATGACCATTGTGTTGCATGCCTGAAAGGAAAGCAGCATAAAGTGTCTCACAAGACAAAAGAAAGAAACTCCATCACTACTCCCCTACACTTGTTACATATGGATCTTTTTAGCCCCACTAGTGTAATGAGTTTAGGAAGGACCTCATACTGTTTAGTAATCACAGATGATTTCACTAGATTCACTTGGGTCTTCTTCGTTAGAACTAAGGATGAGACTCCTGAGATATTGAAGAATTTCATTCTGAAGATTGAGAATCAATCTGATCACAAGGTCAAGATCATAAGATGTGATCAAGGAACTAAATTTAAGAACCAAATCCTTGATACATTTTGTGATGAAAAGGGTATTTCAATACAATATAGTGCTACCAGGACTCCTCAGCAAAATGGTGTTGCTGAGAGGAGAAACAGGACACTAATCTGCAAAAACTATGTTGTCTGACTCTAAACTGCCTATCACCTTCTGGGAAGAAGCAGTAAACACTACCTACATGACACATCAATGTTTTGAAAGTATACTGTCACATTAATTCATATCAATCGATAAGAATTATGCATTGATGTATTAGTATTATTAATTAATTGGGAAAAACATATATCTAAGGGTCCTGTTGGGGACACCGCAGGTGTTGTTGGGAGACACCGGACCTAACCGTCACGATTAGGCCTAACCGTGATGGTTTGAAGGCTAAACGTGACTTCGTGAGCTAAATGTGACGGTTTGATAGCTAACCGACAAAACTACACTGATAACGAGGCACGTTAAGAAATTTTTAAAAATTAACCACCTTTAACCGGTGGTAGTGGGTTTCGAGCCCACACCACTCCCATATTCCCCTAACATCTTAACTGGTCGGACTAGGAGTGGTTCACTGACTTGTAATGGAAATAATCATATACATACGTGGTGTACAAAAATGTCATGGTAAGGGCAAATTGTGACCTTTTGTCTGAGGGGTGGCGGTTTTGACAACAACCGTCATAGTCTGTTGACAACAACCGTGACAGTTAGACCTTACTGCCACGTGTACCTTCATATAAAGGTCACGGTTAGCCCAAACCGTGACCTTTTAGGCTTAACTTTTACATTTTAAAACCGATTACGATCATCTATATATTTCAAAACGGGTATAATCTTCGTGAATATACGCACACATCAACATATATACACGTTAAGAACAAATACTCTTCGCAGACATACGTACAAACATACGCACGTGTACAAACCGTGATGTTTTAAAGCTACTCTACACCGTCTCTAAACCGATTACGATCATCTATATATATCAAAATGTGTATATTTTTCGTGAACATATACACACATCAACATATAAATACATTAAATACTAAAAATAATAAAAGTCTATTTATATAATAATAATAATAATGATAATAATAATAATAATAATATACTCTAATAAAAATAAAAATATTAAATACTAAAAATAAAAATATTAAATACTTATATAATAATAAAAATAATATTGATAAAAAATAATAGCGATGACGATCAAACCGAAAAAATACTCGTAATATGATAAAAAAAAATAAACACAAAACAAAAACTCGTGTGTGACGATTGCGTTCGACCTTGTGATAAAATAAAAATAGACACAAAACACAAACTCGTGTGTGACGATTGCATTCGACCTTGTGATAAGATAAAAATAAACACAAAGTAGTGTGATTAAAAAAATTAAATATTATACCTAATATGTCACGATTTGCCCAAACCGTGACATATACACCACCACTAAAACTTTAAAACCCAACTCTAAAAAAAAACACACTCACATTTCCTCAATAATTAACCCAATCCCGAGTTGCAAAAATTCTCTGAACCCTAATCGTGACGGTTAGGCCCAACCGTGACGGTAAGTTTCTACACCGGACCTAAAGGTCACGGTTTAGCCAAACCGTGACGTTTAGGTCCGGTTTTCTCCAGATTTCCTACGATGTGCCTAAAATTTCTGATATCTAATCCATTTCTATAACTACAACAAATAAATGCATATGTATTTGAACCTTAAAAAGTAATGATTACATGATAACGACATTCTAAATAGCATGCAAGCATGCCTTAACATAAAAAAATAGTAACCTTATAATTAAATAATGAAAAGCAACCAAATCAGCTCAATAATTGAAAGGTAATAGTCGAAGATATGTAAAAACACGCGTCACAATAACCTAACAAGTAGTCAAGTAATTTAAAAAAAGACAAATAGCTAAACGTACATATCTCTACCTATATTTTTACTTGTAAGAAATCATAAGTCTAGACTTTGTTAACACATAATATGACTTCTTAGGAAAAGATCTACAGGATACCTAGAAACAATATGAACTCAAAAATAAAAATAAAAAAAAAATAAAAAAAATAACTATACAATCAAACATACAAACTCATGACTTTCTAATGAAGATACGATACGATGGAAAGACTCTAAGAAGAACATGAGAACCCTCAAACACGTTAAATACACTGCAAAGGAATTTTAGAGAGAAGGTGGAGAACAAGTTAAAGAGCAGTAGAATTAGCTAAGGTTACAATTGGATCGTGAATAGTGACCCTCATGTATTCAATCATGATACACTTGAGTCGATTAGTTCTAACACTAGCCTAATAGTAACTCAATCAACCCAACATCATATACTTAACCCTGTTAGTTTAATAGTAGTCAAACAGTAACTCAGAATCAATACAAGAGGTCAGTGGTAATAAGTCAAAGAATAATAAGTTAAATTCATTAAAAAAAATACACTGCATTAGAATACATGATACATTTATAAAAATCAAAATTGATATATTTCAATATGTAATATCCTAAAAAGGTTGCATATTCTTGTCTGTAAAAACCTCACCATGACCATCAAGGTCCGAGGGTAGCATCATTGGTAGTGGGCAATGGGTGAAATCCCTAGTGGGATCCAAGGAACAAGGACCCAGGCTAAGGTCCAGCTGCCAGGTTAGTGTGAAAAATTCTATTTTGACAAGTTTATAATACATGAAAAATCATACATCGCACCATGTGAAAACAAAACAAGAGACAGTCATAGTAAAGAAAGGCACCGTTGTGTTAATCAAGGCATGATCGTGTCGATAATGAGATAACAACAAGATTGACACGTGGATAGACCGATTGATGTGTGACCTAGAACGACCGTGCCTAAACGGTGCATGACCATGCCTAAGAGGCAGCGGACGAGCTTGCTTTATGCCAACCTTGGGTTTCTATAAATAAAAAATCACCACTAAGGAGAGTTTAATAAATTCTTTAAAAAATAACATTTTTATAGACATAGTTGATAATGAGGGTTTTTCTTGCTTGATTTGACATTAAGAGTACCCGCCTCTATTAAGGGCGGGGACTTGGTCCTCGTTGAAAACGCCAAGTTCAAGCTTCTAGCTGATTTGTTTGTTTTATAGAACTCGCCCAAGATAGAGGAGAGTTCTCAAAAAGCACAATTTCTTTGTCATTCTTCCGACAACATCACGTGAACCATCACCATCAATTTGAATATTAAATTGCATGCAAGTTTCAACCACCTACACATGAACCACTTACAAATAAATTTTTAACACCCAAATTAAAGGAAACAAATTCAAAAGTGCTATCCTAATTACTCCTAGAGGCTCATTTTCAATATGGTGAATTACGGATTCTTTAAGGGTTGGGTATATCCAGAGAAGAAATATTTTTAGTATTATTTTTCGGAGAGGGGGATGTAAAATGCTTTATAGTAATCAATTCTTTCATGATCAAGAATTTGTCCTTCCTAAATAGTAAGATTTAAAAAATAAAAACCAAGCATCCATACATGTTTTTTGTCTACTAATAATCACATAACATCGTTATTGGAAACTAAAGTAATTAAGATACGCATACCTCCAACAAACTTTACCTTAGCATCACATATGTTCCAAAAAGATAAATTGTTTTACATGGCCTTTGTAATGCCCCAAATTCTTGGAGAAATAAATTCCATTTTTAAGTTTGGGTTAGAAAAGCTAATTAAAGGTAACTAAAAGGATAAATTGGGTTCAAAAGGGGTTAAAACCCGAAAACCCTACTATATAAAGAAGGGAAGCCACCGTCCCCTCTCTTTCTTGCTTTGCAAGACTTCTAAACAAGGAAAGAGAGGGAGACAACGAGAATTAGTGAGAGAGAGTGTATAGGAAGCTTGGAAATCGGCCACAAGCAAGAAGGAGGCTGTGAAGTCTCATTGAAATTCATATTCTCTAGCTTGTAAGTTGTGTTTAGAATGATAAAGATTGAATCAAGAAATTTGTTTTTATAAATCTAGAGAGAAAAAGTGAGACTTTGAGAGATAAATATTCTTATCAAGAGAAAGGTAAGTGATCCATGTTCCAAACATGGATATATGCACGAGATTGTAATATTACAACGTTTAAAGTAGATTTGAGTATTAAAGTTTAAATCTTTGAATGCTATAGAGTGTTAGAAGTGGGTGACGCCATTTGTAGCATTATTCTAGCTTCAAAATGTGAGTTTGGATCCCTACTTTTCAATGTTTTCGAGGATGATGCACATACACAACGTATGTTCATACATCTATTAAGTCTTACGTTAAAGATTGCGTTGAATCATGTTATGATGGGTTTATGTGTACGATTTTGTATATGTCTCCTTCTTCTAGATTCTTCAAGTTATACTAATCTTTTTTCCTGGAGTTGTTGACAACACTAGTGTTGAGGGCTGCCTAAGTCTCTCCAATCAAGTTTTTATAGTTTACTTTGCCCACCCATTTTTATGGAGCTTAAATACTAAATTTATTAGGTAATAAGATTTTAAAACAAAAAAAAGAGTTGAAATTCAATCCTACCACCCAGTCTAACCGGTTCAAATGGAAATGGTTCCAAGAGGCACAAATGAACAAGTTCTACGACTAACCCATGCTTTGACTGATTTGACCGGTTCAATCAAATCTAGTTCTGAAAACACTGGTCCAATACTCATAACATATAGTTAATATCTTTCGTAAACAACTAACCACTTCTTGATTATTCTTAACATGGTTCCAACTGCAAATCGCTTCTTATCCTTAGCTTATGGCAGTGTATTCATTTATCATTTATATAACACTAGTGAACTAGACGATACTAAATTATAAATTAATAAGTTACAAGCTATAGACACCCCTCAATTACGTACAATTCCTTAAAGCTACTAAATATATCTATAAAATTTTATCTTCTATTAGTAATAATAAAAGTTTCAATTAATGGATGATGTTGAGTTCCGTTTAAAAGTCTTGAAAGCATTAGAAATCTCTAGTGTTTTCTTTCTTACTTTAAATATCCATCAAGAACTCTTGATGAGTCACCATTTCTCCTATCTAACAAAAGCAGCAAAAATATTTCACAACCTTTATCGATCACTTGTCGAAATGTGCACGTTTGTTGCGACCAACATACATCATTTTATCACATATCTTTCTATTTTTGCACAAATATGCAATTATGAAGCTGATACCGATGGCAATTAAGTTAAAGTTAAAAAGAGGACAAAAACTAAAGAAACAAAATCTTAAAAGACAACCATCTACGGTAAAGAAAATTGCCTATTTATTTTAAACTAAGCTCAACTCGCATGCAAAGTCACATATTATTTCCATAGGAATCATAACAAAGTGTGGTTCTTAGATTCGTTACTATACCTATTAGCTTTGATGGCAACTTTCTCTACGTGGACCATTCAAGATATTGTGAGACAGTTTTGAAGTTTAGGTTTTCAATTTTTATATTTAATATTTTGAAATTAATTTTGACATATTTTGTTCTTTTTTTAAAAATTTTAAAATAAAATGTTTTCTTAAATATCGGATTATATAATCGTAATGTGCTTGTTTTTATTTACGTTTCTCGTAAGTTTCGTTTGAAACTGACACCGGTCGAACATAATGTATTTTTCTTTGAAATTCACTTTTGTACACCATCGTGACGTACTTATTTTTATTTAGAATAAACTTCACTTCAACTCCATGTGGTTAATCCAATTACACTTTACCTCCAAAAGTTTTAAAATCTTGATTTTACTCCCCGAGTTATGTAATTTGTTTCAATCAACTCCAACTCACCAACACTTTATTAAATGAAATGACATTTTAGGTATTTTCCACATAGGAACTAATTATATAGTTTTTTATTAATATAGTTGATTAGTTGAAGGACCATTTTAAGTGATTTATTCAAAATTTTTAATAAAAAACTATTAAGAATAAAAGAATTTAACACATGTTACTCTCTCCCTCTTCGTCCTTTTGTCCTTTCCGCCGGCGACTATCACCACACCAAACTACCATCGATGAACCACCTTTTCTCCTTGCCACCACCATGCCCTGCCACCACCACGCCACCAATATCGTCGCCACCACCACACCACCGTCATTGCCACACCACCTCTTTTATTTTCTTTTTTGACATCATCATCACTAAGAGATCTAAATTGCTCATATAATAGGTCTAACATCATCATCACAATGCTATAATTTCTACTTAAGTTTCTTTACACTCCAACAACGCGTAGCCAAAACTCATAGATAACATATAATATATTTTTGGTTTTTCCACAAAATATTGTTTTCAGAAATCTTGAACATAACGTTGTGACGTCATTATATTTAAGAACATGTCTATATCTACTTCGTTTAAAACCAAGCTTACAACATGTAGAACAAATTGGAACAAAACCTACTGTTAAAGGCAACAAGAACAACTTATTTTTTGTTTGAAAATAAAAAACCCAAATAAAATGACCTTACTCGGTGATGTAGATGTCGAAAGGTTTTAGGAACTAAATTAATATAAGATGAGAACTGTAAGTGCCACGTTGGTTGAGAGATAGAACGAAGGCTAAACCTTATCTTACAAGATGCATTTTGCATGGCAAACAATTTGTGAGGCAAAAACAAAATTGTGAGTTTGTGGATGGACACCTTGGGGGCAAAGCAAATAATATCCATACATTATTTACATGGACTGTACAGATGGTATTAAAGCTAGGGGCCGGGCCGGTTTGTTAGCAAGGGATGCTAGGCTCCAAAAAGGTGTTGGAGATTTAAGTTCCACATCAGTTAGGGGGGGGGGGGGGGGGGGGATAATGTAGCATTTCTAATAAGAAGGTTAAAACCTTCTCTGCTAAGATACATTCTAAATGGGCGAGCAATTCATGGGCAAAAACATAATCATGATTTTCGAGATAGGACCAGGGGCAAAGTAGAAATATAGTTGCATGGTTTATTTGGATTATTACAAAAATAAACAGGAAAACAAAAAAACATGAGATATAAATATATAGGGAGAAAGAAGGAGAGAGAGAATGAGATGATATATATGAATAGAATTAAGTTTTGTGTAATGCCCTTAATTTAATTACCGGATTTTTTAATAATTATCAAAATCAATACATGAAAAACCAGGATCTTTCAAAACTTTTCTATTATTAACATTATAAAACCCTACTAAGGAAAGTATTTATCTAAACCGTCTCGAAATTAAGTCTTTAATACATGCTCATAACATGTCAGTGTGTGAATTGCATGTTCAATCTGACCCTCTGTTTGTGGATATATGTAATGCTAGTTTAATAGATTTCTAATTCCTCTCGGTATTTTCTCTAAAATATAAAAGTGAAACGAGTATCACAATCTGATACAATCATTACTACTACCCTGTTCCTTGGTACTGTCTCTCTCATATACTTTTCAGCCATACATCCAGAGCAATAAGCTTTTATTATAGAAAAAAAATGAGCACTTTTTGTCAAATGATCTATAACTATCGAGATTGTATCATAACCTTTTGTTATCTTTGGTAAGTTTGTTATTAGATCCATTGTGATATGTTCTTATTTCCATTTAAAAATTTCTAACGGTTGGATCTTTCCAAAGGGTTTTTGAAGCTCAGCTATAACTTATGGACATGTTAAATACTTCTCAATGAATTTAACAATGCCTCATTTTATTCCCAACCACCTATAGTCTTTTTCTTTTTAGATTTTGGCACATTTTGGTTTCACAAGGACGCATAAAATATCTTGATTTATGAGCTTCATTTTAAAGTATGATTTAACTTCGCATGTATCTGAAATCCACACACGTTTGAACTTTGTCTTAATTCCTTTTGTAATATTTTGCTTGACTTATGATTCTCTCATGCTATAATTTTATCTTTTTATGCTTATTTTTGAGCATTATTTACTAATGTCATTAGATTGTTGTGTAATTCCCTTTATGACTCAACACATTTGCTGTGACATTTGTTTTTTCAGGGTGATAATGGATTTCACACATGTATTTCATAATCAATTTCAAGCCTCTCTTTTGACTCATATTCAAATTTTTCTGATTAAAAATATACTACAAACTTTTATGATCAGAATAAATAGTGTAATTTAACGACAGATAATGTCTTTAGAGTTTAAGAGAAAATACTACCGCTCTTAACTCCAAATCATGAGTTGTATAATTCATGTCATGGGGTTTTAGTTGCATTGATGCATATGTATGGCCATTCCTTGTTGCATAAGCATGCAACCTAGGACAAATCTCAAAGCACTTGAGTATAAGACCAAATATATGATTTTGTCCATCATGGATAGCACTTGATCTTGAGTTATCTATTTTTTTAATATTAGAAAAGCTTGCTTTTGGTTTTGCTCCAAATAAACGTAATATATTTCTTGGTCAACTTTATTAATGACAAGTCTATCTTAGAGAAGTCTTGAAAAAATCTCTTATTACAGCCTGCATGACCAAGAAAAATTCAAACTTTTATAGAAGTCTTCAGAAGTTTCTCTTTCATTACAAAGTCAATCTTAGATGGATCAACCATGATCCTATCCGTGTTACTTACATGCCTTAGAAATTACATTTCTCATAGCCAAAATACACACAAAATACACACCTTGAGAAATTTGTGTACAATATATCCTTTCATAATGTTTCTAGCACCTCACGTGATTAAAGGCATGCTCCTTCTCAATTTGAGAGTAGATAGGATATCGTCAGTGAAGATGATCACTGAATGATCTAGCATTGATTTACACACTCTGTGACATCCGGTAATTTTCCGTTACCAAACTCCGTTAGTTTCGTTAGATCTTCCATACACGTGTCGTGAGCACACACTAGTTGTCATTGAACATTAGTGACTTAATAACAATTATCTATGATAAACAGTTGATAATCTAATTAATAATGTTGATTATTAGTTGTGCTTATGTGGTTCATGCATTTTAAGTTATTATGTGTGAATTTTACTTGATAACGTGACAACGTGTAACAATGACTTCATGTGTTTTGTTGATAGTTGAAAATACATATGATTACTATTATTGATTGATAATATTTATATTCTTGTAGTTAAAGATTGTTAAAATGTGTTAAAAAGATTAATTTTTATAAAAGGTGATTAAAGAGGGTTTAAAGGGTAAATCTAATTAAGTTAAGTTGAAAAAAACCCAAACCCTAGCCCCCAATTCCCATTTGCGGCCGTAACCCCCTCCAAACACCCCATTCTTTGTGATTTTGAGCAATACCAAGCAAGAACAATTCGATTTTGAGTAGTTCCAAGTGTTAGCAAGTGTTAATCATCATCCCTACACGTTTAAAGGTGAGTTTTATCAAGTTTTTCATGGTTTTGATGAGTGATTAATGATGATACGTTGTTAGATAGGTTGTATGAATGTTGGGTTATGTTGATTATGCAAGAAATCCATGGTTTGATCATATTGTTCATACATTGCCTAAAGAGGAAACTTTTCTTCATGGAAATTCATGGATTGTTGATTAGTATGTGTTAGATGATTGTTATGGACTTGATGAAGTATATATTTGATGAATTCATGAATGAATTGGGTGTTAGATGGATTTTGGATGTTAGTTTCCCAAAAGGAAAACTTTATTGATGTGGAACATTGGATTTTGTGAATTGGACATGTTTATGATACTAGGATCATGCTAGAATGCTTATTGATGATTTCTAAGGTATTGGAATGTGTGAATTGGATCATGTGAATGTTGGATGAATTGCTTGAGAAATCTAGGTTCCATAGGATATGGTGTGATGTTGGCTAAGGGTAGAGAATTATGAATCATGTTTGGGATTGTAATAGATCATTATGATGTATGTTAATTGGTGTGAATTGTGTTGGTTAATGTGATAATGATAGTCATACACGCGTGCGAATATGAGGCCCCTACTTAGTAGGATTGGTAGGGTTTAGGATGTGAAGTCGTGAGTGGTTTCACATGGCATGTAGTGCATGATTAGATTCAATGTATGAATTGCTAGTTGTGATGTAATTATGTTTGTGTTGAGCATGATGTTGGGTTTAGATTTGCAAGTGTTGTATGATGAAATATGCTATATGATGATCTATGTTCGTATGATGATGTTGATAGAATCTAAGATTGACGATGTGATCTATGTGAAAAGCTTACATGGTAATAATGTGTTATGAGATGTTAAACTTGATCAAACAAGAATTTAATTAACAAGTCACCAACGAGTCAAACGGGTCAACTAGGTCAAATGTGTCATTTTGGTTTCAAAACCCTAGGGTTGATGTGTTGATGAGCACTTAGGGTTGTTATGTTTCTCCGGTTGCATGTACTTATGTACTCACATGTTCTAGGTAACCTTTGACGGGTTGTCTTTTCTCTCATTGCAAGCTTTGCACTTATTGTTGATTTGCGCATCTGGTGAGTTCATGCCCCACTTTTAAACACTCTCTTTTGTGGGAGATAGCATACTTATTTATAAACGCTTTACTATTATGAAATATGCATAGTTTAACATAGTGTTGTATACCATTGAAAGACCTCACACTTTCGAATCGTTAATTAAGGAATCTAGCGGGAAATTTTAAGTAGTACTACTAGGTCTGACAAGCCCCACTCGTATGACTGGAGGTTAAGCGGGTGTAATATTGTCCTAAACAACTAATAGCGTCACGACCTGTTATGCCGTGGCGAGAGGCAAACAGACAAACACAGTCAGCTTCGATCGCGAAATCACTATGGTTATTACTTATGAATATAGACTAGCTATCTATTTCACTGCATTATTTCTATGTTTTATAACTATCACTGATTATGTTAAACGCAAACTGTTGAACTCACCAACCATTGTGTTGACTCTTTTAGTATGCTATATTCAGGTCATTAGCTTCGGTTGCTAGTAGGAGCACTTCACGAGTCCAGCATGCATCTCAATCAAGCATATTTTGTGACCCTCGCCACCTATCCATATTTGTAACCCGATCTATTTTCATTTATTGTTTATGCAATAAAACATTTGAAATTCTATGTTATATTATTTGTTTGATAATGTCATATAACTTAATTCGTTAGTAAGACTAATCTTTGACATATAACTTTACTTGTGTCATTATCGTGACATCGTATGTCTTAATGTTTACATGAACAATATTCATATGACTTGATGATGGTGATTGGGAGCCTAAATTAATAATATCATAAAGTTTTTATATATTAATGAAATTCTGAATTCATTTTATTACTAAAGTTAATAAAAAAAACTCTTATGGATTTCCATCCTTAGTTTTATAAAGATTCTTAATCATAATATTTTTATAAAAATTTATAATTATTATACTCTTATAAAAAAAATATTAACTATTTTAAAGTCCTTAAAATGATTCAAAAAAAAATCTTTAATTTTACAACTTTAATACAAATTTTTTTATAAAATTAATTTTATAAACATTCCTTTTTTTTTAGAAAATTTGAAAGACCAAAATTACTCACATTTGACTTATTTATGATCCATCCATAATTCTCTAATCTTAATTATACTAATAAAAACTCTCCATTTATAACCCTAATCTTAATTATACTCATAAAACCTCTCCATTTATAACACTCATCTTCCTACCTATAAATACTAACCTTTGTACCATTAATTTTTTTACACCAACTCTTCCTAACTTACAAGGGAGTTTTCTTTCTTCACCCTCTATACAACCTCAAGAAACTTTCAATCTCAATTCCCTATTAAAGCCTTTAAAAGTTTCAAATCCGTTCGTCATTCTCAAGGTAGCAACCGTATTTTTAATTTTAATGTTATTATTACTCTCTCAATTTCTAAGTGATTCTAAGCAACTTTATAATAATAAAACTTCTTATGGTTTTATTCAACCATAACCTTCTATTATCATCTATACACTCAATAAAAATTTATTATACGCGCTTTTTATTTTTAAAACCCTAAAAAGTTCAAGTAAGTGCTACCGTTGATTTTGGACAGAATCTGTTACAACTTTGAACGACCATAACTTGGTCATACTAAATCAAAAAGTATCAAACTCAGATTCCATAAACAAGTTCATTGAATTATATTTCCAACCATAGTTCACACGACTTCTAATTCAATCGGAAGACTATGCAACAACTTCAACAAAGTAAGTGCGCATATTTGCACCTTTTGCTTTGCACTGCTGTTTTGGTTGGTTTCTGATCCGAATTTGAAAACTTTTCTAAATAAAAGTTGTTCATAACATCCTAAAATAGTAGACCGGCGAGTTTAATAATTTTTACTTAAGGTTTGATATTTTTAATAATTATATGAAACTGTAACAATAATCTGTCCAAATCTGTTTTAACATTGCAACAACTATTCTTTTCCTATGCATTTGATTTCTTTATTACTATGATTAATACCCATAACCATAACCTTAAACATAAGTTCTAATACATATAATCATGCTAATTTAGGGCTTCACCATTCCTATTAATCAAGTCATAAATCCAACTCATACTTAAGAACTCAATGTGAGTATTCATAATCCCTTTTCCTTTTATGTTTTGGGATGTGACATGTATACGTATTCAATTCTATATCTTTCTTGCAAATCATACGATTCAATTAAGTCTTGTGTGTATTCTATGCTTTTGTGATAAACTTATTGGATTAATCTTTCATGTGGTTGTCAATCTTGCTTACTTACTTGCTAGCATGTGATCATTAACTTTCTAAAGCCTAAGGTTACGATGATAGCGCTATTGGTTTGACACCCGCCCAAACGGGCCGTTGTAGACGGCATTTGGGTATCGAAACTGAAATTCTTAGTCTAATCTGTTGGTTAGGGACACTTGTCAACAAAGGTTTGATCAATGCATTTGGTTTAATCATACTTGCTTGAATTCATACTTTGACTCTTGAATCGTGTTTTAAATCTAGTATATGTAACAAAACATATGTTTACTCACCAACTTTCTAGTTGACCTTTATTTTATACATGTCGCAGGAAATGCCGCTTGAGATGCTTACAACAAAATGACGTTTAGGATGCTTGTGGACCTAGTTAACAAATCAAACTTTATTTTATTTTATGTTATATTTGTTCGTATAATTTATGTTTTCTTTGTAAGACTTATATAATTGGGTTGATTAAATAAATTATCACTTTAGTATTGTCACGTGTTATGGACAATCTACACAACCCGACATATTCCGCCGTCGGTTGGGGTGTGACATATTTGACTTAACATTTGATTTTGAATTTATTTATTATAAACAACGGTTTGGCGTGTGTTTTGCCAATGTTATACTTTGAGTACCTAGGGTTTGATTTATTTACAAAACGCTTCCGCACAGTTTTAAAGTTTTAAACTCTGAAATGTTTTAATGTTACATATAGTGTTGTTCTAAGTAACTAATGACTTGGATCCTGGTTTATTCACACGCCTCGCGGTTAAACCCCGCACGTGGATTTTGAGGGTATGACACACTCAATGCACGAGATCCATAAATGTTGCAGGATCATTAGCTAACCTAATGGACATTACAAGGAACTAGTTGTGATTACAAGCCTTGCTTCATCTAAACCACAAATTCAAAGATTGGTAGGCAATGATTATAAAAATATGCGTCTATGATCATTGTTTTAGCGTCACAATCGTGATTTTCGTAGCCATAATGAACTTAAATTTCTAAGCCTTTAAAGACCGTAGAGATAATTGAAATGATTAATTAATGGTGCGTGGAAGTTGTATATTTTTTCCCATTTCCGGTTGTGATGATGGGCCTTGCCTTATTTGAACCACGAGTTCAAAGATTTGAAGGCGGTGATGATAAAAAATATGTTATTGTTTATTGTTTCGACGTGACAATCGTGTTATTTGTAGCCACAATGCTACAATTTCTGATCCTTTCAAGATTATATAGAGGTAATTGTAGATACCTATGAATTATGAGTATGCATTATGGTCTGACACATCCTTACATATGATATATGCATCCGACACTTAAGATTATGAATAGTTATGTTATTTGGTTGGTCTACGTGTGTTTATCTACTGTGCCTCATACCTCTTGTGTGGTGTCCCTCCCTTCCACCCATTCGATAACCTTGGCTTATTAACTTTTTATATAATTTTGAAAAGATGAGGAATAATATACCTTTTTGTTTGCATTTGACCACCATACTTTCTAGCTTTTTTATTATTCACCATATCAGTGTGGCTCTTTATATACCACTACAAATGCCATTGTTTTTCCTTCATTGTTTTTCTACCTTTGGAGAGGGAACATGTAGAGAGCAAGAACGTGGAGTTTAACATATAGAGAGACAAGGGTTATCAATTCAATTGTTATTAAGATTAACATGGAGGCTATGACAATACCAAGAAAAAGCTTGATATTCGATGTTTTGACATGACAATCATCTCTGGTCTGCAGCCACAACGGGTTACTAATTATGAGAATTAAATGTACTAAGTACCTAACAAAATGTAACAATGTAATTATAGTATGACTGTATTTGTATCAATTGTTGTACACGTGTCTCACATCTGTATCATTTGTTGTATTTATAGTTAACTAGGTTACAATCCCATGTATTACACTGGCTAAATAAATTTACTGTTACATGTTTAATATTATAAAAAATTATGTTTTAAATATTGTGTACAATACGGATTGAATAAACTCATAGATTACATATTTGAAAAATTAAAGTTAACATATTTAAAATTTTAATTTTGGATAGTTATTAATTAATTAATAGCTATTATAGCATTTATAATTAAATGGAGAGAGAAGCGGGAAAAACAATTATTAGATGGCCTGAAATGATGACAAGTGTCCGTATTTATTTTTATTTATTAATATAGAGACATTTTGTCACTTCGTATGATATCCTCGACCTAATACCAATGGCAAACTAGCGCAAAGCGCGGGGTTCCCCTAGTTAAATATATAATTAACCAAAGTGACTCTTGAGGTGGTTAAAAACACTATTAGGTCAACATCTCAACAATCAACATTGCAAAATTACCAGCTTTTTCATTTTTATCTTTTAATTCATGATTCAATCTTTTGAAACATTATTTTTTTAAAATTACATATCGGGATGTTAGTTCTTGACTCATTTCAACCAATTTCAACTGCATGCATGTCAAAAGTTAGATTTATAATTTAAACTTATTTAATAAGAAGTTGTAAACATTAAAAATAACATTTCGAAGTTACTATTAGTAATTAAACGGCCAACTATCTCTTTTCATCATTTTTGGTTCACAACATATTTCTATCGATATAATTTCAAGAAGACAGACAAAGTGAAATTGAAGCTTTCTTGTCGTCTAGTTGCATATAATGATGTTTTTAATTAGCCTGTAATTTATCTTTAGTTTCCACCAAAAAAACATAGTTTCGAAGACCCATGTTGAACAACTCATGACCCCTCTTTCTCTACATTCTTCAGTATTCTCACTATATTCATTCATATTGTTTCTACAAAATGATCACACTAAGATCCCTCACCTTTATGTTTGATTACTTTATAAAATCTCTTTCACCAAATAATTCCTGCAAAAGTTTAATCATTTTCATGCACAATGAAACCAATAATTTCTCAAGATTTCATTTTATCTAATTATTTTCCAATATATCATTACTAAATTCTGGACCTCGCATTAGACCCCTCCACAAGTGCTTGATTGAAGAAAAAGGCCCATGATTGATATATATTTTAAATCAATTTGTTGAGAAAGGCATCATATTTTGAAAAAGAAAATTCATTTTTTGCGAAAAGTTATCATATTTAAAAAAATGTATCTTATATTAAGCTTAGTGTCATCGTTATCCTCTCTATGAATTACATTAAACTCTCAACCAGGTTCATCCCTTCTGTTAATTGTACGCAACAATTAATATGCGGTCTATAATCATTGTCTATCTTGCATAATACACACGTAATCATTAATTACATATACAAATACGCATTATTTTTTTATAAAAACACATATAACGTATATAGGAGGTATTTAAAGAACTACAAATACTGTAATAACTCATGAAAATCATACTTTCTATTTTTAATTTATTGAGATTATAAAATAACTATTAAACTACAATGTTGTATTCTGTATTTTATAAAATTTTTGTTTTTAAAAAGTGTGTTTTTAATAAAAAATAGGTTTTAATTTATTAAATTATATAATTTTTAATTTAAAGAAAAATGGTATGAGTAAAATTAGTATTCAATATTATTAATTAATAATAAAAAAAATGAGAAAGTAAATATGATAAAACTTACAATTGTCTTAAGTTTTATTTCAAGTTTTCTTTGTTATATATAGATAGATATATAGATAAATAGATAGGCTAGAACTTATTTATTAAAGAGATTATAGTTGATAATAAACACGAAGAGTTATAGACTACAGTACGATGCTTTAATCTAAGATATGATTAAAATTATATATATGTAATAGTTTAAGAAATAAAATAATTATACTATTTTTTAAACTCTCTTATCTAAATAGTTTTAATTTAAAACATTCATTTTTAGGTTTTTTATAAAAAATTACTGTTTATAAAAATCTTGTTTATTAGAAACCTGGGTTTCTAATTATTTCGTTTGTTTTAATAAAATTGCTTTTAGAAATTTTTATAGTTTAATAATTTTTTTTAAAAAAGGACCGATTTAAAATATTTTTTTCAAAAAGATTTAGTGTTTTAGAAAATTTTATATTATACAAAATTTTTTTTTTTATTATTTTTATTTTAATAAAAAGATGTGATTTTTAATTTCCTTACTAAAATTTATTTTTTAAAACATAGCATGATTTTTAAAAATATAGATGAGGGAGACAAATGTAATAATTAATAAAATTGATTTTTATTATGAGAGAAAATTAGTTTGAATGTTTAAATTACTATAATACGCTTTTAGAGGGAAAATAAAGTGAGTATATTTAATAGAATGACAAGTATCAAAATGATGGTTTAAAAGAATGACAACTGGCAAAAAAATCTTATTTTATTAGGTATTATAGATGTATTACGTTGATATACGTAAATTTATGTACATTCATATATTATAAACATATACACATATGTATAAAACTTTTTATAAGGAAGAAATAGCAAGTACTTAATAAAAAAAAAAAAAAAAAAAAAGTCATTTCATGTTTTATATTCGTACATTATTTATTTATATATTTTACTAATACATTAATATTTTAAGTTGATTCTTCTAAGTTCTCGTAATCCTTGTGGTTTTATAAAAAATTTTTACACACACATCACGCACGCACATCTGTGTACACGTATGTGTGTGCATAAATATAAAGAATGAAGTTTTCAAATTCATTTGAATATATGTGATCCTTCATTTCATTTTTCAAATCAAGTACAACTTCAGCTAATTGTATGTTTTGGATGGAAATAATGGATTGTATTGGTTGTGCTTTGTTGGGATGTCATGGTGTATCTTATCAACGCAAAGCGCAAATGTCATTCCAACGCTTATATGACAACTCCGACATCTTGTTATGGTGTTCACTCAGTTGCTTTGTTGTTCTAATGATACCACACAAAAAGATGGGAGTGTTAATTAAATCGAGCTAAAAGTTAACTTGAAAGCAAATCACTACTATCACTTACCATCATTCCTTGTGACGTATTATCTCACTATGTATGTGTATGTATATTAAATATTATTTAAAACCATTTGCAAATAGACTTTTTTTGTATATTCATGTAGTTTTTATTTTAAAAAGTTTTATTTAATAACTAGTTTTGCAGATAATGATTAAAATAATCATTCTCTTATATTCTTGTAGTAGTTATTTTTAATAATTTAATTTATTATTATTAAAATACTACATATTTTAGATATAAAAATAGATACGTCTTTTCAAAAACCATTCGTTTATTATAAATTATGTCCAACTCGTTTGCTTATTAAACATTTTTAATCGTTCTTTCTTTTTAGAATTTTTATTTATTAAATGATTTGTTTTTAAGTCATTTGTTTTTTTGTTTTTTTACTTAGACGCTTTTTTTGGATCATTCATTTTTTAAATCGTTATTTTTGTGAATTATGTTTAAAATAGATCGTTTTTTACATCGTTCAATTATTAAAGTTTGAAAAACGAACTATTTAAAAAAAAGAATTCTGAAAGCGAATGACTTAAAAAGACGAATGATTTTAGAAAATAAACGATTTAAAATAAACAGTTAAAAAGAAAAAAGAGGGGTTAATAAGCGAATAATTAAAAAAAAGAAGTTATAAAATAGAATGCTTGTAGAAAATGCGTATTTATATGTATATTTAAAACATGTGTATTAAATAATTATCACAAAAAATGATTTTTCTGATAATAAATATTACACGAATATATAACAAGAATTATTTTAACAATTGGTTTGCAAACGTATTTCAATATAAAAATTAATATACATATATATACATACACAAACATATTAATAATAAAAGTAAAAATAGGGATATTTTAATCATTTAAGCCCTGATGGTACTTTAGTCATTTTACTAAAAGTTAAGAGAAAAGTTAACTTCTGTTAGTTATCTGGATTCAAATAGTTATAAAAACAAAAATTCAGGGGGCAAAGAAAGGTTTTGAAACAACAGGGATTCAAGTAGTTAAAATATGTAAATAGTAATTTACTTGAGTTTTAATTATTAGGTACTATATTTATATGTCTAAATGCCTTAACATTTCGAAACAGTAGCTAGTTACCCTAATAAATTTTATAAGTGCATGTATAGCATGATAATATGATCTTGTTTTTAGTGTATAATTGAGTCATTTGGAGTTGTGGAGCCCATTGGTGGATTGTATTCTCTTCTAGGAGACAACATTGATGCTTAACAATTAAACTTGGATATTTTCTTTGGAACCAATTCATTGGAGGATCATGAGTGTTTGTGGTTGGGATTGATTTATGTCCGCCAGGTATTTGTGAAAATGCTCATGAGATAATTTTCAAGTTTTCTTTTATTTGAGATGCGTAAAACGATCTTTAGTCTTCTAAGTTGAGGGAAAAGAACTTGTTTTGATCAATATGGAGTATAATCTTTGATCATTCCCTTTTGGCTCGTGGTTGGTCGGTGGTGGATACCAACTTAATTTCCAATCATTTTCTATAATGGGTTTCGTCTGCTTTAGTTGTTCATTTTCAAATTAGTTTTCCGTTCTTTAAGGAATAATTGGATAGTGGAGTGATGGCAACGAAATTAGTTGTTCGTTTTCAAATTAGTTTTCTGTTCTTTGATGAATAATTGGATAGTGGAATGATGGCAACAGGATTAGATGACTGTGTGCCTTCCTCTTCGGGGATGGAGGGTTGTTCTTTAGTAAGTATTTGGCCATGCCCATTTAGAGGCTTTCATTGTTGTCCGGATTGCTCATATTAAACGACTTCATTTATCATCTGATGATCATTGGGGGGTCTTACAAGAGGCTGTCTCTACAGGTTATGATTTATTTACTATGGTTGGTGAGGCTTTAAAAGTCTCTGGCCAATGGTTATGTGGGGTGTGTATGTGATTACATGCTCTCAGTCATGCGTCCCATCATGTAGATGGGATTGCTCGGTTCAAGTGGGGTACAGGAGATGTGGAGGAATTTATTGTGGGGATTGCTAAGCCTTATATCCAAAGGGACATTGTTCCATTGCAAGGGGTGGTGGTGGACGAGGTTCCTTGACCGTGTATTTTCTTTTCAAATCACGGCTATTAAAAGCATTCCTTATAGTTATCGAATGGCTTTTGCGCAGGCCTTGACTTTTTCCTTGTGTAAGTTGGTGGCTATGCTAGAGTCTATTAAGGCATGGGTAAGATTTTTGTTATTTCCTCATTGTACGCTATGAGTTTTCACGTCTTCTAATCTTCATGAGCGCAGATCTGGTAATAGAAAGTCTTCACAATCTCATAATATCTAGCGGGCACTAGCAGCTTGGGGTAATGAGGATGGGTTTGGTGAGCTTATTCTATCACTTTTTGCTCAACCTTTAACAATGGTGTCATGTCATGATGAGATGGCTTTTAAGTGCATAAATGTTAAACAATGTTTGTAGAAAGTTGCAGATGGGCATTTTACTGTTGTGATTAAAGTATTATCATCTTTAGGGGTTGCGCCTTTTAGTAAAGATACTTTGAGCGTGTTAGTCGCTAAACATCCCATCCTACCCCCTCCTATGATGCATGTTTCCTCTCTTTCGGAGCCTCATCTTGTTGTGGATGCTAATAATGTGCTTGGTGTCTAAAATCCTTTTTTAAGGGTACTTCTTGTGGACGAGACGGATTGAGAGCTTAACATATCTTGGATGCCTTTTGTGGTGAGGGATCTACGACTGCTACTGCGTTGCTTAAGGCTATTTCTATGGTGGTTAACTAATGTTTGGGGGGGTGTTCTAATGGCTTAGCAGAGTTTGTTGCATCTGGTCCTCTCACGCCATTGCTCAAACCAGACAACGAAATCAAACCTATTGCCGTGGGTGCAATTTGGAGGCAATTAGTCTCTAAGGTGGCTATGAGGGGTGTGGGAAAGGAGATGGCTAAGTATCTTGGTGACTTTCAATTTGCAGTGGGTGTTCCTTGTGGGGTGGAGGCCATGCTTCATAGTGCGAACATGTTCTTAAATAAGTTTCACTCAGATGGGTCGTTGGCTATGCTTACTGTTGATTTTTCTAATGCCTTTAACTTGGGTGTGAAACTCTTTGGGGGTGCTGTTAGTCGAGATTGGGGTTTCATTAGTAGTTTAGCTGTGAAAAGGGCTTCTCGTGCTGTGAAACTTATGAGTTGTCTCCCCTAGTTGCGCAACCTTCAAAATGAGCTCCTTTTGCTCCGCGCATGTATGGGAGTTGGAAAGTTATTATTCGGTCTCAAAACATGCCAACCTATATATGTAAAGGCCCTTATTTTGGAGATTTTTAGTGGAGGTTGGCATCATTTCCAACTAGGTTTGGAGGTTTGAGTTTATGTTTTGCTAAAGACGTATCTACATATGCTTTTGTGGCCTCGAGGGCATAATCTTAGAGTTTGCAATATCATATTCTTTGGGGTTGCTATATTGATAGGATATACTCTGATTTTGGGTTTGCAATAGATCGCTTGCACATGTCGTTTTCACATTTTGATCTTAGCTGTTTCTCTAATAAGGACACCGCCCCTACTATAGCTCAACATGCTTTGGCCAGTGCCTTATTTAATAGGATCGTACAAAATTTAGAAGTGAAATTTGATTTATCTCCTCATTAAAGAGCACAGCTCGACTGTCTAAGGGCTTCCCGAACTTTAGATTTCTTAACTGTCATCCCCATTAAATGACTTGACCAGCATATGTTGGCTTTAGAGTATAAGGCTATCCTTAAATACCTATTGATGAACCCTTTGTTTCCGGTTGATAAGCCATGTCAAGTCTGTCGCAAGACGTGCTTGGATTCTTTTGGCGAGCATGCGCTTCACTGCAAGGACCTTCTTGGTTTTAAATATAGGCATGATTTGGTTAGGGATGTTTTATGTGACGATCTTAAACGAGCTGGAATTTCTACTAAAAAGGTTGCCCCAGTGAATTTTTTGATAGATCCGTTTGAAGGGAGGTCTACTATTCGACCAGCTGATATCATTGTGTTTAGATGGGCAAGAAGGAAACACACTTGTGTAGATCCTACAGGAGTGTCCCCTTTTGTTACGCTTAGGGATAATGGTTTCCTTGCGACGAATGCTGCGTTGAAGGGAGAATGAGGCAAAATTGCTAAACACGAGAAAGCTTGTTTAGAGAATCAACACATGTTTATACTTTTTGCTTTTGATACATTTGGTGTTCTTGCCACTCAGGCTGTGAACCTTTTAAATAGGGTTTAGTAGGTCATGCAATAGTAATTCATCAACTTCTAAATCTCAAATATATGTTTTTAGTAGAATTGGGTTTGTTATTCAAAAGTGGGTCGTGACACAACTTGTTGCTCATTTACATGTCACTTTATTGTAAACACTTTATTTGAAGTAGTATTTAATAATTTGAAAAAAAAAATTCAAACTTTTAAATGATTTCTACATTTGCAATTTAAATTTTTTATTATTTAGCGTTACTTACTAAAAACAATTAACGTATCTATAAAAATCTGATATTTTTACACAATAATCCCTACATTATTCTAAGTCCACTAAAAGTTTATGGTGGTCCAAAATTGAACAGAATCTAATTTTTCATTTTAGCCTTAATTATCACCCAAAATTTTGGAATCCTATCAAATAAAAAAGTTAAGTTTTGAAATTTGGTTTATACCTTTTTTAAAATATTATAAACATATGTAATTTGATAATCGAGTTAACTTTTAAATTTAGTTTATACATTTCTTATAATATTATAAACTTCTTTGATTTCTACACATTTTTATCATGTCTAAATCTCAATATTCATGTTTGTGCTATTAACCTGTAAGTAACATCTGATCCAATTAATATTATAAACCCGAACACATTTGGGTTATTTATGGAATAAACAATCATCATTTAATGATTTTTGATTAATTATTATGTTCAACACCTTAATTATGCCATTTGTACAACTAATAATAATTTTATAATTTATAAAATAAATGTTATAAATTTATAAAGTTTTATCTCAAAATATAAAATTTTATTAATTTAACTTAAAGGAAATAATTTATTTATAAAGTTTATAAATTAATAAGTTGATTATTAATTAAATTAGGGTTTTTAATAACTTTAGGGTTAACATTTTAAGGTTTTAAAACTTGATTTAAAACTTTTTGACATAAAATAACAACAATCTAAAAATCAAGGACCAAAGTTTAATTTTCTAAAGCTAACCCTTATTCCACTGTAATCCTGACCACCGGACTCTGGCCACAGTCCGTTGAGGTCAAATCCTTAAAATCCATCCATTTTAATCCGATCAAACTGCTTCTCATCTTTAGTAAACCTGTTTCGAACCTAGAACCGTTTCAAATCATTTATTTAATTGTTATATCAAGCTCAATTGAAATCGAGGTATCAAGTTCATTTCAAAAGCGGTTTCAGCTCGATTGTTGATGAAATAATCAAATCATTTTACTACAAATGTATTCGTGATCATTTCGGATTGAAACATACACATAATTATATTAAAACTGTGTAATTATTCATAATTTGAGTTGAAACACCTGAATCAAATCATTGACTCGTTCAAATCGAAACTATTGTAATCGATACTACATAAGCAGCGCTAAACATTCTATTTGAATCCTTTAAACTCTCAACAACCTCAATCCCTCATAAAACACCCAAACAATCGACATTCGATCTCAAGTTCATACCAAACTTGCAACACTATCAAACAACATCTTCGAGACATTCTAATTTGTAATTGATCGAGGGGAATTGATCTCCAATTCTTTTGGAAGCTCTGCAAACCGTTAATTAGATCAAATCAACAAAAATTATAATTACACATTTAAATATCTATAAAAGTTATAAAAATTTTAAAAACAATCAATAACAAGGATTATAAATTTATTTATAAGTCCTATTACTTATAAAATTCCAATAAAACAAAAATATATTATTTCACATTGTTTTTAATCAAAAATTTATTATAAATATATCAATTTAAATAATTAATTATTAAATTATTTATTTTTAATAAACTACGCACGTTATCATTTCAAGTCTTGTTTATCAAACTATTATAAATTACTAATTTTTAGTTGTATTATTCAAATTAAATTTAACCAGTATATCTTATTTATTCATTAATCATTATTAACATTTAAATCTTATTATTTATCGAATATATTTTATTTTATCAAGTTATACATCAAAATTAACTTTAATTTATTTAAATCACTTATTTAAAACCCTAAATCCTTATTTAAAACTTTAGTTTCCAAATCAATATTGGAACTTTAAAGTTGTTAGTATTCTAACTTAGATAATCGTTATTTAGATTAATTCACGAGGAGATTTTTAGTGTCTGGTCAAGCATTATATTATATTAACACTTGTAATTAATTAAAAGGTTATTGTATTTTAATAATCTCAACTTTCATTTATTGGTCGAGATTAATTCAAACTCAAGAAATATTTGCTGACACTACCAACTTTAAATTTATTTTTCTCCAACGATCCCTTACTAACCGAGAGTTAACCGCCGTTAGATTTTTTTTGATAAAATGGGGCCAACATTGAGTTATTTTTCAACTACGCCGCCACCCAGCTTCCATCAAGACTATTTTTTGGTGTCTAGCCTCCAACGTCACCTGAAATATACCTCAAATAAGTTAAGTGGTACAGATAAGAAGGTGGAGATTGACGGGTTTAAGGGTGCGAAAGTTTCAGATTAACGGACTAGATGGTTGATTTCAACTTTTTGCTTAGTGTTTTGGTAATAAAAACAGTCCATGTCATCGAGAAACTAAAAGTGTTAACTCTCAGTTAGTTAGGGATCGTTGAAAGAAAATAAACTCAAAGTTGAAAGTGTCTATAAATATTTTTTGAGTTGGGTTTAATACCGGCCAATAAATAAAAGTTGTGATTATTAAAATCCAATAACCCTTAATTAAATGCGTATTCATAACCCCTTTTATGTTTTATATTGTTAGGGGAATCATGAGAATTTATTCAAGTCATTATTTATTCATTTTATTTAATTTATTTGAATTTCTATTTGTGTTATTATTTGCAATTATATGCTCATAGCTTGGTAAACACTTATTCTAGCATGATCATTAATTGATTCAAATCATGGGAACAGTGATAGATCTATTTGCTTGACAAGCCCATCTTATTTGATTATTCGAGGGTGATTGAAACCAGATTCATACATGCGTCTTATTCAATTAGACTTCACTTACGCATTGAGTTAATTCAGTTATTTGGTTTGATAGTGTGTTGATTGTCTTATATATTACATATATGTCTTATAAGTCTTGACATGTCATGAGCATTGACCTCTTTTAATCAGCATATCTATGTATGTAAACTGTGTTTACTCACTGGTTAATTCTTTAACTAATTATATTATTTTTCATATGATTCAAAAAATATTGTTTAGTTAGACTTCATGAGTGTTTAAAATCTAGGAATATGGACCTAAAAATAATAAAGACAAGATTTATGTTTTAAATTATTGTATGGTTATTGGAATATGTTTTACTATTTGAAATTATGCAATTTACATTTAATTATATTTTAATGCTTGCTATGAACAATTGATTCATCTTCATGCACCTCTGAGGTTTCCGTCATCGGTCGGGGTATGACATAAACAATTTTTATTTTCTATTAAATTGATAAATTTATCAAAAAACATATTTAAGCATTCTAAAATTATTTTAGGTGATAACCAACTTGTAGATTTATTCCCACAGTCACAATCATTTAAATATTATAAATCCTAATTTTTATCATATTAACATACCATATGTTATAAATGAACCAATTAGATAAAAATTTGTATCTTTTCATCTAGATGATGATGTTGATACTAACTAAAATTTTTAGAATTATTTACTCTTAAAATTTAACTTTTTTTAATTATTGAATGATTAAACATTGGAAGAAATCAAGTTGTAGTTCAATTTACAAATGTGTAATTTGAGGTTTTAGGTCGTTTTAAAGATTTGGTGTCACAATTTTCTCGTAGATTGTTTAGGGAACATGTTTTATCATCTAGAACATCCCAAATCTATAGGGTTTTAGGATATAAAAGTTGTGAATCACATGATGAAGTGTATGGATGATCATAGTTAGCATATGGGCTTTAAAAGAGGTTGCTTTTGTTCATTACCTTGCTTATGTGTCTAGGTGATTGGTTGGACTTTGGAATGGCTTTAAATAGCTAGTAACAGCAGAGAACTTGATGATCTTTGGGTTTTTGGTGGTGGTAGTGAGGTGTAGAAGCAAAGGGGTGTGTGATGGTGGTTATCGGGTGATTGTTTAAGGCGGTATGGAGACAAGTGTTGATGGTTGTTAGTTAGAGGTTGAGAGAAAGATTTAGAGAGTCTATGTGTGTGTTTGTTGGTGGTGGAGCGAAGGTGGTTTTGGGATGGGAGGTCGATCAAGAGCAAGGGAAGGGTGGCGAGTTGGGGTGCTAATGATAAGCCTAGTTCTTAGGCTTGATGGGTCATCACTAGATTGTCGTGTTAGCACTCCAAAAACTATGGTGAGTGTATTAGGGGTTGAGGTGATAAGGTTTAGGTTAAACATGATTAGTGTGTCATAAGTCGATCATAACAGGTGTCTTAGTATTGTAAGTATTAGGTTAGTTTGCTTAAGTCTGTTAATTTATTTGATTATATATAATCTAGTTAATTTGGTGGAACACTAGTGATATATGTCGACTAAGTTTCGTGTTTTTTGTGATGCAAATAGTGTGTGCCAAATATGAGTATATACTAGGTTACATGTATGTATTTTTTAGTTAAGGAGTTGATCTTTGTTTTTAGTTTATAATAATAAAATGAGACTAGGTTTAGAAAAGATGATCATCATCATCTTAAGTAGGTACTTTCTCAACATATATGCACATTAGTTATTTTAACTAGTTCCTAGTACATAAAATCACACATATACTTAAAAAGAATTCACATAAAATAACACATACGCATACTAGAAATATACATATGATCTTATAATAAATTACATAGAATCATAGAATTTTTTATTCTAAAGATATTTCTAATCACTAAGTTTTTATTTAATAACATGCTAGATATAAAATTTTGAACACCCTCGTGGGGTTTAACCTTGACTTTCAGGGTTGTCACAAAATAACTCAAACTCACTTTAATATAGTTAAAATATCCAACTTTTAGTTATATATGTCAAAATGATCCAAACCATAATAATAGACTAAAGATTGGATATTATTTCTAGTATTATTTGTATTTATTGTTATTAATATTGGTTGATTGAAATTTGTGTATTGCAACCATTTGTTAGCATTTGTCACTACTAAAAGTAGGACGTTATTGCTAGCATTGTTAGTATAGTTGTTATTAATGTAGGATTATTGAGATTTGGGTTTTGTTAGTATTTGTTAGTAATAAGAGTTGGATATTATTGCTAGTATTGTTACTCGCTGATTATCCATTTCGCAACACTTATGCTACTAAAATTTTACTAATGATATTAAATGTATTGTTTGATGCAGCAACAAATTCAAGAAATCATATGAGATTGTTGAGTGAGACTATCAATTTATCAACATTTAATGAGACTGAAAATATCGAAAATGCCTTAGATCAAAGGCATGGTATAGACGGGGTAGTCGTGTTGTGAGACATCCCATGGGGCGTTTATTATCCTACCCCTAATGTGTCAAGTACATATTCCCTGCCACAACAATATTGTCAACAATGTAATAGTTTAAACAACAACAAGAATAACAAAATAAAAAAGTCACATAACAATAGGTGTAACAAATACAATAAATGCAAAGATAACATCGAAAACGAATAGAACTATTGTGTCGATGGCAGCATTAACAACAACAACATGGTGGTCATTAGCTATGTAGTTTTGTTTCATTTGCTTAAACCTAAATTTAAAGTTTTTCTATGTTAACTAAGAGTGAAGAATAAAATTATCACAGAAGAAGTAATAATAATTACACAATAAGGATAACACTTGTTAGGCTTGAGGCTTTGGGCCTGGGCCATATTTTCTTTTTCTTGTTCACTAAGTTGAAAAACCTAATTAGTCTCTATATGTATGTAACATCCAACCTATCATACCACCAGTAGTATCCATTTTACTCACGAGGAGCTCACGGACTTTCTTTTGGTTGTCCAAGTTAAAACTTCTTAGGGAGGTCACCCATCCCTTAATTGCTGCTATCCAAGCACCCTTATATGTGGAGTTCTCTCATCCACCCTAATCCCCCAAAAACATGTTGGTGATATCAGGTAATTCCTTATCAACCCATCATCTCTCTTGTTCACGGTCTATGTGAGATTTACCTAGTTTGTTATAATATAGCATGTCATGTATTTGTAATCTCTGTACTGAGCATAATATTGAAAATCCTAGTTACATCCTGTAGACGTAGGTCACACTGACTGAACCACGATAAATCCTTGTTTCGTTTTACTTTTTATTATGCATGAGATTTCCTTGTGTTCGTGTGTTGGTTTAGTTGCGCTACTTAATCCTAACAAGTGGTATCAGAGCTAGGTTTGTTATAAAGGTTGGTTACACTTAAGAAAGGATTCACAAAGGTTGGTTGGTTAGTGGTTAGAAGTTTTAAAGTCATTGTAGGGTTTGCCGGTATTTATTTAATTTTGTATCAACCAGAGAAAATAGAAAAACAAAATAATAATAAGGGTGTTATTTGTTAAACTATCATGAAGAAAACAAATGGATAAGAATTTTGTTTATTCCTAAGTTTGTCAGAAGGAGTAAAAAATCCTTTTGACTGATCAATCACAAAATAAAAAACAAAGAGACAATTAAGTTTGTTTTTTTGTTTTTCTTTTGTTTTAATTAGTAAATGAGAGAACCAACAAGTGTTGGAGGTGAAGTAGGTTTGATCGTGTTGGGTACCGTGTATACCCTTTGAGCCATTGATTTGGGTTTGGTGAAGAACTCTTAGATTCGTAAGGTAAATGTTAAGGTTTTGTATTCTTCAAGTTTTTTTGTTTTCAGACGATTTATTATCACCTGTTTTTGGAACCGGGTTTTATGAAAGAACAAAGTTTTCGGGTGAAGTTTTGTTTGCAGGGCCTTATTGAAAGACAAATCGATCAATTAACAATGTTTAGTTGAGCAACCAACAAGTTTAGGCCCGTGCCATTGTTGTGTATGTTCACTATTTTAATCTATTATTGTTAGGGATGTTTTTGATGATGATACATTGATACTCGGTGTGGAAAAAAGTATAGACTATTTGGTTATGGATTCCGGGGTTTCGTTTCATGCCATGGACAATGGAAAAACAATGGTGAATCTAAACCATTATGATTTTGGAAAGGTATGATTAGCTAATGGCAAGTCACTTGAGGTAATGGACATGGTGGATATTGGTCTGATTACTTAATTGGGAACTACATGGAACCTGAAGCATGTATGGGTGATTCTAGGGCTGAAGAAGAAACTGTAATGTTATACTTGAAAGACTGATGCAACCAAAGTAACCAAAGAGCTTCCTCCTTGCATGCATGTGGATAGTAGAAGTTACTTCAGAAGTTTTACACTCTTCACAGAAAATATTCTAAGTATAAAATCTTCCGAATCCAAGGACCAAAGTCTTCCAAAGCCAAAGATGAAGTCTTCCGAAGCTTGGATGACAAAGTCTTCCGAAGCCAAGAGACTGAAGACTGATTTCTTCCGAAGACAGAGAAGACATGCTTTCTCTGATAAACTTTTTCAGACAGCTGACCAACTTTTCACTGCCACTCTGAAGACTCCCCAACTTATACAAGTTGGAGAAAAGGTCTATGCTTTAGTAAACTGTAGATTATGGTTTGGAGTCTGTAACTTTCTACTTTGTACCTTTTATTCTTTTTGTAATAGATTAGGATGTGAGCTATGGCATGTCATAGCTAGTCACAAGTCAAAAGGCAATCTGCCTTTTGACTGTACATTGATCTTGTTGTCTAGGTTAGTGTTTCCGGCTGGCTTTCAAAGTATGGTCGGCTGTAGGAAGTAGTATAAAGTATCTCAGGTTCTTATGTTCCAACGTATGCTTCGTAACTCTTGTAACAGAACTTGAGAGCAATATGCAGCATTCTTGAAAATCATCTTTGTTGTTCTTGTGTTTTTTACTTTATGTTCTTAGTTTCCAAATAGCCGGTTCCCTATTTGATCCTGTAAATGTTGGTCTGTTCACTCTCCAACAATCTGTGAAACTATTACATTGACCTCTCCCAACCGGTCCTGCAGAAACCGATTTCAGTTGATTAATTAGATGAATAAGAATTGGAAGTAAGGTTTGGTGTTGGTAAATAGGTTGTGATCAATGGTAATTTGGTCATTGCTCATGGTATGAAGTGTGGGTCATTGTATATGGTCAAGGTGTCTACTAAGGAATGTATGAATGTACCGACTAAGCACGAAAAAATTTGGTTCGTTAAATCTGTTGCAAAGAGAGTTCATTTTGTAAACGTGAAGTTTATAGCAAGTATGTTAGCTGAACGAGTCCAAAAGTCAAAACCATTCAGGGGATTCAGTGAGTGTGGGAGCGCAGGACGTGTTTCGAGTACAGTTACGAAAAACCATTGGGATTTAAAAACTACGAATGGAAAATTCTCTCTTGGTAATTTTCCTTGGTGTATTTTTGGATACAGTGGAGTGTCCAACCCAGTTGAGACAGAGGATGAGTTATTGGTGGGACTAGCCAAGATTGAGTTGGAGCTTGGGGGAGCTTCAAGTGGCCCTTTTTGTACATAATGATGAGGGGTTGCTGCGACTAAGAGATTTGACGAAGTCTTAGCTTGTTCTTTGGGAACTAGAGGCTTGGAAGAATTGTTTAAAAATTACTAGAATTACTAGATGACTAGTTTGCTTTATGCTTAGTTGATGGGCTAAAATTTATCGCAAAGACTTCAAATGAAAGATTGTTAGGCTTGTAAAGGCTTTGGGCTTCCGCCCATGTTAATTTTTCTTGTTCACTAAATTGTAATCTTTGTATTGAACATAATAAAGAAAATCCTAGTTGCAACCCGTGAATATAGGTCACACTGAACAAACCACGTTAAATCCTTGTGTCATTTTATTTTCTATTTTGACTTTTGAGTGAGATTCGTTTATGTTCATGTATTGATTCCGCTACACCACTTAATCCTTACAACACTTATGTGAAATTATAATGAAATTATCACGTAAAAATATCTTATTAAGCAATAATTTCACCCTCGCGTAGTCGGGCGAAATAATATATGCATCCATGTTCATTAATAAAGTACACAACCAAGTATATATACTTATGTGTGTCCATTAATATACATCCATGTTCATTAACGAAGTACATAACCATGTATATATACTTATGCTTGTCTATAAATATGCATCCATATCCATTAACAAAGTACATAAGTGGATTACTATTATTATTAATAAATCCATCCATGTTCATTAACAAAGTACATAAGTGGATTACTATTACTATAAATAATAATAGTCATAACATATATGTACTTTATTAATTGATAAAATATATGAATGATTTGTTTTAAAAAGAATAGGTAATGGAAAGGGGTACCCTACATTCTTTACATTCTTTTGTTTTACGCAATGCCAACACAGGCGTCATATGAACAGCCTCTTTGAAAAACCGAGACATCTTACAAATGAAGCAACCCTAGCTGGCTGTTTCTTTGTTTATTTTTCTACTAATTGTATTAATAATAAATAATCCAAAAAACCTAGAAGAATACGTTCTTTTGTTAACCGTAATACTAATTACTTCTAATCGGATTGTACTTGCGTGGTATTCAAATATTATCATTAAACTACCGACTCAAGTTGGAATTAAAATAATAATAATAATAATAATAAACAAATCACCATATCTACATGGTTTTCCCCTTTGCATATTCTTGAATGCTCGTGATTTTTATGAATCACATTATTTCCATCCAATGAGACTTTATGGGATAAAGAAGAGTCACTTCCACTAGGAAAAGAAAAAGAAAAAGAAAATAATAAAATAATGATATCTAGGTGAATGAATATCCAAATCAGAAAGTAGTATGCATTATTTTGGCAAAGGTTGATACCACCCACAACACAATAATATTAGTAGTATTCCTCACAAACACTACAATACTAATTACTAAACCCAACAAATTACATCATATGCCACTTAAAACCAACATCATTGGGGGTCAACGAACACCACATACAAACCAATTAAATTTACTAGCCAAACCAGTGGAGATTCTAATTAGCCTCTAGATTCTCCTATAAAAGTTACATGATTCCCTTCAATCTTATTGTGGGCTCATATATGTTATTGTATTCCAACTCTGCATGAACATATTATTGCCTTTGGATTCCTTTGGAATTTTATGTTGACTCTTACCCATGGTTATAACGAGGTAGAATAAAAGAATATTTAATTTTGTAATTCTTTTTGAAATGTATAAATGAAAATGAAGAAGTCTTAAAATTCCCTAATAAAGTGTAGGGGTATTCGGTATTACTCTATAATTAAAATTCATGGCAAATGAATAGTTCCATGGATATTTTAGGAATTTTAATATGTTATCATCTTTTAAACTTTAGTTATTATCAGGAGGCTTTGGTCTTTACTTTATTTGATCGGACAAGAGAGGAAGAAGACGCTAATAAATTGAGTTGATCTACGTTTCAACCTTTATTTTGATCGAACAAAAGAAAAAGAAAAAAACCCCAATCGATTGAGTTGGTATACATTTCAACTTAAATTTTGATTGGAAACGAGTCAGTCAGATATAAAACCTTTGCATTCAGCGACACAAATTCGAGTTACTCTATGTTTCTAAATAAATTTAGTATGAAAACAAATTAAGACGATTGTAGTTTACACCTTATCACGTTACGTATGTTGTCGTTGTAACGCGCGACGAGCTAAATAACTAGTTCAAATTGAATTCGAAAAACTTCAAATTTGATTCGTATCTGAAATTAACATTTCATAATTTGAATCCAGTTTCTAAATATGAATTTGATGAAGTCTAATATAGAATTTCAAAGTTCAATTCAAATTTCAAATACATATGTTATTATTTTTTGTATATACACAACTACTTTAGAAACTCATGTATCACAGGTGTAAACACAATTTAGAAAATCATCAAAAATCGTATTCAATATAAAATAAAATTATTACCTTACTTTAAACACAATCAAATGAATAAAAATAAATAAGGGGGGAAAAAATCTTTGAAATTTGAATAAAGAAAATAGTGAATAGATTTTCTTTAAACAAGAATTTGATTTGATTGAGATTTGAACCAATAACCTCTTTAGTGGTGAAGCTTGATCATAGCATTAGGTGGGGGGGGGGGGGTCGGTGGGGGTTGGGGGGTTCATGGGACCCCAACAAAGCTTGCCTATAAACCTCTTAACTATAAGACTTCGCTCTTACCATTAGGCCCCTAACTATATATTAAATAGTTAATAATAAATATTTTAAATTAGAAAAAAATATTTTGAGATAGATATAATTAAACTTACGCATAAGTGCATACTTTTGTAATACTCCTGAAATCTGGACCAAAAGTATTCGCATGAAACCTGAAGTTTGGGGTGGTGGTGTCAAGGGGAAAAGCCCCAGGCTGGGTTGATGTTGGGCGCATCGACTAAGCTATGGAATCAATATCGATACGACACATGTCTAATGACTAATCAATAAAAATTGACGTGCGCACTTGATGTGGGACACATCGGATTTCCAATGCAGGGTGAATCGCAAAATAGGGCTTGGGGCTGATGATCTTGTGACATGTGTCAGCTATACAACACGTTAAGATGATACAACCCGCATCATCCTTGTGATGCGGGGAACTTTGGCTTCCAAAATCCAAATATAAAAGGAACCTTTGGATATGCTTATATTTTAAATCTCTCTTTCAAGTTCCTTAAATTTAATTATATACCTCACTTTAGATCAATCCTAGGCTATTCTGAGGTGCTACACGAATAAACAATGTAGAAAAAAGAAGTCTGAAGTTGTAAAACAAAACAATTTGAGCTTAAGTCGGAGTGTTGCTGCTGGCTTAGGAACTATCTTACCACTTCTAAGATATTGCTGGCTTAGGAACTATCTACACCGGGGTTGTTCAAGGTCTCGGTGTAGATCCGGAAGGTCCCTGTTTTTCAACAAACTACCTGAGCAATAGTACCTAGTAAACCTTTTAAAGATAAATACAAATAATATATTTTAGCTAGGATTAGGGACCAAAGAATATTAACTCTCTAGGCCTGCATAACCTAGATAGTTGTCCTTATAGATCAAGTGAATTGTTTAAAAGATCACGACTCTCTAAGCTTTTAATTTCGTTGTGGCTATATATTTGTAATCCAGTGTTAGTAAACCCCAATTTTGATTGTAAATTAAGGGTATTAAATCCTTTTTCAAATATATGAAATATCAAAAGTTTTGACGTAACATTAATGCTACAAATTTTACGAATATGATTTTGATATCAATTATTCCGCCGCGTAAATAATTTGAAACAACGAAACAAATGATCGAAACCAACATGTCACACAATGTAGGGGTGTTGAAAATCGTGTGTGACAATTTTAAATAGCAAAAGAATACTATTAAATTTTTTTTTGAAAAACTTATATTTTTTAACAGAATTATTTTTAAAACAAGATTTGTTTATTTAACATTTCTTACAAAAAAAATTTGTTTCTAAATTAATGATATTTTTATTAAAAAATATCATGTTTAAATACTCTAATTTTATTTATATTTGTTTTTAAATAATTTTCATTTTATAGAAAAATATTGCTTTATTTAAAAAATTTTATTTTGAAAAGATTGTTTAAACTATTTGATTTTATAAAAGTGTTTTTTTATTAAAGAACTAGTCTTCCATCCTATGTATTATACTAGTTTATAACAAAAGTTAAAAAGTTAAAATTAATATTTTAAATAAAAGATAATTAAGTTACATATAAGTAAGTACTTCAAGTAAAACAATAATAATATAATTTTAAACTTTCATTTTGTTAGATTGTTTTTTAGTTTATTTTTTAAGCAATTTGTTTTTTTTAGTAATAATATTTTTTTCAAATATCAATTGAAAACTTAAAAAAGACTGTTTTAAAATAGTTCTTATTTTTAAGCAAAATTGTTAAAGGAATTATTGTATCTTTTTATTTATTTAAAATGTGCTTTTTAATAAATATCTAGTTTTTAATTTTTATAATATCTATTCTTTAATATGTAAATATTTTAAATAATATAATTACTATATACTAATATCATTTATTAGATGAGAGAGACGAGAAAATTGATATAAGCAACCCTAATAACATAACATGTGTCACCTAAAAAAAAAAATTTTATCATATATATAGATAATAAAACTTTCATATGAGTAAAGAATATAAATAGATACATATCATAATTAAAATTATTATTATTTAATATTGGAGAGAGGTGGAAAATAAAAATCTAACCCCTACAAGAAGTCACATGTGTAAGCCCGCATGATGCAATGGTGAACACAAGCTGAGCCTAGCCTAGCTCTCGCTTAACTCGTTTATAAACTTAGTCGAGTCGTTTTGACTTGCTTACAACCATGTATATCTTGAAGTAGAATTACTTTTATTAACAAAATTGTTCATTGTTTACCCAATTTAGCCAAAAAGGGTATGAAAGGCATCGTGATTCAAATTTATTAAGCAAACTTCTCTATTTATAGTGGTTTAATTTGTTCTATGAATTTTGAGTGCAACCATCTATGTGGGACAAACTAAAAAATAAAAATATATATATTGATTTGTAGCTTTAAGGGATTGTATAATCTACTTTCATACTTGTAATTACTTAAAATCTTAAGCTTTATGTAAACTTACTGTCTTATCCTGCTTATATATATATATATATATATATATATATATATATATATATATATATATAGAGGAGGGATCCTAAGAAAACCACAAAGTTATGAGAAAACTAGAAAAAACCAATGAAAACGGTCAAATAATGTATAAATTTTTTTATCACTACCCTCTATATATATGTGTGAGTATATATATAAATAAAGTTATGAATCAAATGAAAACCGTAGTATGGTTTTACATATACGTCACACATAGGTTACGTATACGTAACCATTTTTCATTTGACATAATGTTACGTATACGTAAAACTGTTCATTCTCGTATGTATGCTCAACATATATGTATCAAATACTTAAATAACATTTTTATAATTAAAATAACAAAAAAGTTATGAATTATGTTATTGGTTTTTATGGTTTTCTTTGGTTTTCACATAATTATTGGTTTTCTTAGGAACCCTCCCCTATATATATATATATATATATATATATATATATATATATATATATATATATGTATAGGGATGAGATCATATGTAAACCACTTGAAATTGTATAAACCAATAAACCAAATCTCAGCCACTCATCAGATTAAAATCAATGGTCCAGATTTTTCAGAATAAAAAAATTTATCTTGTATTAAATGATGGTTCCTACACACAAAAGGACAAAAAAAGGCAAATAGGTCATTTTGTAAACCTTTTGAATCTAGATTTTTTAAATTAACCATCACAGACACCACCTAATCATTTCATCACACAAACACTCTTTCTCTACAAACTAAATCTCATATCTTTCTCTCTCTCTCTGTTTTCTCTCTTTAAAATCAAGTAGCAGTGTAGCAACGACAGTGACGGTGGCTAACCACCATCTACAGAAGGAGCTCCGATGAAGACAGCAGCTACGACGGTTGCGATAGTGGTGACGGCGACGGCAGTTACGATGGTGGGGACGGCGTCTCCGACGATAGCCCGGTGGTTTTTCGTTGGTGTTCAAGGTTAGATCTAGGTTTTTTTTGTTGTTTTAATAACTTTTTAATGGTGTTCAAGTTTAGATCTGAGTTTTTTTTTTTTTTGTTTGTGATAATTTTCTAGATATGGGTTACATGTGTTGTGTTGTTGCTGTCAAGATACATCTATAATTTTTTTAAATTGATATTCAAGTTTGGATATATGTTCATGGTGATGATTTTTTAGATTTGGGTTGCATCTATAGAAGCGATGACGGCAACAGCGGCTGCAATGGTGGCGACGGCAACTCCGACGGTCTTGTGGTTTTCTGTTGTTGTTCAAGGTAATATTTGGGTTTTTGTTCGTATTCAATGTTTAAATTTGAGATTTTTTTATTTTTGATATCTTTATTGAACTACTCAAATCTGTAAGTTACAACTGTATATATATTTTTTATGTTGGTTAAATATATTTTCAAACATGTGTACACATGTAGTTGGTAATGTTTTCTAAGGAACTACTCAAGCATTCTTGTTAAAAATATTAGTTTAAAGTGTCTATATAAATTATTACACATGTGTATATGGGATACTTAATTCTGTATTTTTTATCAGATATATTTTTATTGGGTTTTTATATGTACATATCTGTAGAGTGAGTTACACATGTGTAGAGTGAGTTATACAAATGTGTAAACTAAGGTTTACACATGTTTAAACGAGCAGATATAATGAGTTTTACACATGTGTAAAATGAGTTTTGCACATGTGTAAACTGAGTTTTACACATGTGTTAACTAAGGTTTGCACATGTGTAAACTAAATATACACATATGTAACTTCTTATTTTCATGTTCAGATTTATATTTTTATAATTTAAATAGTTACTGATTCATGTTACGTAATGATTTTCATTTTCAGTACACATTGAATAGTCCAGATCTAAGATGTGAACAAGACGTAATCAACAAAGGAGCATGCAGATTTTTTTTATGATTTTGTAAATATTTTTTTGGATATTAGATATAGATTATTTTCTGATTTGTGTAAATTCTTCTACACATGTTTAATCAATTATTACACTTATGATTTTTTATTTGTAATCATGTTAAAGTACTTAGAACTATATTTTACACATGTGTTAAAGTATTGAAAAACATGTGTTAAAATATTCAGAATTATCTTAGAACTATTTTTTATACATGTGTCCAAGTGTTTATTGAATTACTTACACATGTGTTAAAGTATTCAAAACTATATTTTACACATGTGTTAAGATACTGATAAATATCAAATCACTAACATATAGGTTATTATGTTCATATAATATTAAAAAATAATATAAAAACATCAAATCACTAATATATAGGTTATTATGTTAATAAAATATTAAATATAGTACACATGAAAAGGAGGGAAAAATGAAAAAGGACTAAAATACCCTTAACATTATATTTTCTTTTTTTAATGAAACATGACACATGTCAAATTATGAGTGATGAAAATGATTTATTAGTTTACACAATTTCAAGTGGTTTACAATTGAACCTTCCCCTATATATATATATATAGGGTCAGGATCATTACAGAACCATTGGTTTACATAAATGTAAATTACGAACCACTGATTTACATATATGAAAGTTAAAGCAGGTGATATTTAGTTGTTTTACATAGTTTATTGTTCATGTCGGATATACACATATGTAAAACAACTCAAGTAACATCAGACTTAATTTACGTTTATGTAAATTAATGGTTCTGTGATTGTGAAAATAAAAAGTGGTTCTGTAATGATCCTAACCTCATTATATATATATATAGTATAAATAAAATTATTATTTTTGATTGGCTAATTGCTGATCATTAGTGCACCTGATTATCTTAATTACTTGAGTACGTAATTCGAGACTATCCTACAGAGGAAACTAATCATAGGTGAGAGAAAACTCACTAGCCCAATCTATAACCCTTTTTCTTATGACATGTGGGAATTGAACACAAAACAACTTTCTATTTTAATGAAATCTTGGGTAAATCACTTCAACCACTTGGGTTAAGTATCATTGATATAATTAAAATTACTTATATATTTTTGTTAAATATTATAGATATTTAACTGTTGGTATTATAAAAATACTTATTAAGTTATTATTTTTAGTATTGACCATGAACTTTTAAGTTATTTGACCTTTTTGGAACTCATGAAATACTAAATATCTCATGTCTCGTCTTAAGGGTATAGTTAATATGGGTATGAAAAGAACAAGAAAATGAGATAGACAATGGAATGTAATAGACAAAATAATGAATCAGATTATTACCATTCCATTGTTTGGTTATGAATGATTATAGGGTGCTTAAAAGGAATAAGAATCCTTATCTAATATGTTATTTCATTTTATTAACTTAACAAAGATGTTTTTTATTTCATTCCCTCACAATAATCCATTTTATTTCGTGTAACTCTTGTACACCAAACATTACCTTAATCTTATCCATCTCTTCCTATCCTAATACTAATTTTTTATTTTCCAAGCTTTTTCTAGTCAAAAGCTTGAATTTTTATCATTTTGATTGTTAATTTGAACTCTTTATCATTGTATTTGTTTTTGATGTAATTATAAAGAAAATTACATTTTGACTTTGGTGAATTGTAATACACTAAAAATGATTTCGTGAAACGCTAGTCGATGTTAAAAGATGAGATCATGAGAAGTATAAAAGAAAATTAAGTTTTGAATTTGGAAACCCATATGTCGCTAACTTGCTATAACTTGGTAAATGATGAATCAATTTTGGAGGTGCATTTTGGTAATGGATTTTGTCGGATTATCGTTGTACTTTGGAAATCCATCCTTCGATTTTAACTTCATTATCATATCGATTTGAGAGGTGCTTTCTTCTTCTCCTTTACATTATGTAGAAACAAACAAACCCTAAAAAAATTTATGGGCCCTAAAACATGGGGCCAAAGCAAGCACTTCACTTAGACTACATACTAAGCAAAGTCTTGGGTCTTTTTCCGATTCACTCATGTTGGCAAGTGCAGATGCATGTTCCTATGTATAGATCTTAATAAACAAGGAGTACCTCAACCCCTTTCATTTGAAGCTTAAGATGTTCTCTTAAGCCTATAGTCTCGTGAGACAGTGTGTGGAGCATAGGAACGTTTAAGAGAAACCTTTAGTTCATGATTTATGGTGCCTTAAACATGAGTAAAAAAGGCCTCAAAATTTGTTGAAATAATAATCATACGAACATGTGTATTTTTAGATATCCATGTTGAGAAGTTTGGATTAATAATTGTGGTAATAACCACATCAGATCCAATGCCAAGAACTTATCTCTAAATGAGGAATTGAGCTATCAGTGTAACCAAAAAGGTTGTTTTTTTAATTAAAAATGGCTCAGTCATTGTTTTCCGGTTGTTTTCAAGTCTATTTCAAAATGCGCAATTTATGTCACAAATTACGCAATTAATTGCTTAGCAAAAGGCTCCAAATCAAGCCGAAGAAGACGATTCGGATGAGGGAGATGAGTAGTGTTTGTATCACTGGATTACGTTTGTTTTTAATTGCTTATGTATGTTTAAATTTGAATGTTATTAGGAAATCTATCTATATATAGTGTATGAATTATATATATATATATATATATATATCTAGGTTTATTTGAATTAGTAGTGTATTGTATGACTACATTTATATGTATGAAATTTCAATGTTATTGCCAATATATCTAGGTTTATATGGGTTGAAAACTGGAAATTAGAAAAAAACAAATAAAAATAAAAAATAGCATTAGCGGCGACTTTTTGGGTATTAGCGGTGACAACATTAGCGGCGACCTATTAGCGGCGAATATTTGGTCTTTAGCGACAAAGTATTAGCGGCGAACTATTAGCCGCGACATGTCGCCGCTAATACTATTAGCGGCGACATTATGGGGTATTAGCGGCGACAAGTGTCGCCTCTAATAGTCAAAAATTTTGTAGTGATTGGAAAGATTGTAAAAAACAAACCTGTGTGAGTTAGGTGTTGCCTTCTTATTTGATATATAAGCAGTGAGTTGTGCTATAAGAAGAACTTTAAGTTAACTAAGGTGGTGTTGTGTATCTCAAAAGGTCTGCTTTGTTCACCACCACGCGTAGACATCGTCATCTACAGACTGTTTGTTTTTTCGAAGACGTTTCATTAAAAAAAACATTTGCGTGAGCTCTTCTTGGTGCAGACTTAGCCCAGCCACTTCTAAGGTCTGCGAAGGATTAAACACCACCACCTACCAACACCCATTATCCATCACCGTCAGCCACCACCACCGTCTGCCATCACCCACTGTCCGCCATCACCCACCGCCCGCCACGACCCACTATCCGCCGCCATCACCACCACCATCAAGCGTTGTCGTCCACCACCACCACCACCACCGTTTGTACACCACCACAAGTTTATTTTAACAATCTATAGACATTAAAAACAAATACTCTTCTTCTTGCAGACTGCAGAGATTTGATCCACCTATTCTTCAACGGATGTCTGCAGAAGTGGTCCGCAGACTAAAGACATTTTACCTTTGAAAAAACAAAGTGCACTTAAATTGTAACTTTTGTGTAACCTAAATTGCGTGCGAAAGTCATAGGTTTTTGTGCTAAAGTTGTATTTTTTGTGCGAAAGTTGTAAGTTTCATGTAAGTTGGAACTTTCATGTGAGACGTGGGCGAAAGTTGTAACTTTCATGTAGACCTTTGGACTTTCATGCAAAAGTTGGAACTTTCATGTTTAATCTGAAACCTTCGTATGAGATATGTAGCTTTCGTGAGAATGTGAAAACATTCGCATGTAATTTGAAACTTTCATGTGAAAGTTGTAACTTTTGTATAGTAGCAAACTAATCTAAAATTTCATGTTTGTGGAAAAATCGAATAATAAGCAAGTGTAACGAAAAATTGAATCCATACTGTGTTTATGATACGTAGATGGTTTTTGTGATTAGTGGTGGCAGCGATGATGATTATAAGCAACCTCATGATAAACGTTGATGACTAAAGCGACTATGATTGGAGATGACTAAGGCGATGGGCACTAATTGTAACCAATGGTCGGCAGCGCTGTTGTATGGCGACGAAAGTGCATAGTTTCTTGGCTCCGATACACAAGAGCCACAGAGAAGGTCTTTAGAATTGCAATACTGATTATATTACTACATTAGGGTATTACATATATGGATATTCACACAATCTATCCTCAACTGTTTGACTAATATATAACAATATGATCCATTAATATCATTGTTTTCCGCTAATTTCTTCTAGCTCCAACAACAGTGGCGTATTAAATAAATTAAACTAGTTAGGGTTTATTATAAGTATCTTTATCGTAAATAAGAGATATGCATCGGTATAATTAGTTTACTTTCTTATTGTATTGTATGTATGTATATAATTGAAGAATATTGCATAAGGGTTGGGTTTAAATGAAAACCAAAAAAAATTGTATAAAATAACAAACCAAATCTTAAGCTTTTATTTATAAAGATTAATTTGTTTGATTTTTTGTACATATAGTCCAATAAAATACAACCTTATATTATTTTATTCAAAAATACATTAGCTATTGATCTTCATAAATCAAGAATGAAGACTTGGTTTATTGATTTACATAATTTCTATTAGTTTTCATTTGAACCTAACCCTATGCAATAAAACCTTACAGTATTTCTTCTATAAGCCCCCAAATGAAGCATTGTAGTTATGAGGATTGATTTGTTGCCAAATGGTTTGCTTGTGGTGAGAGTCCAAGAACATAATACCTCAACTAAAAGTCTGGATCTCAAAAGAACAAGCGAGGGTGAGAATGCGATCCATTTTGATGTGAGAGTAATAATATTGTCATTACAAACCAATCTTTGTTATCATTGTAAACATACATATATAAATAATAATGGCACTTTCAGTTCTCTATTTCTTATGTAAACATACATCTAATTATTTAACAGCAATATCTTATTTTGTGGTCTCTAAACTAATTTCAATCAGTCTTTGGCTATTACGACTAAACTATCAACTCAAATGACAGATATACATCAATTACATCGCTTTAGTGGACAACAAAAATACAATTGTTGGTTAACTTTTAAAAAACTTTAAATCGGGTTGCTATCCCTCATGCATGTGTATTTGTTTGAATCTGATTTCCTAACATGTAATACATTCCTTTCACATTGTTATATTCATATTCTTTTACACCAACAAGTTTAACAACAACATTACGTGCATCATGTATATAGATTCCATCACTTATATATCATGTTAGATCAACATGATTACATCATAGGATTTGTTTCAATATGGATGGGGGAATATTCTAATGAAAGAATCATAGTGAGTGCTTTCCTTAGGTGCAAGCATATATGGTGTGTAAAATGTTGTGTTCCTATCAATCTCCACTCAAGATTACCACCTTAATTAGTGTTTGCTTTAATTTCACATGTGTATATAAACCCAACCTTATACTCCAAACATGCACAACAAGTAGAAACTAACTAGCTAAAAGAAATATAGATAGTGAGCGCGACGCTGACTCTATACACATAACAAAATGGCTTTGCTGAAAGACGCGATAAACTCATCAAAACCATATGTAGCGATGGTCGCGCTCCAGTTTGGTTATGCAGGAATGTACATCATAACCATGATTGGGATGAAACGTGGGCTCAGCCACTGGATTCTCGTGGTCTATCGTCATGCTAGCGCCACTCTTGTCATTGCGCCCTTTGCGCTTGCTTTCGAGAGGTTTGTTTCATAGGGGATCTCTTGGGAATACGTCGAGATCACATATACATAATATGCACATACACATCATTAATTACTTACGAATTAAGATTGATGAGTTGCTCTTATTTTGCAGAAAAATAAGGCCAAAGATGACACGTTCGGTCTTCCTCAAAGTGCTGCTTCTTGGTTTGCTTGAGTAATTCTTCTTACTATGAAATATCATTATTTACGTTACTTTTTTATTTCAATATGAGTTGCATGGCATAAAATTTGGTGTAAATAATTTACAGAAACAACACATATCTTAAACTAATACAAACCGGTGACCGGTTTGGTTTCATGGTTGTTTTTTTTTTTTTTTTTTTTTAAAAATTGGTTTGTCAGTTTACGATTTTTCAAACCATACCAAACAGTTTAGTTTACAGTTTATACTCAAATTTGGTAGGGAAAAACCTAACCAGAACTTAGTATTTTTGACGATGTAATTTTTTATATTTTACTTGGTCGTTTAATTATTTAAGTTGGACTAAGCTTTGTTTTTTAAGTTTTAATTGTTTGAACAATATATATTGTTTCTTTTTATAAGCCCACAAAACCTCAAGGTGAAACCAAACCGAAGTTAAATCGTTTATAATAATTTGATTTGATTTGATTTGATTCAGTTTAATTTTCAATTAAGTTATAAAAACCATGAATACTAAACCTCTTACACTCTCCAAGATCATATGACTAATGTTACAATAATCTTTACAGACCTGTGATCGATCAAAACTTGTACTTCTTGGGTATGTCCATAACATCTGCAACATACGCCTCGGCGATTGTCAATGTTCTTCCTGCCCTCACCTTTATAATGGCATTAATCTTCAGGTACATCTATATATCTCCTTGTTCAATCCCATGCACTATAAGTTAGCATTCATTATCACCAGTTTTTCAAAAGTAAATATTGTTATATAATTAGGTTGGAGAAGGTGAATCTTAAAAGGATACATAGCCAAGCCAAAGTAGTTGGGACCTTGATTACAGTGACAGGAGCAATGGTTATGACTTTGTATAAAGGACCAATTGTTGACATACTATGGTACTCTCATCATGGAGCCAAGACCACGCAACATGCTGCGGCTAGTGCTTCGGCATCGGGTCAGCACTGGCTCGCGGGTACTTTGATGATTCTACTTTGTACTTGCAGTTGGGCTGGCTACTTCATTGCACAGGTGTGTAATATCTCTTTCATATGTAAATACTGACAGGACATCTGTGACAGGAACTAAAGTTTGTTACTAGTTAGGACATCATATCATAACATTCTATTCTCTACCGAATACAATTAAGAAGTTTAAGTCATGGCTTTTTTTATAAAAAAAAACAGTTGGTTTAAGGTTTAAAAACTGATAAATTCTGATAAACTCGGAGTTAGCGCACACTTTCGACCCTCACCAAGTCCTAAACCGCGAAAAGTGCATATGTATATCTTTAATTTAAATATATAAACTAGCTAGTTTTGAAACCTGTGTACGGGTTGAAGAAATGTAAATATTAAATAATTAGTAATGAAGTTTTGGGATTAAAAAGAATTCTCAAAATAAGGTATAATTAAAATTTCATATAAGAAGTTATTTTAAATAATAAAACAATAATATCATTTTCCTTTACCATTTTAAAAAATATATATTAGTTTTTTTTTTGTTTTTTCTAAACATTTTGTTTAAAAGATTCAGGAATGGAATTTTAATAATTGAAGTTTGTTATATTAGAAAATTTTCATATTTTATAGTAATTTTGTTTTAAAAAAGTGCATTTTCTAATGAAAAAAAATCAGGTTTTTAATTTATGAAAAAATTGTTTTTAAATTTAGAAAATGTATGAATAATATCATTTGTGTTTAATTTTATTATTAAATGATTGAATTTTTATGTTAATGACATGTGAGAAAATAGGTTTAAGAAAATAATATGTAGCAAAAACTATCTTGCTTTATTAAAGAAGATAGATAACCATAACCAAATTACAGTAATAAATTTATTTATTAATAAATCACATACATATATAAACAATAAATTAATTATCTAACAACACGTTTATACTAAATAATAAAAACGTTCCTTTTGAGTCACTTTTGATTAAGCTACCTAACATCAAGAATTTGATATTCATTAGTTAGATTGTACTTCTTTATGTCACCATATTTTGTCGTAAAATTAATAAACATTTGTATTATTGGAATCAAAAATAATAATCTACTGTATGAATCTTTCTCCTCCACCTTTAATACAATAATTTAACATAAATTAATAATGGTATAGAATTTTTAACATACTTTTGTAAAATGCTTTTTCCCGTTATCCACTTATGTTGCTTTAAGCAATCATGCTATTTGATTAAAATAACAAAATATCTAGTTAGTTTAATAATCAAGTTAAAAAAAAATGTTCATAAATTCTTTTATTCAAATATATAACAAAAGTAATGCATGATAATTAAAAAGGAAAAGTAAAACAACAACCAAATATCATTAGCCACAAATCACAAATAAAATCTTCCTTATCAAGATTATGATTGAGTTTACTCATTTATTTTACTTGTTGCATAAGTTTTTGTGTTATACATAGTGAAATCTTTGATTACACAACACAAAAAAAATCCAGTGTTATTTATTTTTCTAATCAATAATTCATATTTTCACATTTATATTTTTCTTACACATGCCTAGGAACATAAAAGTCATCAAACTAACTTTCTCATTTGTTCTTTTAATTTCGTACCCAGTGCCGGCCCTGAGGAGGGGCGAGATGGACATCCGTCCAGGGCCCACTCACTCAGAGGGCACAAAATTTTTAAATTTGTTTTTTATATTTTATATATATATATATATATATATATATATAAAAAGTTATAAATTATAATACAATCAAAAACTTAACCCAACTATATTTTAAAACCAATTTAATTTTTTTGTCACATTTTATTAATCAAGTTACTCAATTAAAAACCCCTTTTTTAGAAAACAAAATATTTAAATCTCATGAGTCGTGGTTTCTTATTACTTGTGTTAATTGTTTAGATGGTCAATTAAGCAGCAAAAAAAAATAGATGATTTTATTATGTTTATTGTAATACTTAAACTCATGAGTTATCGGTGAACTATTACTCTATGTCATTGTAATACCATGATTTTGTTTTCTTTATTTCTAAAACTTTTGTTTTTGTTCAAAAAAATTAGTTTATATAATTCAGTTCGTTAGGGTCAAATTTTTCCAACTCGTCCAGGGCACTAAAATTCTTAGGACCGGCCCTGTTTGTACCCACCTATGTATGCAAAGGGAATATAACATACATAATTTACAGATTTGTAGGTCATATAAATAAATGAATAATGAAACTAATTTGTTTCTAGCTATTCTTTTCAAAATTTAAGAAGAGATGGATGAGAACCTTAAAACACATAATTTCCCTTTACTTTCAACTTTTTTAAGATTAGAAAAATAAATGTTTCATAATGTTCTTTGTGTTCTTGCAAGCACAGTCCATAACGCTGAAAGAGTATCCCGCGGAGCTGAGTCTAACGATGTTGGTATGTTTAGCTGGTACGGTGGAAGGCGGGATTATAGCCATGGTTATAGAGCGCGATCCGAAAGCATGGGCTCTTGGTTTCGATTCTAGGCTTCTAGCTTCTGTTTACTCCGTAAGTTAATTAATGACTTATATTATAAACACTATTTACTCCATTCAATCAATTAATTAATTATGACACCTAATGTATTTATATAATATGTTTGCAAGATATCATGTAAAAAGAACGTGAAGAACTAGGAATAATTTAAAAAAATATATTCTTATTCGAACTGTTGAGATCATACCAATAGATCTCACGAATCTACTTTTTAATGATAAAATCAAAAGCATCATTTTTTATCCTAACAGTTGTAGTTAACTATTATAGGGGGTAGTTTGCTCTGGGATTGCATACTATATTCAAGGAGTTGTTAACAGGATACGGGGTCCGGTTTTCGTGACCGCGTTCAGCCCACTGTGCATGATCATAACCGCGGTTCTTGGGGCTATCGTGCTCTCGGAGCAAGTCCATCTTGGAAGGTAATAGCTTACGCGCTTTTAAATCAACTACGCGTGTTATAAATATTAGTTTCAAGCATGTAACAATGTTTAATTTGTGACCACAATGTATGTTACATGTGATGACAGTTTGCTAGGAGCCATTATTATAGTAATGGGTCTTTACTCAGTGGTGTGGGGTAAAAGCAAAGATCATTTGCTAGCATTGGAGAAAGGTGTGGGTCAAGAACTACCAACCATCGACAAGCGCCATCTGCAGGCAGTGGACACCATCACCATCGAAGAACCATTCAAGGTTGTGAAAAAGGATACGAGTGTTCCACAAGAGCCTTGATTCATCGATCGATGATCATTGATCACCTCTATTGACTTGTATTTTATGTGACATTTGGTATGACGTATATCCCTTAATTGTGATTGTGCAACCCAAAAGGTTATGAATGTGAGTTACATATCATCTTTTTGCAACATATAATGAAAATATATGTTATGACTAAAGATTTCACCCTCTTGATCATTGTTGGTGGTGGTCATATGTTAGCTATACATGTCAACTAAATTGCATAAGGATTCTATTAGACATATCTTTACATGTTATTTGTGCATAGGGGGTACTATTGCATATTTACAATGTTAGGTATTCTAGAATATTCTATGTATAGTGCTCTATATATAGAGCCCAAGTGTGGTTGGAATGCAAAATCAAAACTCAACCGCGGTTGGAATGCAAAGCAATAACCTTTGTGAATCACATAGCGCGTGGAGAAACCAAAACCCAAGTGCGGTTGGAATGCAAAGCAGTAACCCTTGTTTGCATTGCATCCCATCATACTGACTAATGTTTAGCCTGAGAAAAAAATTTAGGCTCAAAAGTAGGAGGATAAGTATGAAGAAGAACACGGTGAGGAAACTATCATGATTGTCAAGTGTAATCATGAGAACTTGTGATCATAGTATGTGTAACATCAAAAAATTTTCAACAAAAGCAAAAAGAGATTTAAAGTAAACAAACCAAATTTAGAGGGTCTAAACATGGCAAGAAGGAAAATGATGACCTAATCCCCTCATATAAAGAAGACGTCGCCCCTTTGTGCTTTTCCTTGCTCAAAATTTTTTTTAAAAGGGTGGAGCGAGAGTAGGTCACGGCTAAAGAGAGAGAAACCAAATGAAACAAGCTCAAAGTAAGAACTTTCTTATATATTTTGATAGATCTAAGTTAGATCTTGATGCGATCTTGGAGTAGTTTCAATGTTAAAGTGAGCGTTTTTATGTGTGCTTGATATTAAATCATGATATTCTCCTCTTGGTTAGAGTTTCTTCAAAGGATCATCAATAATGTGAGTTATAGACCCCGGCTTTACATTATTTTCAGGATTTTTGGCTAGTATGCAGACACTACAGTAATGTTTTCGTAAAACAACTGTTATGATCGTTAAAGTTGGTAGCTTGATAAAGTTGATATCGAAATAAAATAGCACATCGAAAGTTTATCATGACATCAAAAGTAGTATAACATCGAAAGAAGTATAACATCATGTTCCTTAGATTGAAAGTATTATATCATCGAATGTTGCCCTAGATCTATGATAGCATTGAATGATCCTTAGATAGAAAGTAGCATAACATCAAGTGTTCCTTAGATTGAAATTATTATAGAATCAAATGTAGCCTTAGTTCGAAAGTTGTCTAACATCGAATGTTCCTTAGATCGAAATTATTATAGCATCAAATGTTGCCTTAGAATGAAAGTTGTATAACATCGAATGTGTCCCCAACCAAAAGTGCTATTGTATTGAAAGTTTCCCATTTAGTCGGAAGTGTCTTGGTATCGAAAGTTTCATGCGATTGAAGATAGATTAGGTCATCGAATGTATGCAATGTGAATTAAACTTATGTAATACACGAAATGTGATAAAGTGACGACATTAACAATAAGATAAAGAGATAAAGTATGGAATGGGTAAAGCATGCTAAAGTAACATCGTATGATAAAGTGTTAAAATATGATTATTGTTACGATAAAGAATTAAAGAATGATAAAGTGAAATACCAATAATAGCTAAAGTATATAAAAGGGCCAAAAAAGCTAAAGTTCACATGTGAAAACTAAAGCTCAAAATCTTGCAAACTAGACAAACGTTTACATTTATTGCATTCTCACTCACTAAAGAAGATTTGCCTTATGCAATCTCACGTGATAGGAGTTGTGCATTATGCATTTTCATTCTATGAACCTGTCATATTTTGTAACTTAATATTTGAAATTTAAAAAAATAGAGAAAAAATTGTACGCTCAAGAAATTTAACATGAAATTATTTTTGGTAACTTAATATTTTTAAATGAGACAAGTAACGAACAAACTACAAACCGGTGGTTCGGGTATCACCGTAATTGGTTCTTCCTAAACCCAATTCAATTTCGGTTCGGATTCGGGGCAGTTTGCCCGTTCAAGTTAACCGGATTTTTTTTTCACCTTTAGTTTCTTCTCTCTCTAAAAGAATTCTTCCCCACCAACTCACCCTCTCTTCTATCTACACACTTTCTCGTATCTCACACATACACATATCATACAGAACTTAATATAAGTATATATAGCAAGTCCTTGATAAAGAAGTTGACCTTAGGTTTTAAGGCATTAAGAACAACACCTTCGATACCATACACAGGTTAATGCACGATCTTGCACTCCTTTGACTCGAGTGTCTTCTCCGCATGGGTTTTGGTGGCATCATTTTAGCTACCAGTGTAATTGACAATCTAATAACGATGCAAGAGTAAATGGAGCGCAAGTATAAAATGCAAATGAGGTGATTCCTTTCTCTAAAGCTCCGGATAACCAATTGAGCTTAAACTTATGAATGGTTCATTCCATTTTTCATATCTTCTTGAAGATCCATATTAAAGAATTAGTAACTGGTTGACAGATTTAACAAGACCCATGTACTATATTCCATTGTATACTTCATATCATCATTGATTGATTTTGAGAATCAACATTTCAAGATCTCATAATCTTCATCGCATGTTTGCAGATCCTCTTCTATATGAAAAAAAGAGCGATAATATTGTGATCCAATCTCAACCGGATAGAGGTGGAAACCAGAACTATATGATTCAGTTATTCTAGTACATTTCTTCTATAGTTCTATGGGCCTCTGGTAATTTTTAACAACCAAGTCATCTTTCACTTTAGGCTTCACATTTACATGGAAACAATTCCTTTGGTCTAGGTATAGATGAGAACCTTACCTCATAAAGATTGCATCTCTTTCCTCACAAGGAGTGTTAACCAAAGGAGAATCCTTAAGTTCATTGACATAGAACCTCTAAGTTCTAGAATGCTCCGCATATCCAACAAACATAACCTTTGTAGGAAGAATTTTGGGTGAAAAAAGATACCAAAACATTACTCGATGAACCCGACATTTTTTGTAACTTAATACTTTGAAATGTAAAGAAATAGGAAAAAATGTAAACACAAGAACTAACATAAAAAAAAATTAGTAAAGTTGAAAGAATATAAATATGTTCTTAGTATATTATAGATTGAGTGACTGGGCTCTCAAGAAAGGCCCAGGAACCTTTTTCAATCAGATTCCTTGCAATCAAGATTTTGGATGAAGAAAACAATGAATCTTTTCACAAACAAACAATTTGTGACATATGTCAGAAGATAACAACCACCTCAGTAATCATTGTATTTAACAAAGCAAGGGGCAAACACTAGATGACCGTTCGCAAGAAAACTCTAATCTTCATACAGGCATGTATGATGGATCAATACTTATTTTGCAGCAGCACGTCTCGTCTCATCTGCATATTTCACCATCTGTTCAATAATGTGGCTGTGAGGGGCGGCGAATTCCTGGAATCTGCAACACAAATATATAGTATTCAAAGAAATCCAAAACTTGATAAGAAAAGACAGTTGATACAAGAAGGTTGATCTATGGCTTAGACATTGCTTTTCTCACACTATCCATGAATATTTTAGACATTGCTAACCGATGGGATTAAAGGCACAAACCAGCGGAAACTAGGTTCAAACCTCAGACCTCTAGAGGGAGTCAGGCCCAAGTCTTTCTTTAAGCACTCATGTGCAGTTTTTTTTTTTTTTTTCTTTTTTTCTTTTTTTTTTTTTGCTTTTTCTTTTTGAAAGTGCAAAATTGCATGCAGTATTGTTGGATTATATCATTAAATCACCAACCTCAACTCCATGAGGACCGATTCGGTTACGTGAGATGAAATTGAGTACGAGTGATGCAAATTCATCAGGTACGTCTTCCTGTGACATTCAAGAGAAAATAAATAATAGGTTATAATATATTGGTTTCAGCAAGCATAGATATATACAACAAGAAAGAATAGTGACCTGTATTGCATGACCAGTATGCCGTACAACCACCATTTGAAACTTACCCTGCATTTGTCCGATTGTGAGAGCCCTGTCACAGCAAATAATATATATCTTTAACAAACAATTACAAGATGGTTAAGTCACTCATAACTAAAAAGCAAATTTGACCTGTCAAGTCTATCTGTTCCAGCTAACAGCAAGAGCTTTGGGACAGGAGATGATAGAAACTTTTCTGAGAGTCCTTCATACCTTAATATGCACAAACATTGGATATTAAAATTTACAAAATTAATTAATAACATTTCATAGGTGAAAACAGGAATTCGGTTATAATTCTTCTTCCTCTGGTTCCACCCTTTTCTGAAACTCCACAATTACAAATCCAAACTCTGTTTTCTCTTTTTCACTTATCTTTTATCTCATATTTCTCTCACAAACACGCGTTAGAGTTTTCTCGATATTTAAGTAGTTTCAAGACTTTATAAAGAAAAGTCATTTTTGCTGCTATTTGATAAGCTTTGCAAGCAAATAATTGTCAAAATAAGTTTTTATAAAGCAAACAATTAAAAACAAGAAAGGATGTTCCGCCTCTCAATGCACACACATATTTATACAATTACGAATTTCTTCTATACAAGGAAGCCGAATAAAGTAGAAATCAAAATCACCCATGATCAAGCCCTAAATCAAGGTCCTTAAGTACTGCTATATAATCAAAACAGAACCCTAGCAGAGGATAACCGATAACCTGATTAGCAGGTACACTAAAATGGTAATGGCAATATAACTTACAAAGAAGTGTAATCACTAATGTTCTAGGATACAAGTAGCATCATTTCACACTTGCCATTTCACTCAAATTATGACAAAAAAAAAAAAAGGAAACTGCAGACATTTTTATGGGGTGGAGGGAGTATAAGCTTCAGATAAATAATAGCCCTTTAGTGTTGCATCAATCAGATCATGCAAAGAGAAATAAAGGAATATTCTGTAATAAACAAAAAGATATTAGAGAAATAGTCTGTACCATCCTCTCCAATATTGTTCTGTTTCCTCTAATCGTGCTCTATGACAATAACTGCACATACAACAGCTACATCATTCTATGGGGTAAAATATGAAAGAAACATAATGTAACCAGGTTACCTTTATGAAACTTAAAAAACTACTAGAAGAACAAATTAAAGGAGACAGATATATAAGATTCAGAAGAATCAGCCTGTATGTTTTGCCGAGCTGACAAAAAAATAACAAACATTTACACATACCCTTAAATCTTACCATTGCTTTGATTCATCATACTTCACGGTACCAGGAATTGATATTCTAGCAGATTCAATGTTTCTTAATGAACCTGCTCTCACATTCCACTCGATCTGCATGCATTAACATTTCATTTCACTATCAAACAAGTTGGGGTCAATGAAAACACTACCAACCATAAGAAACATTTGCACAAATAAAAGATCAAGTGGTAGTACTATAAAGATCACTTTAGTCCCACATATCATATATAGGTAATAGGGGTGTGTTCAATAAAAAACCAATTTTACATAGAGAACCGCGTAAGCACTTGTACATAGTGCTGATCAGATTAACAGGTTCGGGTTAGTTTCGAGTCAAACCCACAAACACGTTTAGTTAAATAGGTCTTCTTTAGGTCAATCTCTTGAGTTTGTGGGTTGACCCATTTATTTTTATAATTTTTTTAAAATGAGTTTTATGCCATAAATTGAACTGATTGGGCATTTTATACCAAATTTTAATAGATAAGAAAAAGATTAGCATAAGTTTTCTTTAGGCTAAACGTAATTATTTTATATACAATGGTATTTTTGGTTGTAATTTTTTTAATTTTAGTGTCATGTTCATTTTTATGTGTCAAATACAATTTGCAGGTTTGTGATGTGTTTGGGTTAGTGTCGAATTTTATGACATGTTTGACCCACCAACTCGTGAACATGACCCGTTTAACACACATACTTGAAACACATTCCCCTAATTGAAGCATGTATCTCAATCATGCCAATAACTACAATATATTACAAAAAGTTAAAAGTAAATACGCACATTTACATACTTCAGGTGTGCTCATTTGTCATAGACCTAGGTCTATGGACAATAACAAGTTGCACCTAGACCTATACATGTATTAATGGGTCATGATGGTAAAAGCAATAATTTCCATGTATTAATTTAAAAGTAAAATATCCATTGAAAATACTAAATAAATTCATTATTTACTTTAATTTTTATATATTTAAGGCACTATTAAAAAGCCCATTAAAACACCAAATATCTAAGGGGGTCTTGGAATCAACCAACCCACCAGCATCAGTTGCTGATCTTGTATTATATATTCCTTTTGCATAAAGATGTATTTCTGCATACATCATTAGCATTTAATATATGTCAAAAATCTTAGTACAAACTGATGTCTGTCTCTAACTTTACATATGCTGCTTTTAGCCAGCAATGACACTAATACATTACAAAAAATATTTCCGTTTTAAAAATATTAAATGTGACTATTAAGCAAAGTCTAATCTATGATTATTGAGTTATGGCACAAAGAACAAAAGGTTACTAGTGCTACACTTTAGGCTTCAATGGCCGATGTAGAAAGTCGTCTTGTTAACAAAGTAACAAACAGAGAGGTCAAAGCGCCTATGTAATATCTGGGATGATATTAACAGTTTATGAAACCATATATTGTGGAAAATTAAGTACAAGCAAGATATATGAAATAACTGAAACTAGCTTCTACATGGACTAAGTGAAAGTCAAAAGACTCAATTTACCGCTTTCTCAAGAGTCGGAAAATGCTGCACTCTGTTTGAAAGAATTTTCTGCATATGCATCAAAGAAGCCATAGCTGTCCCCTGACATCATACTAATTGATATTAAATAATTTGTATGTTTAAAACTTGAAAAATTGTATAGAAGCGGTTTGAGTCAGAGCACCTCAACAACATCTACAACCACAAGGCCAGCCAAACTAGGTAACATTTTCTTCGCTGCCACATGCACTGCAACCGATCCACCCATGCTGCATGCAATTAATTTTATTGTGAAGTGAATTAATCTTTGATTTAATTTCAAGTGCAGAGTTAACCAGTTCTTACAATATCATATGAGATTTTTTGAAGTGAATCACAAACCTGTGGCCAACAAGCACAATTGCTGGCGGAGCATCTCCATACATTGTCTTCACAACAGCTTTAACATCATTACATAGAGTCTGCAATGAACAAGGTACCACTCCCACCATGATAGCATATTATTAAAAGAAATATTATATGGTAGATAATAGAAGAACTACAAAGCTGCAAAAAAATTCAGGAATTGAACAATTTAAAAAATTTACCTCAATAGACATGTCTATTTCATTTTCTGTGAATGATTTCCCATGTCCTCTCAGGTCCATTGCTACTACCCTTGCCTTCTCCTTAATCACACGCGCTGATATTGCAAATGAGAGCCTGACAATAGCATATAAAATATTTATTGAAGAAGATTTAATTTTCTGGTAGCAAAATAATCATCAAAAGATGGATTACTTTCTTCTGTTCAACACTTCAACTGTCAAATAACACTTCTCAACATTTATTTGTGCAAGTCTCAGTACCAACTGAAATGGTACCATACTTGCACTCATTGTCATTCAAACCAAAGTAGTTAACAAATCTAAAACTGTGCCTTGTTAAAAGGCATGGGTACACCTTGATCATGACCAAATTAAAATTAATTTGAATGTGCAAATTACATAAGTGTGACTAAATACAATCAAAAACAAATTTCAACTACTTTCTACAGTAACAAAATGACTTTCAACAATTAAATTAAAGCGTCAACCAAATTATGAAATCACATCCTTCACCCTCGTAAAATAATTCTTTACATTAAACTAGATAAGATTATATACGATACATTTGAGAACCACAAATCAGACATACCCAGAATAACCACCACCATGTAGACAAAAAACAACTGGCCCTTCCTTTCCTGCAGTATATATGTGAAAGACCTAAATGGCACCGTATATCAGCAGAAGACATAATTACTAAACAGATGAAACATTACAATTCGCATGGGGAGAAGTATTTGAGTATATGAAACAAGTCACCTACATCATTTGTGTCAGGGATGCAAACATCATCCTCTTGATCAAAATATCCTTTCCAATCTAGTGGGGAGTATATTTGTGAAGGTGTCCTGCAAGGTCAAAGACTAAACGTTTGAGTTTAACCGAAAGACTGGGAGAATAAAAGAAATATATAAGCAATGCACATAGGTTCACAAGAAGTATAAATTAACAACTCATCTAATAATCAGCAGAACCTGTAAGACCAGGTAGGTACCAAGGTATGTCTACTGTAATAAAATCACAATTTACCCGGAAGGCCCGACCACTTTCACGATAGTATATGGTTATATCGCAAACTATAGACTTACAACGGTCATTAACCAACAACATAAGTGGGCCCTATAAATTAATCATATAATTTCACTTTCTGATTTGAAGCATTTTATCACAGTTGGAAAAACCAAAAGCATTTTACCATAGTAGAATGTAGTTCCATTAAAAACTTACCAATCTTTCTTCATGTCCTTTCTAATGAAAAGTTCTATTGTTTATTCTTTTATACCACACACCTTTATGCATATATCTTTAACGATGAGATAGTACCAAGTTTATCATGAACAAATTATACAACAAGAAACACATTGTAGGGATTTTAATTTGAAATGAAGTAGCATCATTGGACCTTCGTCTAGTGTTCATGATATAATCATTATAGTGATGAGAAAGTCATTCCTTATAACACAATACAAACAAGTCGATTGTAATTCACATGACCAACAGACCGAATGACATATAATCAAGTTTAAATATAAACAGAAAAATATTCTCTTTGCATGAGAAAGCTTCAAAATTTGTATTAAGTGCTAGAGATCCTATATACTAAAGTAAGGGCACTAAGTTCCTTTCATCATTTAAGCCAAATCCTTAAATTCTATCGGGCAACGAAAGGCGATTAAGAAAAGCTTAAAAGTGTGTTCAATTATTGACAATCTTATTGTAGTAAATCAGATTAAGGCAACGATAGAGACACTGACTGAGTGGGAGGACGAATGGGTTTTGAGGAGAAAGCAGAAGGCAGAGGAGCATGCTCTGATTGATCTTGATGATCTTGATCTTGATGTTGATCTTGATTTTGATTTTCCTCTGGAAGCGGTGCGAGGGTTGATGAATTTGGTTCCATTTTTGTTGATTTGTGTGCGATCGAAAGGGAATAAGTAGCGGGGCTTTAAACCCTCCTAAGCATCTTCAAAGTTCAAACTTGGTTGTCTTTACAAGAGATAAGAAATTGATTAGTAGACCTAAGTTGGAACTAAATTGAGATTATAATTGAAATGAAATTTTGTTAAAATTAATAACGTATTTAGTTGTTTAATTTTAAGTGGAATTAAAATAATAATTTTGAACATTTCATTGTATTGTTAGAACATTTCATAAGTAATTTAAATAAATGTGAATTTCAATGAATAAGGAAAAGTTTTCATTTTCAATTTCATCCGTTAACCAAACAAACGTAATTTTAAATTAAAAATTATATAATTTTAATTTCAATTTCTAGGAATTTTGTGAATCAAACGGGGCTTAATGATACCATTTGGAGTCATTTCAATAGAATTTTAATGATTTACTTAAAATACATTTTTTGATGATAAATGAATTTTTTTAATAAGAGATAAGTTTTACAAGTATGCTAAATGATTAAGACTACTAGTTGTGTCTCAAAGTGAGCAAAGGTTTGAGCCTCTAATATTAAAACATGTGTCGATCATTGTGTGATGACTGGGCACCTAATAAAGTCCCTATTCAAATCATTTGAGCATGTTGTGGATCAGGTGAGTAGAGCTTAAAACGAGATTTTTTTTAATAAATTTATATAACAATATTAATAAATTAAAGAAATGCATACTATTACTAATACGTTAATTAAGGAAATACATAAAAGAAATTAATACATAAAAAACATTACCTAAAAAACATAAAAAATAAAAATATTAAATCTTATCTTATCTTACTACTCTAATAAAAGGGTAACTAGTGGTGCCACGTGTTAACACCACATTCATTCTCATCAAAATTTTTTCGCTTCTCTCTCTTATTAAATAACTACATTAATTACTAATAATATTATTTATTTTCTTTTAGACCAATAATAGTTTTTTAATAAATTAACAAATACATCTTTTTATTAATGTTATTTCTATAGAAACAAACTTTTACAAAAGAAAGTTTTCTAAAATATCAAACCTTTTTTAAAAATACGAAATACTTTAAAATTAGTTTCTTAAAAAGTAAAATTTTTATAAACAAAAAATAATTAAAATTGGAAGTTATAGTAAAGAAGTTTTTAAAAATGATATTTTTTTAAAATGGTTTGATTTGAAACAAAATATTAAATTTATTTTTTAAAAAATACAAATTTTTTTTTGAAAATTAATATTATTATTCTATTACTTATAATTATTACTCATACGTAATTTTAATCATATGTTATCTTACAACATCAATTTTAATTAATAAATTTTTATTATATTTAATATTTTATTTATTCAACCCCGTGTAATACACGAGTTTACTAAAACTAGTAGATAATATTCATCTTAGTCTCTAATAAAAGAAGCTTTTTTTGCCACTTGTTATTCTCTTAAACCATTATTCTGACACTTGTCATTATTTTAAACATTCTCATTTTATTTTCCCTCCAAAACGGTATTATAGTAATTCAAACATTCAAACTAATTTCTCTCTTTTAATAAAAATCAATTTTATTAATTAATGCATTTCTCTCTCTCATCTAGATTTTTAAAATTAAACTCTATTAAGAAAATCAAAAATCACATCTTTTTATTAACATACAAATCATAAAAAAAACAAAATTGTTATATAATATGAATTTTTAAAAACACTAAACCTTTTTGAAACAAAATATTTTAAGTTGGTCCTTTTTTAAAAAAATTATAAAATATATAAAATTTTCTAAAAGCAGTTTTATTAAAACAACCAGAATAATTAGAAACTTGAGTTTTTAATAAACAAGATTCTTACAAACAATAATTTTTTTATAAAACAAATCTTAACACGAATGTTTAAAAATGGAACTATTTAGACTAGAGAGGTAAAAAAAATAGTATAATTGTTTTATTTCTTGAACTATTGCGTATATATTATTTTAATTATATCTTATATTAAAATATTATACTCTAACTTTTTATATTTATTACTAACTATAATCTTTTTAATAAATGGGTTTCTAGCCTATATATTTATCTGTGTATCTATCTATCTATAACAAAAAAATGAGACTTTACACAATTGTAAGTTTTATCATACTAACTTTCTCATTTCTTTTTATTATTATTAATAATATTGAATACTAATAATATTACCATACCATTTTCAAATTAAAAATTATATAATTTAATAAATTAAAACCTATTTCTTATAAAAACACACTTTTAAAAACAAAAGCTTTATAAAATACAGAATACAATAAACTTTTTTTAAAATAAATTTATTTTTCTTAAAACAAAATAAACCCATATTTTTTTATAAAATAAAGGTTTAAGAAAAATACGTTATTATTTATTTACTTTAAGTAACTATTGATATGCAATTATAATCATGTTTTATCTTCAAATATGGTTTTATAATTTATAAATTTTTATTACTAATTATTTTATATTTTATTTATTCAAACAGTGTAATACACGGGGTACTAACCTAGTTCAAAATAAAATAAGAGATTATTCTTTGTCTTCATATTGTTGGGCTGCCAATTTCTTCCGAATGCGATCTTTTTCTTATTCCATCAAGAGTTTGTCCGATGGTAATATGGTACTAAAGTCTCTAGTAAGAAAGTCTAAACTTCTCATCCATTGTTTTGTCATTTTCACCTTCGTCATCATGTCGATATTTTTTTATATTTTTATTATCGAGTCATTAAACTCTGAATTAGCATCAATAGTTTTTGTTTTCCTCCGGTCCCTTCCCGCCAATTAGGGGCGTTTATTGGGTTTTGTAATCGGGTATCGAGTTCGTCGGGTCGGGTTAGTCGGGTTTTTTTATGTGGTAATCCAACCCGAATACCAACCCTAATAAGACTCGGTTTAATCGGTAATCGGGTTTATTCGGGTCGGTATAATCGGTAATCGGGTTGCTAATTATAATACTAAATAAGCTGTTAATATGTTTTTTTAATGAAGTACTACATGGACTGCTAAATATATTTTTATGTCAAGTTAAATAAACCATAATATTAAAGTAGCAAAAACACAAACCAAACTTCAAAATCTTACTACGACTACAAACCAAAAATGTTACTGATTTACTGTATGAAATATGTATAACTATGAAAACACGCATGTTGCATGTATGAACATAATAAAATTACATATACTTCTTGATTTCAATTTTTGAATGAATTAAACTTGAAGTAATTGAACCTTTGTCTTTAACGTGATTAAAACACAAGCTGCCAAACTCCACTTTCAATTAAAAATGTTAAACTGTGAACTGAAGCAATGCTGACGACCGTTTCCGATCATAGCCGAAGTCCGATGGACCACTACCACTCTTTAAATAAAATTTGATTTTTAATTGTAACTACCATCTTCGGTTTTTCAATTTCGCACGACCATATATATAAATCTGCAATGCTCTACATACTTGATACCTAGAAAATTTCGGTATTTGATTTTTAAACCCATAATCGGGTTATTCGGGTTAACCCGATTAACAAAAATACCAACTCAATTACCGACCCTAAAGACTGCATCAGGTTCGGTTTAGTTTTAAAATCGGGTTCGGGTTGATCGGGTTCTTCCTTAATCGGGTTCGGGTGGATTCATGTCGGGTTCGGTATTCGGGTTCGGGTAAAAAACACACCCCTACCGCCAATCAACGAGACGCTTGTGAACCTTGTGCTTCTTGCTCGGCCACGTTGAGGTCAATGCTGAAACAACCATCCGAGCTACTCGACGAGACGTATGCGCCGAACGTAGTTTTTTTGTAGTTTTGCCCCGTCATCCGCATCCGATGCAACCAACTCTATCCATTTGGAGCATCTACGAAATATTACCCACAAATACTTCTCGTCAAAGTTTTTCATCACCGCGTACCTTGTAAACACCTCGTTTTTCTATTTCTCACAAGTGAAGTCATACATTTGTTCATCATCGGACCCAGTTCGTTGAATACGCCGACTATTTCTATTATGTATGTTTGTAAACAAACCTACATATATACATATATCCCGCCATTTACTAGAAATCAGATTGGCATTACGCGCGGTACAATTCACCTCTTTGTGGAATACCTCCCGAACTTTACTCCAAAACACTTTGCCCTTTTCGTAGTCGGCTATACAAAAAAAAATTGATTATTTTGTTATATATCAAATTAATACAAATTTAAATAAATAATATAGTTAATAAATTACCGCAAAGACGATCCTCGGAAACAGAAATTCAAACGCAACACAATGTTATTTTTTCTTCTTTTGTCGACGCGCCCATGGCTTCAGTTTGTTTAGAACCTCCGGCTCCCCTCCATTTCTTTGCGCCTTTGTGGGAACATTTTTGGGTAACCGGGTGTTTCGATTGAACGGGCTCTGTCTGTTGAACGGATTATGTCGGTAAAACATAAAAATCGAGAGACGATAGCAGCATAGCTTTTAAACTTTGGTCGAATTATGTGTTATCCTATTCATGAATCGGGAAGTTTATGCTCGGGTGGTAACAATCTCCCCAATGATCCTTTTCAATGGTAAAAAGATTTAAATAGGTGGGCCCCGCATACTTTCAACTATAACTTTAGGCACTAGTTGCCAACGCCACTCACTCGCGCCTCTTGCTCACGCTGTGGTGTTGTGCTGTACGCCACCACATTGGCAGTCAACTAGGTGTGGCGCCACCGCTCAAGCGTCCACAATGCACAACCTAAGATATTACCTCTTATCTAGCCAAATCTATTAATTGTTTAACATAAGGTTGATAAATAGTCTTTAAGACTAAAACATTATGGATTCAAATCTTTTTCTTCTCATCAAATTTTTCTCGCTCCTCTCTACTATTAAATAAATCACATTAATTACTAATAATATTATATAATTATTTTTTTAAATTAAAATAGTTTTTAATAAATTAAGAAAGAGATATTTTTATTAATGTTATTTCTATGGTGACAAATTTTTATAAACTATTTTTTTAAAACATCAAACTTTTTAAAAAATTGAAATCTTTTAAAATAGGTTTTTTTAAAAGTAAAATTTTTATAAATAAAGAATAAATAAAATTGAGATTTATTATAAGAAAGTTTTTAAAAATAATATTTTTAACACATTTGTTTTGAGAATAAATTTTTATTTTATATATAATAAAAAAGATTTCAATCATATCTTATCTTAAAATATCGTGTTATAATTAATTTTCATTCTATTTAATATTTTGTATATTCAAACCATTTAATATACCGGTTGATTAAAACTAGTTCTAGACCATAAATGTTGTGATGCATTTATGTTCAAAATTTTTAGAAATTTATATACATATATTTATGTATTATTGTATGTCGGTGTGCACAATGGATATATTATAGTTCACACACAAGGAAAAATGGTTGATTTTGGTTTAGTGGTTTGAGCACACTCATTACGCAGCTGCGCATCAAGATCCAAGTTGTCATCCTAACAAATTGTGTACTTTCTTTATTTCCTTTGATTTTTTTGAGTAAATTGTCATTTACCTCCATATGGTTTGTTCATGTTTGCCATTATCATCCGTAATTTAATTTTTTTGCATCTAGATCCCCAACATTTAGAATTTGGTGCCATTTACATCCAACAAGTTAACACCATTAAAATTAACATGTTATAATTATAAAATTATGAAAATGCTCTTTATCATATAAACAACCCCCCCCCAATGTGCAGCCCTAATTGATTTCTATAGTTTAATCAACCTGTGTGGGGAAAATCGAATACACAGAGGAAATTTCAAGTTATTCAGTTATACCAACTTACTCGACATATGAGGAAGAAATCGACTTTGGTTTAATCGACTAGTGTGGGGGAGAAATCGAATAAGAAGAAGAGATTTCAAGTTCCTAGTTGCAATCGCCTTAATCGACAAGCAAGTTGGTCTATGCTCATGTCGTTCAACACATTCAAAGGTTCAATTTCAGTGTTGTTTATCTGATGTGGGTATATTGATGTGTCAAATAAATTTGGTTCGATTACAGGTAGGATGCGATTTTGGGTTTGTAGCTTGGGTCGACCCAGCTATGTGTGAAAGATCTATCCAAATTATACTCGGGCTTTTGAACTCAATCAATGAGCAATTGAGCATCAAACGAAGAACAAAAGGCTGAAAGTAGTATTAAGTCTTAGTTGGTTTTGTATCATATCTATTATCTTTGTAATCATAATTATTTATATTTCAATGTAATGAATGTTTGATGTTTCAACATCTGTTGTAAATAAAGTTTTTGAAATCTAAATTTTCTAATGTTTAGAAGTATTTGACACATCTCTATTAATCTCAACTATTGGTGCAATTGTATGTAACTAGTATGTTTTGTTGGCACACGTTGCGTGCGTGATGGTCTACTCAAAATGATTTGAAGTCATATAAGCGTTATGCTCGGGCTCAGAACTGGGGTTCGGTTGCGGTTGCTAGCCATAATCGGTAGCCCCACCCAAGCAACTGACACCCCTCTTGTCATTCCATCACCTACGAGTAAAAAAACACTAGCAACAAACCAAAAATAGAACAAAGAAACCAATGACCAACATCGAACCAAAGGCAAGCCTCAGATAAGGTGCTCCTTATCATCATCGACAATAGAAAACCAATCCCATCGGTGAACGACATACACCCAACCGAACCATATATGCAACAACACGAAAAGGACTGTCATGCATCAAGCAGTTGTACAATAAGCAAACATGCAATGGAAAACCAAAAAGGCAACCGAAAAGCAAGTCTCAAATGGGGTGGCGGCCATCACCATCGACACCATGAAACCACCATCGGTGGTAAATGACGATGGAAACCTCAGCTAGGGACCACCACAGATCCCCAAACTTGGAACCAGACAAAGGGGATCAGACATCAACCGTGGCACCATAGCAAAGGGTGATGCAGATCCAAACACCCAAAATGGGTATTAGAGGGAGACAAAGGTGTGGGGCAAGATTAATGGTTGGACCGCCATTGTCACCTCCGTTCACACGCAGAAGGCCACCGGTAGCTCCAGCCGAGCCACAGAAGGTGGTGTAATGCGGTGTAAAAGTTAGTTATGTGGTGTAAGTGTTTGTTACATTAGAATTAACGGGTTATCGCAATAAACAAGGGTTAACAAAGGAACCTTACCCTATATATATATATATATATATATATATGAATGGGTTCATGTGAGAACCTTATCTAATTGTGAGAACCGGATATCTTTTTCAGCCAATAAAAAAATGACACATCACCATTAGTAAAACAAATCTTTAAGGACATTTATGTAAATTTATAATATACAACCTAACATAGCCTTGAAATTGGGGACCACCTTACCCACTCCTTTATGTCTTTTTCACCTCTTTCTCTACTCTCTCTAAAAAAAAGTTGCTTTACCTACACAAGTCTCTCTCATCCTAATAACTCTCGTTGTCTTTTGTCTCATGTCAAATATCTTGTGGGTTTTTATAATCTCATCAAATCTTGAATATTTTCTCACAAAGATTTAGTTTTTCCTCTTTGTTGACCTCAAATTCAATTATTGATCGGGAAGATCCACCCTATGTGGCCGATGGTGGTTAGAGTGGAGATGGTGGTGGTGGGTTAGGTGTAGATATGCAAGAAATGGAGAGGGAAATGGGTTAGGTGTGGTCGTGAAAGAAGCCCAAGGGATCGAGGTTAACTACTCAAACGCTTCATGTTTAGGTTCAGCGCCTGTGGATTTGTCCCTGTTGGTGGTTAGTTGTTCGTCTTCGATGATTGTCTCACCTCTAAAGACTATACGCTTCCTCCTCACATGTTCTGTCATGTTTCTTATGTCAAGCTTCATGTAAGTTTGATTATTCTTAAATGAAGTCTATGGATTTTATGATACAATCTAGTGATTTGCTTATGATAATTAAATGATATTAGGCTAAAGGTGGGACAGGTGAGGTTTATTCACATGTATATAAGCTATTGTGAACACAATATGCCATCATTTTTAGATGTAATTTTTGATGTAATTAATTATTTTTTATAGTTTTTTAATTAGACTACAATTACAATACTGTAGATAAGCAATGTGCTAGTATAATGTAATGTAATCTTCTGTAACTTAGTGTAAGGTAATCTTCTTTTGTGTTTACTGTTTGTTTTCATTTGTTTTTTTATGCTCATTTATCTAACATTACTATGACATTACATATAGTTACATACATTACATGTACAAATAAATACTAGTGTAATATTAGATTTGTTATTTTACAATCATGCGTAAGTATTAAGTACTAGTTACAACATGAAAATGTTGTACGTAATGCAATTAAGCTACACTAATGTATTTGTTACATTAACAAAGAATATAAGTTGTGTTACTAACATGACTTTACATCACATTAAAGTAATTTACATTAATTTACAATGAGGTATTACATTACATTACATTACAATATTGTTTATCACATTATAATGTCATAACATTACATTTACATACATTAGAGGTTATCACATTACATTACATTACATTACATTACATTATTGTTTATCACATTACAATGACATAACATTACATTTACATACATTAGATGTTATCACATCACATCACATTACATTACATTACAAATAAATTACATTTATATTACGTAACTTATTACATTATATTAAAATACTTTAGGAAAGCTTCTAACATAGTAATCAAGTTACAAGTTTGTTTTAATTAAATCAATCATATTTTTTTTGTCCTAATTAGGTAACTTAACTTTCAATTAATGTCTTTCATGTTTAAATGCATATCACATAAATTAAAATTTTATATTCAAAACTACTAATTTAAATAACTCTTGATTCAAATTTGGGTGTTGCTCTTTGCACCCTAGTCTACTAATAGCCTACTTTATAATTATTAATTATCACCTAATCAATAATTAATTACTAGCCAAACGATAAAAGCATTTAATGTTTCATTTATTATTACTCAAGAGTTAAAAACCACTATAATTAAAAACATTGGTTTATATATTATTAAAAATAAATTTTCATAAAAAGATAATATACTTATTTTCTGTAAGAATTTTGAAGAAGGTTTACATTTTACATTTTATTCTTTTGCCAAATTAGATATAAATTTATTTGAATTATCATAAAATAACTATTACAAAAAAGTCATATATATTTAAAATACTTCTTATAAAACAGTATAAAATTTAACCTTGGATTATTATATTTTTAATAAAGAAAGGTTTTTTCATTTTTCATGACTTTCTTTTATTTTCTTAAAACTTTTGTCGTATTCTTTTTCCTTTTATGTGTTCTATTATTATAATTTTATCACAGTTAAATAGAATATAATTAAAATAATAATTTAAGTAATGTAAGATGAATAAATTCATGTTAAAAGTTCATTTAATATATTGATGTATTTAAGATGATCTAATTAATTTGTTCTAGATACGTGTAGCTAGTCAATCATGTATTTATGGAACTAAACTCTCATTGGTTTAGTTATAGTAAAAGTTCATTTAATATTTTAAAGTATGGTGTAACTAGTAAATAGAACAGTGTGTAATTAGAAATACCCTTCAAATTTTTATTTGAGTTTCCATAATTAATAAAAGTAAAAGTAAATATTTTTATTTTAGGCAATAAAGCATAAAAACCTTCAGCATTTACAAATATTTATAAAAATTATAAAAAAATTTAAAATTTTACTCAATTTTCTTTACTAACTGATAATTTAATTTTCCATGTTTAATATAAAGGAAAACTCAATAATTGTATTTTAGTCAAAAATTCATTGATAATGCCATAAAAAACTTTCCAGTATTATATACCTTACATTGTTTATAAATACTTGCATGCATAACTCCTTTTTCTTCACCATTCACCAAAATTTTACGAAATAATACTCGTGGATTCCAAAAAAATTACTTTTTTGAAAGATTTAGATGTTCTTAAGGAGGATTATACCTTGAAAGTCCGAATCCGTAGCCTATGGAAACGTCAAAGCTTAAAGTATCCTAATGATTTTTTCCCTGTGGAGTTTATAATCATTGATGAGAAGGTATTTATCAATAGCAATAGATTCTTTATTCAAACATCATAAATCATTCAACTTATGTTTTCTAATTCTATTCTAATCCAGGGTACAAAATTTCAAGGCAACCTTTTAAAAAAAATTACGAATCTTTCGAGATTTTTTACATGAGAAAGAGTGTTAGTTTGTACATAAACTGACTTTAGCTAATAATCCACAAACGTACAAATATGTCAAGAGTGCACAAAAGGTTTATTCCAATAGCAACACTATGGTGTCAAAATGCTACAACTTTGACGGACTTGAACATGGCTTCTATTTTGTAAACTTTCTCACCATTCTAGAAAATCAAGTTGATGAAACTAAAACAATTGGTATGTTATATTATTTTTTTCTTTATTTTTTTAACTCTAACTTTGTATTCTTACTTAATATTGTTTAATTTTATAGATGTTATCGGCTATGTTCTTGGAAATATTACAAAAGAAATGACCCCCCGTTAAGACCGACATTGAATCCCAAAGAATGAACCTGTTATAAAAAGATTTGGAGTTTGAACTTTTATATTTTCTTTATTTTATCATATTTTTATAACCTATTTATATCACCTACATTTATTTACAAAGATAGAATTTTTTGAAGGAACCATCAATTGAATGTAACCTTGTGGGGTGAATATGTTGACAAGATTATAGTTTTCGATGGTGATTTTAGGCAAATTCTTCTAGTTATTCCAAATGGAAGAAGGCAATAAATCATGAATTCTTCTTTAAATTCATCCTAAATCTAGAATGCATGCAAACTCCTTAAGTTAACCAAAAACATGAAGTTAACCTTGGGAAGTGACAAATCAAAAATGGAAGAAACAATGAATTTTGCTAAATGATTGTTAGATTTAGGAGAAGACAAAGTTGGTGATAGTGATGATGGTGAGACAATTATAGACATACCCGAGGATCTTATAATTACTGAATCATCGGATCCAATTTCAAGCTTAATTAACTTCGTATATCCTTCAATTCTACAACAATTCAAAAAACCACAATTCTTTCGTGAAAGAGCAATTCTAGCACCAAAGAATGAAACAGTTCAAGAGATTAATGATCGTTTACTCTCATGTTTCCTAAAAAGGAGAGGGAGTACCTTAGTTCAGATAGTATTTGTCAAAGAGAAAGTTTCAATGATTCTTTATAAGGAAATATGTACTCACCTGATGTTCTAAATGGTCTTAAAATTTCAGGTCTTCCAAATCATCGTTTAGTACTAAAGGTGGGTGTTCTAGTAATGTTATTGAGAAATATTTACCAGAGAAGTGGTTTATGCAATGGAACAAGATTACAGGTCATATCACTTCGTAATCAATTCCTAAAGGCAGAAGTACTACCTCGATCAAATATTGGAGCTCGGGCATTCATCCCAAGAATTAATTTAATACCATTAGACAAAAGGATTCCATTAAAATTACAAAGAAGACAATTTTCAATTTCAATGTGTTTTGCAATGACAATCAATAAAGCCAAGATAATCTCTATCCAAAGTTGGTTTGTTCTTGAGGTAATCGGTATTCACGCATGGTAAATTGTACGTGGCGTTGTCTAGAGTTACAAGTAAAGATGGAGTTAAACTACTAATATTAGATAAAGATGATAGATCTACAAATATTACATCAAATGTTGTGTATAAAGAAATATTTAGAGATGTATAATAAATGCAAGTAATTTTTTAAATATGCATATTTGTTCAACCCATGTATTATACGGGCAATTATCTAGTCTTTGTGTGTGTGTGTGTGTATATTTATATGTATGTATGGTCAGGTTCTTTTCAAAACTTACTTTTAAACGAGAATTCACGAAACCAATATTAACCATTTATTGTCTTGATCAATGATTGTGATTCAACAATATTAAAAAATGGAAATTAATAGATTATTTAATGGGTTTAATTTCGACAAAAGGGTATGGTGGTAATTAATTATCTTATTTCTCTCTTCAATTAGTTGACTACCAATTAATTATCTCTTATTTTTCCTCTCTCATATCTACAACAATTATCAATGTATATTAATACACTAGCTTTAGTAAACCCGTGTATTACACGGGTTGATAAATAAAATATTAAATAAAATAAAATTTGTTAATAATAAAATAATATTTTAATATAAGATATGATTGAAATCTTACTTATTATAAGAAGAATAAAATATTTTGTTTAAAAAATATTTTAAAAACTATTCTTTATAAAAACTTTCTTACTATAACTCCTATTTTTACTTATTTTATAAAAATATTAATTTAAAAACATCAATTTTAAATATTTTGTATTTTTAAAAAAGTTTGACGTTTTAAAAAATTTTACTTTTTATAAAACACCAACAAAAATTTTCTTATTTATAAAAATTTATTTCTTTAGAAATAACATTAATAAAAAGATCTTTTCTTAATTTATTAGAAATTATTTTTATATAAAAAAGAATTAAATAATATTAGTAATTAATATGATTATTTAATAGGAGAGAGAGACGAGAAAAATTTGATGCAAATGAATGTGGTGATGCCATATGTCCTTTATATATATCTTTTTATTAGAGTAAGAAAATAGTATAAACACTTAAAAAATAAGTTTAGTGCAATATTCTTCAAAGATAATAAACGAAATAGATTTTAAGTTTTATAACCAAAAAGTTAGCTAAATCAACAGCAAAAAGCAAAATTATGTAAACATTTTTAATGCCTTTTACGTAAACATATATTGATAATATTTTACACATAAAATTAACAATTAAAATTACATATATGTACCCATTTGATGGTACACAATCATAATTGGCCAAAATGTATGTATATGACCTATTTACGTATGTAATATAGTTAAATATATGTATATCTAAATATGAAACATGCATGTATGCAAATTTGTTAGTCACATCTATATAAATATGTTAGGTGGTATTAAAGAGTAAAATTCAATATTACAAAAAAAAATCATAAAACTAACATCCTTGTTGATCTTTTACATAATTGTCAATCTTTGTACTCATCCAAACTTCCATTTCTAACTAATCATCTATTTACATATATGTAAATTTTCAAACTTATCTATTTAAATATAGGTAAATGTTTACAAATTAGTGAATGTATTAGTTACATATATATAACTCTTCTTTTTGAATGAACTTTCTAGTATTTTTAAAATAATATGAACACCTCAAATAGATAAAAGCTTGAAAAACATTTACAAACATTGTATTAAAAAATACAGAATTAACACTAGGGATTAAACAAATTAATTTAAGATAACAAACATACCACCTAATCTAAATTAACTATATGCTTATATGTAAATTACTAGCTTAATACATATGTAAGCATCTATACATTTATGTAAGACATACATACAATACGGTAAAACAATACCAAAATAAAAAACAATTATAATTTTCTTATATTGACAAAAAAACTGCAGATGCATGAAACTTATAATTTTCTTATAACAATTATTCGCAAATAACAAAATTAAAGATATAAATTTTCTTTGATGATAAAAATTACGAAAAATAGGTTTCTTTGCTAATAATTACTTACTAATTTAAAAAAAAAAATCATTAGATGCATAAAAAGCTTACATTATTTGTATATATGAGATAACTATTATATATGAGATTTATTCATAGTAATTATTTTATAATGCAACATGATACTTATTCTTTTTTTTGTTTTGAAGTTTAAACCACCACTGTCATCATCTTCTTGAACACAAAAATTCAATAATTGGTAGTTAAGGACTATATAGTATGAAATATGCTCTGATACGTGTATTAAAAGAACTTTTCTTATTTTTAGAAAATGAGCAAATTTTTTTGTTTAATCATAAGCTTTAATAACCCGTGTATTACACGGGTTAAATAAATAAAATCTATAGAATCTAATAAAAACTTGTTTTTTTGCCACTTGTCATTCTCTTAAACTATTTGTTGGCACTTGTTATTCTTTTAAACATTCTTATTTTATTTTCTCTCCAAAAATATATTATAGTAATTTAAATATTCAATCTAATTTTTCTCTCTTAAAAAATTAATTATTGATACATTTCTCTCTTTTATCTAAATTTTTTTTAAAATCAAGCTATGTTTTTAAAATTAAATTTTATTAGAAAAATAAAAATCACATCTTTTTATTAATATATAAATAATAAAAATTGTTTATATAATATATAATTTATTAAAACAGTAAACCTTTTTGAAATAAAATATTTTAAATCTGTCCTTTTTAAAAAATTATAAAAAGTATGAAATTTTCTAAAAGTAGTTTTATTAAAACAAATAGAATAATTAGAAACCCGAGTTCTTAATAAACAAAATTTTTATAAACAATAATTTTTTTATAAAAAAATCCTAAAACGAATGTTTAAAAATAAAACTATTTAGATAAGTGAGTTAAAAAAATAGTATAATTGTTTTATTTCTTGAACTATTACGTATATATAATTTTAATCATATCCTATATTAAAATATCGTATTTTAACTCTTCGTGTTTATTACTAACTATAATCTGTTTAATAAATGGATTTCTAGCCTAGTGATTTATCTATATATCTATCTATGTATAACAAAAAAAATTTTAAATTAAACTTGATACAATTGTAAGTTTTATCATACTAACTTTCTCATTTCTTTTTATTATTATTAATAAAATTTAATACTAATAATATTACTCATACCATTTTTAAATTAAAAATTATATAATTTAATATATTAAAACCTTTTTTAATAAAAACACACTTTTTAAGAATAAAAGTTTTATAAAATACAAAATACAACAAACTTTTTTTTAAAATAAATTTATTTTTCTTAAAACAAAATATTTAAAACCAATATTTTTTTATAAAATAAACGTTTAAGAAAAATATATTATTATTTATTTACTCAAAATAGTTATTTATATGTAATTATAATCATATTTTATATTCAAACATGGTTTTATAATTCATAAATTTTTATTACTAATTATTTAGTATTTTATTTATTATTATTTATTTACTTAAAATAGTTATTTATATGAAATTATAATCATATTTTATATCAAACATGATTTTTAATTCATAAAATTTTTTAATTAATTATTTAATAATTTATTTATTCAATTCGTGTAATACTCAGGTACTAACCTAATGATCAATATATTAATCATTTTCTCCCACCTCATGAGTAAAACCCCAATGAAGTTTACCCTAAAAATAATATTAATACTAAGGAAAACATAAAAGAAAATATTACACGAGTAGAGTGATTTAAAACCCATTGACTATTAATACCATCTTTGTCATCAAGTCGTACTCGACGAATAAAACCCATCGACTATTAATACCATCTTCGTCTCTCTGCAACTTAGAACCTCAGAATAATAATAACAATAATAATAATGGGTTCATTAGGCGGTGGGTTCTCCAATGGCGGAATTTGGGGAATGCGTCCCTTCGATTCCGAAAACGGAAGACGTCGGAATCCCCCCAAATCATCGGCATCATCTCCGGCCGCCGGAGAATCAGGCGGATGGTTCCCCCTGAAGCCAGCAGCCACCGCCGCCACTCTTGCCCTAACCGGTGACACCATCGCTCAGCTGCGAGAAAGATGGGTCAACTCCAAATCGCTGCAAAATCAACACCCTTCTGATTCTAATGAGGTCAGTCGTCCAATTGCCACGATACCCACATCGTATCTTTGTTTAGATTGTCTTGATACTGTTGTATGTTTGGAATTTGAGTTGATTAGCTTTGTGTTTTCGTAAATTCAAGCTAATTGTTCACATTATAGATGATGATAAATTATAACGCATACTGGAAATTAAGTTATGAATGTCATGTGGGAGTTTTGAATTGAGTAGTGTTATAGTTAGTAGTGACTTGATTTTGTGATTTGAATGATTAGAATAAGCCTTTGCTTGTGCTGAAATTGTCAATATGTTGTTGTTAGCCAGTTTTGTAAATGAAAAGGTTTAAATTGGGAGTTGAATAAAATTATAATGATTATGTGATTCTTTTATCTACACAAGCAGTATTTGAGGCCATTGATTTTTTGTTGGTGTGTAATGAGAAAAGGTTCAAAATTAGGAGTTGTGGTTCTTGTTGGTAAAGTTTTCAATCCTTAGTTTTGTTGTACTCTTTTAATTCCTTCATTCATCTTGTCATATTATATTTTAACATGATGTTGTGCTTGAAGTTTAAAATATGTAAGGTATAGATGGTAACACGAACAAGAAAGAAAAATTCAAACGACAAATGCATTTATGCATGTTATAGTGAGATAAATACAAAAGAATTCTGAATCTAATCTGGGTAATTTTGTGAAGAGACAAGCAGATGTTGAGGAGACTCAAACTGTAGTTTTGATCATTTTTAAAACCTTTTTCGGGGTTGGTTCACAATTTGTTTTAGATCCGGTTAAAGTTAAATTGAATAACTATGTCCCATGGAAATAAATTATTGTTCTACTGAAATTTTTAAACATCCTTTGATTTCTGTTTCATGTAATTGGAAGTTCAAAACTTTGCACAAAATTGAAGTCCATACATGAGTTATTATATTTTTTTTTTCTTTCATTTGGTGGAAAAAAGTTATTGAGTGAGGAGTGCTGCTGCATTTTCTAATTAAGTTGCTGAAAGAATACTGCTAAAGATTATTGCCTATTGGACGTACACTTGGATTGCTTCTCCACATAAATAGGATAGTATTAAACTGTCTTTATCATTGTTATTATCATCATCATCATAAATATGGTTGTTATTTTCACAATGATTATTATCATATTACATCACTTTATGTGAAATTAAAAGCTGGAATAAACTGGGTCTTTCCCAAAATTAAAAACAAACTTGTAAAATAACAGCTGTGAATAAGTAGCAGGATGAATATAAGATAAGAACACACTATTCTAAATCTCTAAAGGAAATTGATCCACCAAGATTAAAAGCATAGGGAACACTTCACACCACCAAGATCAAAGATCTTAGAAGGAAAATGAAAACTTAAGGAAATAGAGGTTAAAGTCTCTTAAATTTTTTTCATTGTGCTTACAAAATGAGAGTTTCCCCATGATATAAAGAAAACATCACTAAACATTCCCTAGACTAATTAAACAAAATGAATTTGGTACAAGAGTTTTCAACCAATAATAGAAGAACTAAATGCTTGCACCCTCCGGGACCACTTGCGGTAGCATTTCTAAGAAAGGTGTTTACCGCCTTCTTTGTTGTGTTCTCATCTTCTTTTTCAGGCCAAGTAGTTTCCAAAAACTTATAATAAAAAACTGTACACAAGCAAATGCATATGGCTGGCTTATTAAAGTATATCAAAACAGACTGCCTTAGATCATCTGTTGGGGCAGGTTAGACCCTTGCTTTAAACAATCATAGTTTGATTCATGTCTAGGAGAATTTTTGGGACAACATGATATTTGGGGTGAGTAACGAACTTCTGAGTTATTAGATGATAGTGGACTAGAAGTCTCTGATTGAACTTCAGAAGGCTCAGAAGAAAGTATACCTTAAACATCAAGAAGCTAAGGAGATAGTCGACCTTTGCAAACTTCAGAAGGCTCTAAATAAAATTCTAAATAATCAAAGTTTGATGATTGTGTTTATACCCACCCGTATCATAACTACACGTCTACACCAAATAAACTTGTAGTAAAAGAGTATATTGTGTTGTGTATAATTAAGTACAATAAGGCCCTATATATAGAGACTTATACAAACTATTTTTGGTAAACTGCTAGCTATAATACAGCTAATATAATTACAATCATTAACATATTTATCAGCATAAATCTTGGTCTAATATTCCCCCTCAAGCTAAGGCCGGGGAGCGACCTTTAGCTTGGACCTAAGAAGTAAGAACCGTTGTGAAGATAAAGGCTTTGTAAACACATCTGCAATTTGATCATCTGTCTTGATAAACTGAACCGATAGCTTTCTTTGGGCAACTTTTTCCCTGACAAAATGAAAGTCGATCTCCACATGTTTTGTACGAGCATGAAACACTGGATTAGCTGAGAGGTATGTGGCACCTAGATTGTCACACCATAATATAGGAGCTTTAGTTATAAAAACATGAAGTTCCTTTAGAAGTGCCTCAAGCCATGTCAATTCTGCAACGGTATCTGCTAAGGCTTTATATTCTGCTTCTGTAGATGATCGAGAGACAGTGCGTTGTTTACGAGCATGCCAAGAAATAAGATTTGATCCAAGATAGATGGCATATCCCCCTGTGGATCGACGGTCATCTAGAGAACCGGCCCAATCTGCATCGGAGAAGGCTGTAAGAGGCTGATTGTGGGCATCTGTGTAGGCATGTATAATAGGAGCTGATTTTTGTTGAATCAATAAGCCCATATGAGAGGTTCCTTGTAGATACCTAAGAATTCTTTTGACTGCACACCAATGATTTTCTGTGGGGGGGTGCATAAATTGACAGACTTTGTTGACCGCGAAGGTGATGTCTGGTCGGGAAAGAGTTAAGTACTGTAGTGCTCCAACAATCTGTCGAAATTTAACTAGATCATCAAACTGAGGACTGTCACCAAGAGCCAAATTAGAGTTAGTGGCCATGGGTGAGTCAATCAGTTTGGACTAAGAGAGGCCGGCTTTGTGAATAATATCACGTGTATAGTTCTTTTGTGAGAGAAGCAAATCATTTCCTTTAGGAAGCACTTCGACTCCTAGAAAATAAGAGAGCCGACCCATGTCTTGGATCGGAAGTGTGGTGCTTAACCGGTGAATAATATGATCAATGAGCCGAGGGTTGTTGCCGGTTAGGATGATGTCATCGACATAGACAAGCATGTACAGTAAATAACCATTGTGGGAGTAAATAAATAATGATGGATCTGTTTTAAATCCTTGAAACCCAAGCTGCAACAATGTATCTGAAAGTCGATTAAACTAGGCCCTCGGTGCTTGTTTGAGGCCATATAAGGACTTGTGAAGCAGACAAAGATGATTTGGTTTTTGTGAATCAATGAAGCCAGGTGGTTGTCGTAAATAAACAGTTTCCTTGAGATCTCCATGTAGGAATGCGTTCTGCACATCTAGTTGACGAAGAGGCCATTGCCTGGTCACAGCGAGTGATAGAACCACACGCACAGTAGTAGATTTTACTACTGGACTAAATGTCTCGTGATAATCAATCCCTGGCTGTTGGTTGAACCCTTTCGCCACCAAACGGGCTTTGTATCTTTTGATATTCCCACTTTCGTCGCGTTTCAATCTGTACACCCACTTACAATCAACAAAATTGGCATTAGGAACGGGTGGTACAAGAGTCCATGTATCGTTTCTCATCAAGGCTTTGAATTCCTCTGTCATGGCTGCACGCCAATGAGGAATCTTGTTGGCAATAGCAAAAGTGGATGGTTCAAGTGAGGAAGAATCTGTTGAGGTATGAAAGGCAGAAGCATTGTATGGGTGTGTCTTCTTGGGATTTTGGCGAAGATTTGGAGGACGGGTACGTGGTTGACTTTCGGTTGTGGAGGGGTTTGTAGGAGGTGGTGAAGGATTTGTGGATTGAGTTTTTTGTTTGCGACTGTAGGTGTGTTGTAAAGGGGGTGGATCATGGCGGGGAGAGGTATTGGAGGTGGTTGGGGCGGTTGTGGATGCTGGTATATTATGTTGGAAGGTAGGGGGAGCTGAAGCAGATGGGTTTTGGATGGGAGGTGATGTGCCGTGACTGGATGTATTTTGGGTTGAATGGGAATTTTGCTGGCTGGATTGTTGGGTAGGTGGATTATTTGGGCTAGGTGATGTTTGATTTGGTGGAACAGGAGATGGGTACGAGGAGAAGTATGGATCAGGTGATGGTGTAGAGGGTGTAGATGGTGATGGCTGAAGAAGGGGGGAAAATGCCTCATTGAACCGTACGTGTCGAGCAACATAAATACGGTTGGTAGCAGGATCGAGGCATTGATACCCGTGATGGGAGGAGCTGTACCCTAAGAAGATGCATGGGAGTGAGCGGAAATCCATTTTGTGTGTATTATATGGACGAAGATGAGGGAAGCATTGGCACCCGAAAACATGTAGGAAAGAAAGATCAGGTTTACGGTTAAACAAGTGCTCAAAGGGAGAGATATTTGAAGAAGTGCGAGAAGGCATGCGGTTTATCAAGTAAGTGGCAGTCTCAAAGGCAAAGTTCCAGAACCGCATTGGAACACCCGATTGAGCCAAGAGAGTGAGACCGGTCTCAACCACATGACGGTGTCGTCTCTCAACGAAACCATTTTGTTCGCTTGTGTGAGGACAAGAAAGACGATGTATGATGCCAAGAGTTTTGAAGAAAGATGATAAATTGCGAAATTCTCCCCCCCAATCGGTTTGAACGGATTTCAGTTGCGTTTGAAATTGTCTTTCAGCCATGGTGTGGAATTGTTTAAAAGTGCTAAATACATCAGATTTGTGTTTTATAGGAAATAACCACATGTATCGAGTGTAATGATCAACACAAAGTAAGAAGTAACGATGACCATAAATGGAATTAACAGGAGCCGGTCCCCAAACATCACAAAACACTAAATCAAGAACACGTGTACTTTTGTAATTCGAAGCAGACAAATGCATTTTTGAAGATTTGCCCATAGGACATGAATTGCAAAAAGAAAAAACAGTATTATTGCTAACAGGAAGACTATTTTTTGAAAGTATTGACTTTAAAAGCTGTAAATGAGGGTGTCCAAGTCTTTGGTGCCAAGATGTGGGAGAAGCTCGAACAGTGGAGAAGGCAACATTTGAAACGGAGTGAAGCTTTGGTAGATTAAAAGAGTAGAGCCCGTCTTTACTTGGACCCATGAGGAGGATAGTTCGGGTATCCGTATCCTTCACACAAAAAAAGTTAGAGTGAAATTCAAAGAAGACGTTATTGTCTTGGCAAAACCGTTGTACAGAAAGAAGATTTCGTTTTATTTGGGGAACATGTAGGATTTTGTTAATGGAAAGAGTTTTGTCAGGTGAAGCAAATGTTGTAGAAGCAATATGAAGAATAGGTAAACTTTTGCCATTACCAACAATTAGTGTGTCCTTACCATAATATGGCTCAGATTCGTCAAAGTTGTTGAGATCGGGAGACACATGACTGCTGGCACCCGTGTCCGGGAGCCATGATGATGAGGCTTGTGAGCGATGATCAGCAAAGTTTGCTTGTGGAGCCTGTCTTGAGGAGCAAATTGTTGTTGGGTCTCGGTTAGGGCATTGTGAGGGAACATGTCCAATGCCGCACCTGTTGCAAGAACCATAGACTGTATTTTGATTAGATGCCCAAGCAAATCTAGAGTTAGTACCTGAAGCAGTGTTGTTTTGGCGGCTAGGTTGGTTGTTGTAGCGTCCACGACTACGTCGATTATATGAACCACGGTTGGATGAGCCACGGGTTGTGTAAAAGGCTTGATTGGGCTGCTGTGCAGGTTGCACAGTAAATCCTAGTTGCGTCATCAACTGCTGAAGATTTTGTATTGTTTCGGGCGGAAGTTGGAGACTGGTGGATGAGGTTGAATCACAGTGACCTGTAGCCGTGAAGGCGTGGGCAGGCATGGTGGGATAGCCTTTTTGATCATATATTCATGATCAACCAGTAGACCAGGAAGTTCCAGAAGAGTAACAGGAGGTTGTCTTGCAATCAAGGTGGGCTTCAGGGAGTTGTATTCTTCTTTAAGTCCTGAAATAACCAGCATTAGAATGTCTTTTTCTTTCATGGGCTCCCCAATGTTTGCTAAAGCATCTGAATATTCTTGGGCCCGTGTAAGATAATCAGCAGATGTTTCGTCCGGCTTCATCTCGATCTTGAGAAGTTGGGTTTTAAGGGTGTATTCTCGTGAAGATGTGTGGGGTGCATAAGCACGCGCCAAGGCAAGCCACAATTCACGAGATGTGTCCCCCTGTACATGCTTGAAGGAGGCTTCAGAAATGGTGGAGAGCAGCAACATACGAATATGAGCTTCATTGGCAATCCATACGGAATAGTCGGTTGGAGCTTGAAGTTGGTACTGCTGGAGCATCATTAGAGGAGGAGGAGGAGGAGTTGAGGATAGTCTTAGACGGACAAGGGACAGATCCATCTATGTACCCGAAAAGATCATTGGTGACCAAGAAGGGTTGGATCATAGTTTTCCAATATCCATAGTTGGTGGGACCGAGTTTGAACCCAAACTTATGGGAATTGTGGTTGGTTTTGTATGCGGTTGAGAAGGCAAGGATGGTCATTGTGTGACCGATTGAAAATGGTGGCAGTCTGAAGAAAAGAAAAAAACTTGCTGCAGAGGTGAAGGTGGATGACCAGAGGCTCTGGTACCAAAACAAACTTGTAGTAAAAGAGTATATTGTGTTGTGTATAATTAAGTACAATAAGGCCCTATATATAGAGACTTATACAAACTATTTTTGGTAAACTGCTAGCTATAATACAGCTAATATAATTACAATCATTAACATATTTATCATAATAAATCTTGGTCTAATAACACCTGTAAAAAGTTGTGCACTCAAAGACTGAAGACTTTCTTATTAGGAGGCATGGCTCTACAATTTCAACTTGTTGTGCTTGTTATTTGTGTAGAGAAAATTTTCATATCTGGCATAATGTTTAACTACTTGCATTAACATTTTGGTAGGCAAATATCACTAAATACGAGAAAGAATTAGGGCTGGCCCTGACTTGTTTATGACACGAATAAACAAGGATGAGATCACATGTAATGTAGCGTCTAGAAAGGACTCCACAATCTGTTTTTATTTTCCCTGTTATCAACATCACAAATTCACAATCTATCTAGAAGGTCTGAATTTGCAATTTCATTATATGCTTTTGAGATTTAAAAGTAGATGTAATTATTAGTAGGATGTCACATGGAGTCTGCTGGACCATAATTGGCTCCGAGCCCTGCGAATGGCTTCTTATGGGTTCCTGTTGTATGGACCTGGGTCTTACGTGTGGTACCAGTATCTTGATCGTTGCATGCCAAAACAGACCGTACAGAACATAATAATGAAGGTTAAAAACAACTTTTATTTTCTTCTTTTTACTGTTTAAATAAATGAATCAAGAATTATTATTGTTATCTATGATTTTACTTTGCAGGTTGTATTGAACCAAATTATACTTGGTCCATGTGTGATTGCTGTTGTTTTTGCATGGAATAATCTGTGGCAAGGGAAGCTTTCAGAACTTCCAAAAAAGTATCAGAAAGACGCTCTTCCCACATTACTTTTTGGTAACCACTTTACTTGCACTTCAAAACTATTTACTACAGCTGTCAGTAAGCTTAATCCAGGCTGACTCTTGCAGGATTTAGATTCTGGATTCCCGTAAGCGTTATTAATTTCTGGTATCTTTCTCTCTCTCTCTCTCTCTCTCTCTCTCTCTCTCTTTCTATGCATACAACTATGAGTTAACCTGGCTTTAACAAAAATGCAACTGACATCGTTTATTCATCCATTTTGATTTTGATTTTGGATAGTTGAGTTGATCTCTGCAGTGTACTAAATTCACAGGGATAAGACAGTCAGAAGATGCAATATGGGTCATTTTTGGTCTTTCTTTTACAAGATATTGAAATGAAATACATGATTAGAAAGAAACATAACAAATAAATTTAAGTTTTACGACCACAAAAAATAGAAAAAGAAAACTATTGGGCACATCGTTTGTGTTGATAGTTTGGACTAATATAAGAGAGCTGAGCTGGTCTGGTGGATTGAGTAACGAACGGATAATCTTTTGGTGGACTGAGTAACGGGTCACATTGCTTTTTCCCAAAAAAGTTAAAATTCGTAATATATAAATGGTGTGTCATTATAACAGTTACATCAGACTAGCAATAATCTTATAATTTGAACAAAATGATTGAAGAGGTTTTATTTATTAAAGATACTCATACACTGTAGATATCTTTCTTTAAACTATTTGTTTTCTTTTATATTACCTTTTTGACCCTTTTAAGATAAAACATAACCAAAATCACTCGTTGAGTCGTTGACAAGTGAACGGTCGAAATTGCCACCTTCAAATATGAGTCATGAAATGACTTATATTTCTTTTATTGACTCAGCTTTAGATTTTCACATACACACACTCACATAACACACATTCTCATATTCTCACTCTCTACGAATCTCCAAATCTTGACATCCACATACGATTTACCCATATTTCTGACCCTATTCTTGCAATGTAGCTTCTACCTGTCTGTTGAGATTTAAATCACTTTAATGGACCTTTTTGGATCAATATGTTGTGAAATTGCAAAGAAATAAATAATGTATGGTGAAATTTTTTTCCTGATAGCTTGGATTTGCATCGTTTAACCTCACACTCGTATAATTTCTGCTCATATTGGAGTCTTTCTGTACCAGACAGATCTTTGGATAAGCTATCTAAGCTGGTTTGACATATGTTACAGGGCGATTCCTCTTCAAGCGCGTGTTGCTTTCATGTCCATGAACTCTATATTCTGGAATTTCTACTTGTCTTCTACTATAAGCAAGTGACTTTTTTCCTCTGGAATTCTACTCACCTTTTACAAACAGGTATTTTTTCTAATCAAAACCAAAACTGATTACGGCAATCAATCAATATGTATTGTTTTGCTTTTTTCGATCAGGTGAACTGCTGTTGTGCAGGCTGGAAAATGTGCTTGACTGACTCTTTTGATGTTTAAACCATCACATTTCATTTTTGATGTGTTTGGAAAACCCAAGTATTATTTTATTTTTTATTACTATTTTTCACAAATGTTTGTGCATGTGCCTCAACCTTGTTGAGAAGTGTTTTATATAATTACTAATAGCGGAGAATTACTCAATTTGAAAATTTCCAGGTTGCTATTCAAGTAAAGATTTCTATAAATAATGTGGTAAAGACCAAAGGGCTTGTAGTCCTATGGTATCCGGGTATGTACATAGTAGTGTCACTTTTGAGGTCAGGGCTATATATGTATGTGTAATTATATGCTATAATAATGGAACATAAAACGTAAACACTATCTCTAGACTCTAATAATCTTTTTATATAACATTAAAATATGTGATTGGTAGTAGTTGTGATGATATTTATGAGTTTAACCCTACACATATAAGTCGCACTTTCGTGTGTATAATCGACCATAATTACGCAACATATAAAAATAATCACACAAAAGCCGTCGTCTTTTTTGTCTATAGACACGCATTAAAAACAATGTTTTGTGTATAATCACACATTATAATCATGCGAAAAATACATATACGACAAACATATATTTATAGTCACACTAATATAATTTTATATAAGTACTCTTTGCGTTATGTTACAACACTAGTTATCAACGACATATACTTAACACGGTTTGTTTCCAAACAAAATTTACATTGAAACATAGACCGGTTGAAAACGTATATTTGACCCGACTCATTTCCGAACAAAATTTAGGTAAAAATGTAGATGGACTTAAACTTATACCGACATGTATACAAAAATAAGAACATAAGAAATTTGATTTTTTAATACGAAAGGTAGCCCGAAACTTTTGAAACTTGAGAGGGTCAAAGTGACATTTTAAAAACTTTTTAGATATTGTAAGGGCTCAAAGTGAAAATTTCAAAAGTTGAGGGGTGAGAGTTGGCTGGTGACAAAGTCCACCAGCCTTGTCCGCGCGGTGCGGGACATTTGCGAACTTCGTAACATGCATTATAACAACGCAATTACTTGGTTAAGTATATTAAAGAAATGTATAAAGTTACGACGACTCAATTCTAGAAATCGAAACTTGGTTTAAAAATTGAAACAAAATCTTGAAATCAAAATATATATTAAAATTGAAATAAAAGATTTCTTAAAGAAATTAGTAAAAAAAAAAAGGTTAAATACAAATACAAATAAAAAGTTAAATAAAAAGTAAAAAAAAATACATAAAAATTAGTTTACCATTCCACGAAATAGAACCCTAGTTAATAGACAATTGAATGATTTGACCACTAATCTAAAGGAAATGCTTTTGTTGTTAGCTTACAAAGAAATTATCCAAGTTAACTAAATGTGGAATAAAAAAAAGGATTTATCTACCGACCTTACATTTTAAAGTATAGTGCCCATAAAGCGTCGGGAATCATGCATTCCTCTTGGGCTAGGCTTTCACATGTCCGGGGTCCGATCAGATCAACCAGCAACCGGTTTATGAAACAAAGAGTGAAGCAAGGGCCAGGAGATTAATGAAAGAAACTGACCGAATTCAATGTTGTGTTTAACTTCACGGCTAAAAGGATTGCTTTCTGATTAAAGCTTTTTCTGGCTTTGCTCCTTCAGCCATTTCTTTAACTAGATAATAGTTGTTAGAATATCATTTGACTTGAATACACTTAACTCGCATTTAACGTGTGTTAAAGGATTTTATTTTACCCTCCTTATAACTTATTAAATTCTCAAAAAGTTAGTAAGAAGGTTTTGATGTTTAGTAAATTTAATAAGACTTTTAGGTTTTAACTTATCAAATGGGTAAAAAAGAAGGTTTTGATAAGTTATGAAAGTATAACTTTTCAATCTTTTTATTAACTTATTGTGATTAATACCCATTACACCCCTAACAACTACCCCTAACAACTTATTGGCTAATAAAAGAATGCCCTTTTTGACTTACATAAATATGCTAAACCAAATACTTTTTAAAAACAACTTATTGAATTATTGGTTTATAAGCTAATTCAAATAATTTTTTAGAAACTCCTTGTTAAAAGTTATAAGTTAATAAGAGTTTTTGACAAAAAAATCCTTTTAAACTTAAAACAAGGAATCCCAAACACATCCTTAAATACGTCATTCATATCTACTTACTTTTTTAACCTGACAAAACCATGTTATTAACCATCTTGTAGCCATATGTTGTGTTAGACCACTTACAACCAACAAGTAGTCTTGTTAAAGCATGATAAGTGATCAAGAAGACCATAAAGCATGCTCTCCACTCAACTTGAAGTTTGACCATAAGTAGGAGAAAGCACAATGTTAAAGCTTAAACATAATATATGAACCCTAACTTAATAATTTCAGTGGTCGCATTACGCTGCAACAAATATTCTGGGTGATTATATAACAAGTGTCGTCTCATAAAGTTAAACAGGATATACTTTGTCACAGGCACTAGCAAGGAAATTCATGGGATCAATGAAACTATACATACATGCATACATACATACAAATACATATATGTATGTATATATGTATGTATGTATGGCGTCCAAGAATTCTTCGAAGGTAGAAACAGCCAGCAAAAAGAGCCCGGTGCAATAAATATTTTTAACTATAAAGTTCAAACCAACCTTTACAAGCAATCTTTCATGCTATACCTTGTCATCTGGACTTTAAGTGATAGCTGCTGTTTATGATCTTCAATGTCTCTTAATACTGAAAGCAAATTGGTCCTATAAACTTCACACTTGCGCCTAGCAGAATCCAGCTCATTGTTAAGCTGTTCGATCTTCCTGTCCATCTCGTCCTGCACAAAACCAGACAATTAATGATAACAATCATGTCATGTGGTGTTGGTCTTGCCAAATTACACATTCTGATTCAAACACAAAGAGCAGTATTGGCTCGAGATCACTGAGATCTGCAGGCACATTTAACCATCCATAGATGAATGGCCTCATAAACAATGAGCAGGAGAGAATGTTACTATGCTGATACTAAGATCAAGAGAAAATGGGAACATATCAGAAGAAATATGTGTAAATATTGGTCCCACTAACTTACGACATAGACTTGATGGAATTCCCAACACCTAACAACCAATCTCTATTACAGGCAATGTTTTCAGAGAATCAATCCTCAAGTGTTTAGCAAGAGTCATCATCTGTTGCTAGTCAAAGTCAACGTTCTTGGAAGTAGTTATAGTGATGGTCGAGGTCTCAGGCAAACACGTTGGTTGAGAATCCAACAAAGATGATTTATTATTAATTTAGCATGTTGAATGCAACTACTTAATTTTGTACCTAGTTGGTCATAAAAAGATGGTTAGTGCGAATCGAAAACATGGTTTCACAAGTGATGCGCATACCAGCCTCAGACTTCACATATTCAACACAGTGAAGAGGAACTCGATATGACTTTTTAAGAAACCATCTGCACCTCTCATCATAGTTGGCAAAATTGCTAGGCACTAGTCGGGCGGTGGAGTACCGACTAGGGATTAATAGAGATTAACCAGATTGGAATTTTATATGTTAATTTTCAATTTATAAATATTTATACGATATTTTCAAAATTAAATATATATTTTTTCAATCATAACCAATTTCTCTGATTTTTGGCCAATTTTTACCAAATTTGACTAATTTAAACCAATTTTGACTTATTTTCTCCGATTTTTGGCCGATTTTGATCTTTGACCGATTGATTGAGCAATTAGCTGAAATCAGTGGGTGACCGTGCTAGGCGGCCATTTTTTAAGTGAACATTCAAAATTTTAATAGTTGGCGACTTGTTATGTGGTATTGTCATGCAAATCTAATCTGGAGACAATGCCAGATTATCTTCTTATCATTTTCTTCACACCTTCACAAGCAGCCCTTTTTTTCTTTACAGCACAATGCTCTTTTCTCCCTTATAGAATTGTCTACAAGGAGAACTAGAAATAAATCAAAGCTTAGTGGAATCATAACTAACTACTGGCCTTTAGAGCATCCTGATCCTTTGATAGGAATCATGTGCTAGTCCTAGTTTGTCTTTTGTAATTGTGGGAGGGGGATTAGTGTAATTCCTAGTTCTATAAATAAGGGTCATTGTTCATGTGGTAAGGTAGGAAAGATATTGGTTAAGTGTTAGGCTCATTGCATATGCATGAGAAGGGCTTTAGCCCTGGGACCATTTTGGTTGGCTATCCATTGTAGATCCTTTGGATCATCTTGTTCAATTCTATAGTTGAGTATTTGATTTCTTCAATTATATATCAGTTCCTATCATTGGTCCGACCTGCCACACCTCTGCTCTCCTTTCGTTTTCAATTTCCGGTTACGTGCTCTCGGTTCCACTTCGATTTCAGTTCTGTTCATCAGCTCTTCAATTCGATTTTCAGTTTCCATTCAATTCGCTCAACAATCTATTTGGTTTTCGGTTCTGACTCATCGGCTCTCCAATCTGATCTCCAATTTCGATTTCCAAATCCAATTCAATTCGATCTACAAATCCAATTCGATTTCCGTTCTGTTCATCAGATCTACAATTCGATTTCCCTTTCAATTTCAACTTCAAATTGATTTCAATTTTGAGTATCGGATTTATCATCTGATCGCTATTCCCGACTTTTGTTTTTCCTGCCAAAATTTTTCTGCGATTTTCCTCCTTCAATTCCGATTCCAATCATGGTGAATCAGAACTCTCGTTTGGACAATCACGAGCAACAGATTCAACAGCTTCAATCGGATGTTGCTGCCATCAAAGCTTCTCTATCGGTATTAGAAGCCGATAAGGTTGAATCAGTGGAGTTCCGTAAAGTGATGCTGGGATGGATGAAGAAATTCGAGACAAAGCCAAAAACAGATTCGGTTGAATCTGGGATCGAGCATGAAACCCTAGGCGGTTCTGGTATCCAATTTGTAGCTCAATTGGAGGAAATTGTTTCCCGATCGGAAGAACGTTGGAGTGCTCATGGTCAAGTTCATTTGCAGGCTGTCCGTTCAAGCTCTGATGCCAAATCAATGGCGCACTAAGTCTTCCGGTACACAGGTTGTTGACTTTCAATCACAATTTCACAAAATTGGAATACTATCGAACCGATTTCAGGAACTAGTGGGCTTCGGGACTGTTGAGGGCCATGAAATGGAGCTGAAAACAGAAGTACAGCTAGCCTCTTCTGATTTGGGCTCTTACAAACCTCCTAAGTTGTTTGATTTGGTTGCTGATCCTAAACCACCAGACCCGTTTATAAACCTTAAATCAGAATTCTTCTGGAAGTTATTTTGTAGTGGATACAAGACTGCAAATCAGGTTGCTGTGAGTATTGTTGGATCAATATTTTTGTGGGTAGTGCATGGGCAAGGTCGACCTCCTGAAAACGCACTCGGGAAGCCTTCGTTTGGGTGTCATGTCAGTTGTTCTTTCTCAGTCTTGAGGGCAAGACTGTTTTGAAGGGGGGAGTAATGATAGGAATCATGAGCTAGTCCTAGTTTGTCTTTTGAAATTGTGGGAGGGGGATTAGTGTAATTCCTAGTTCTATAAATAAGGGTCATTGTTCATGTGGTAAGGTAAGAAAGATATTGGTTTAAGTGTTAGGCTCATTGCATATGCATGAGAAGGGCTTAGCCCTGGGACCATTTTGGTTGGCTATCCATTGTAGATCCTTTGGATCATCTTCTTTAATTCTATAGTTGAGTATTTGATTTCTTCAATTATATATCAGTTCCTATCATCCTTACTAGTAAAACTAAGCAGCCAATAGTCAACACAACCACAGCAACAAATGGTACTAACTATGTCCTTCTAAGCAAGCCTACATAAATTTTCAAATGTTTCACTGCTTACAAGTAGAGGACAATGGATGAGAAACTAAAGAAAATTACTTTGAGCATCATATGAAGAAAATGTCAGATATTACAAAGAAAGACCAAGAAAGCTAAACAAAATAGAAAAGAAAAGAAATAAATTTGCTTGCAGGATTTAAGATTTGGAGTACGACAAGCAACTAGAAAGCTAATAAGAAACTAACCTCTGATATATTCTGGTCCAAACTACCATGGTGAATTACAGAATTCCTTTTTGTCAGTGTGCCATTACTTCTTAAATCTTCCCGGCTATGCCCATTACTCATAACAACTCTTCCTTCATTTTTTGCTGCCATGGCAACTTTCCTTGAGGCCTCTTCCAATGCGGCCATGGCTACATTGTATGTGTCAACAGACTCAGCCCCTTCTTCTACAAATTTAAAGGCCTCATGTCTAAGGGTATTATATCTGACAGTATGTGACTCTAGATAACTAGAAAATGCATCATTAACTCGTTCTTCAAGTATAACACTGCTCTTGGCATTGACTGTCCATCTCTTTAAAATGTAACCAGAAGGAAGAGTAAGAACATTTGTCACTCTGAATACTGCCAACACATGTCTGCATAGAAGACCCGAAAATTCAAACATACAACAGCTACAAGTAGCTCTCATTTCTAGAACATTGAAGTTTACACGGTAACATTTGTTGTCCTCTCCAAATTTTGATACTTGATAGGTTGTGACCTCACCATCATCCTCTACTTTTGATGCCATAAGTGTAAGTGTCCCAACCAACTCCTCCTGAAATCTCAAGAATATCTTTCTTGTGTAAAGTTCAGATGCTTGTTTCTCCATGGGGGAAGGAGTCCGTAAAGGAGGGAGGGTGTTCATTGTATCATAATCCGCTTTAATTTCTTTCTCACTACGACTCTCTAATGCTTTCTCATACAATTTTACAAACTGATTTAAAGTAGTTGATGCATTTACATATCCATCAAAGTAGGAATTCATACTATCGCTGCGTTGCGTTATAGACATTTCAGCAAAGAATGTATCACGCAAATACACAGGGACCCATTGTCTGCGTGAGGAGTATATTGCTTGAAGCCACTCATGATCCCTAAGATCATATTTAGCAACAAGTGGCAACCAACAAGCTTCAAATTCATCAACCGATTCGGATAAATTAACACATTTATGGAAATCTGCTTCAAAATTTGGGTACTGAAGAAACACATGGGATAGTTTCTCCTGGCACTTCTTGAAGATGTGCCACTTGCAGAAGCGATGGCGGGTGACAGGAAAAACATGCATAATGGCTGACCGTATGACTGCGTCATGATCTGTAGTGATTGACACTGGGGGGCGACCAGACATTGCTGAAACCCAAGTCTTAAACAGCCATATGAATGAGGACTCAGATTCATTTAAAAGAAAAGCACAGCCAAATAACACAGGCTGACCATGATGATTGATCCCAGTAAAAGGTGCAAAAGGCAAACGGTATCTGTTTGATCTGTAGGTGGTGTCAAATGTGACAGTATCCCCAAAGTAAGTGTAGTTTTCCCTTGCCTTGGTATCAGCCCAGAAAACGTTACCTGTGCACTGTTCGTCATCCCCTTGGACAGCATAGAAGAATGATGGATTGTCTGCATGCATTTGCCTCAGATAATCAAGGAGAAGTTGTATGTCTCCTTCTAAACTCCTTTGGCGATTATTCCTCATGTAATTCCTACAATCTACCTCTGTGAATCCAACTTTACTGATACCACCATACTCTTTGATCAAGGCTGACATTATCCTTCGGGGTCCCATCCCAGCAGCCTGCAAAGTATCAATCAGTGTCTTGGCAGGACCAGAGATCTGGCGGTGGGAGCGGAGACAATGAACCTGGTCTGGCGGAACCAACTCATGATTATGTTCTTTCACAAATGTCGACACAACCCACTTCCCCGAATCTTGAATCTTCACAGACATTGACGCTTTGCAACCTACACGCGTGATGGTGCGTGGGCGTTTGATCTCTCTATATTTTGTGCGCTTCTCATTCAAGTTACGAAATCCCTCTTTGGCACAAACAAACGACCTCTGTATGATGGCACCATCTTTCCTGGACCTACGAGACGAGCTAACACGAGTGCTGAACCCCACACGGCGAGCATACGAGTTATAAAAACCCTTAGCAGCCTCTTCAGACTCAAACTCCATCCCTTCACAAGGCTCAAGATCCAGGTCCCTTTGAGGAGCATAAGTTGAACTATCTAAGAAGAACCCACCACTCCCACTACCAGTGACGTTTCCCACACTAATGCCACCAGTGGGAGAATCATCAGTCATCTCTTCATCATCAATAATAGCTACTGATTCATCTCCACCTCCCCCTAACCCAATATCAAATTCAATCACCTCGTTTTCCATATCAATCTAGGTCTAATATTATCAAAATCAAAACTTGCAGTCTAAGTCAAATCATAAACAACAAAACCATGACACGAATCAAGGTTCCGAGAGATGATCAGCTTGAGGCAATTACTTACCAGCATCATGAGACACAGGGATTGAAGAATGAGTAATTGAAGATAGTATTAGGGTTTCTTCAACGAAGAAGACGATGTCATCATGAAGATTAACAAGCAACGGTGTCTCTGCGAGAAGGGAAATGAAAAGAAGAATCAAAATCACTTTCGGATCGATGGTTGCGGATCTCCTCTTGTTCTTCGAGCAAAAAGAGTGAAAACGAAAGCAGAGGTAAATGCAGGGGTGTGGGTTCGAACCCTGTCATCCATTCGTTGTTTTTTTCCTTCTTTTGTTTTTGCTAACTTTGGGTGATCATTAACAATCTTTTTTTCTTTTTTTTTAAGGTGACATATTCGCACCTAACACCGCGTCAAATTTTCTTATTTTTTTGATTTTCTCTCGTTTTGCAAGGTGTCTATCCTATAGTTTTTTGTTTTTCTTCAAAGCAATAACAATGATGGTGGTGTGGAGTTTGGTTGTACCCGAGATTTTTTGGTTAGGTTTTTGGGGTGTTGATTGAGTTAGGTATTCAGGTTTCGGGTTATTCGGGCTTTTTAGAGTTAAAAGTCTACCTAAAAACCGACCCATATAATAATCGTTTTTGGGTTGTTCGAGTTGGGTTTCAGGTATCAAACAATATACTTAAATTAGTACATATTGATGAGTTTTCTTTTGAAATCTTATATAATTAATGAACTTAAATTAGTTTACTTTTATAATTTATAAAATCTTCTTAAATATATATAATTGTAGTTTACTTTTATAATTTATAAAATCTTCTTAAATATATATAATTGTATACAAACAATTTACTCAATTTGGACCGTTATACAAACAATTTTTTAACGGGTGTTGATCGTGTTATTCGGATTTTAGGTTAATTGATTTGGGTCATTCGGGTTTTTGAGGTTATAAAGTCTATCCGAAACCCGACCAGAATAACAATCAGTTTAACCAGTTTTCGGGTAACATGTTTTTTGGATCGGGTCTCTTTGGATACCGGTGAGATCGAGTCGGGCGGGTTAATCAGGTACGGGTAAATCAATGAGCCTAGTTTTGGGTGTCACCGGATTCAAGGGGGTGGTATTCCGACATGGGGTCGGGTTTCCCCCACCCTCCCCCGATCACGACACCTTGTGACTTTAGTGTTACCTCATTGTATATGTTTTTCTACATGACATCTCATTGCATATGTATCAATGCATTGAAAGCAAACATTTATCCTATTATGGTGTTAGTCATGTGATTTCTCGGACATAAGTATTAGATCTTTAGTTGATCGTTTATAACGAGATAGTTTGGTGGTAAATGATATACTCCCTAATCGAGTGGTTGTGGGTTTAAATCTTGCAATCTGCAGGTTTGATGATTATTTTCATGATAATAGGATTTAGTGCTTAGAAAAGATCTTTAGTTGATCCGATGTATATATGTTGTTATGATGTGAGTAATGTAATGGGCGGACATAAGTATTTTATTTTTTCTAAAAAATAGACTTGAAATTGTCCCAGATGACTCTCTATATTCTAGATGGAAGCTTGAGTCTTCAGTTTACTATCATGTTATCCTCCTATTAACACAAATTGTGCTACCATTCTCATAGCTTCTCCATCCTTTTATCTACAATGCTACTGTTATTGCCTCTAACTCCTTGTCGCTTTTGTTGAGGTGTATTCCGTTGATTTTGTAATTGGGAATATTGATTAAGTGTTGATGGTTGCACATTTTTCATATTTTTACATACAAAGTTAGGATGGTTGCTCAACCCTTATAGCATTATTGTATGTTCCTGTTGACTATCAGTTGTTGCTTAGATGTGGCCCTCCACAGACTTCACATAGGTGTTGAGTGGCATGCGGTCGATCATGTGAAGTAACACCTCCACTTGGGTGACCAGTAATGTAAAGTTATCGACTTAGGGATATCCTTGTTGCTTCACTTCTATTCATGGTGAGTTCTTCCACTAGCTCCCAAGCGGTTTTGGATGTTTACTTGCATTATGCACGTCCTCTTAAAGCATATATTCTTTGTTTGGTAGGTGGTATCAAAACATTTTAAAATGGCTTAATTCGAAACCATAACTCCACTTCATGATGTGGGCATTATCCATAGTAACTCCTTAACTCTTTCATATGCTTCGTATAGTCTTTCCTCATCTTCTTGTATGAATGAAGTGGCGTTGTTCTTTATTTGATTTGTTTTAGATAAGGGAACATACTTTTTAAAAAACATATAGTGATAAAATCAGTGCAAAAGTGATGTTAGCCATGTTTGGGCTTGATCTAGAGAGAAAGGGAATAAAGAAGACGGATTGCGACATTCGTAACCCATTGATTTTAAATGTATCACAAACATCGAGGAAGGATGCATTGAGTACTTGGATCTATAAAGGGAAGTCCATTGTATTTTGTTGTATTTTGGAGCATGTGGACTATGCTAGGATTCAGCTCAAAGAAGTTCACCTGGATTGGTGGTCTTGTGATGCTTGGTTATACTCTTTTTAATTTCGGCTTCGCATATTTAAGTGATACGTGGTTGTTGTGGTCCCTCGTCAACAATCTGGTAGTGTTTGTTCATAATGTCTCTGATGAAACTCTTGTTTGGGATTAAGAAAGGGCTCATAAAGGTTTACGGCAGAAGTTCTGAGTTTGCACAACACATAAGTTATTTTTGGAATTTCAGAAGGAAAAAAGTAAAATGTTATATAAGAAAGGAACGATTGTCTAAAGTACTACTTTCGATCCTTCTTGATATTTCAGTATTCTCCGGCAAAGGTGTTATAAACTTGACATGAGCTTAAGGTACTCCAACACAAGCTAAATTATAATTAAATGATAAGTACCAAAACAACCAAAATTGTGATGGGTCTTTTTAATATGATCAACATGGTTTTATGATTTTTTTTCCGCTGCCTAGAACTATTTTGAAATAGTCACGGAATTCCAATAGGACCATACTCAGTAGAACCTTGGACAAAAGTTATTGGTTCATGTTGGGTTTTAGAAACTGGTTTGAATAACCCTAATCTTGATGCATTAATGCGTGCTATAAAAGATTTATCTTAGTGATGTTTAAAATATAAACATGTAGTTTAAACATGATATCTATGATTTTATATACAGTTCAACAAGTAAAAAGTCAAGTGTATAAAAGATTAAATGATCAATTAGCAACCACACGGATGGTCGAGAGTCAACTATGGATCATGAGCCAACATTTTGTTCAAAATCAAAAGGACCTAAATCCATACTCAATTATATGGCCATATTATGTAGCAATCATATCACTTCTGGATGATTATTTCAATTTTGAATTCAACACCAGACCAAGCCAAGTTATCTATAACTACAAGATTATCCGGTAATTTAATTGGGTATAAAATATAATCATGAAAATATATTTTATAAACCTAAATAAATTTTCAAACCAATCAAAGATTTTATAAAACAATGCAACACCTTTTACAAAAATTAATTTATTAAAATTAATTATCAAAGTGTTAGATGAAACCTTCATCAAGAGTGTTGTTTTCACATTATATATCTATATAATTTGAAAGTCTTAGATACATGCAAATTTTTTACTTTTATGTTTTGACCACATAAGTTTTGTGATTTTTATATTTGGTCTTTTATGATTTGTCTTGCCTTATGACATGTATTTTTATTTATATAAAAAGTGAGTTTCATAATTAAAAATTGTTTTAAATACTTTATATTTATTTTATTGTATCATAAAAGACAAGTGGAGGAAACGAGCATAAATTATAAATCTAAGTGTGCATTAATGATTTATTATTTTTTTAATCCACCAAGTTATTTAAAAAACAATTAATCATATATTATTAATTTACGACTTTTATGTACGGTAAACGATTCTAATTAGTTACATTTTGTTGAGTGTCGAACAAAGGATATCATGTGACAACCACTTTGATTTTTTTAAATAAATCAGAATTAAATAGTGAATATTAGTATTTTTGTTGTGAATCCTTAACAAAGAAGTTGACCAGCCCATGAGTTAGTGTGTTGCCTCTCCTACTAAGAGGCAATGGTTCGAGTTCGATTGCTACAGGTTGTTTTTTTATTTCACTAACTTTTATATTCTTCTTTTTTTTTCTAATTTTTTAGTTTTATAAATTATATGAACAAGTAGAAAAAATTGAATACTTACCTTAGAAAATATGTGTGAAAATAAAACTTGATGCATGTTTAAATGTTAGATAGTTTTTTCTCATCATTGCATGTGAAGGGTTTTTTGAAAATATATGAAAACTTTTGTTAATTCGACACGTTTTTTTAAGTTTATTATGTTACGTTTATGTTATTTTTTTTCTTTTCGTTTGTTTGATGTCTTCGGTTTTAAGTCAGAGTGATAGCCGTTACAGTATTTTCTGTATTCTGGCTTCATATTCAAGTCTATGGTGTAATTACCCGCGTATCGCGCGTGAAAATATTTCTAGTTTAAATTAATCAAAGAATTTTAGATTACACATATGAAATAATACTCCACTAAAAGGGAATGGGGACAAAACAAAACTAATGAGTGAAAATCCCGTTTTTGGACCATTCACATTAGACTAGTTTCTAAGAGTGAAAAGTTGAGTAGACAGTCCATGACCCAAGCACATTTTAATAGTTGATTATTTTACTAACAACATTTTTACTAACTCTCGCACATGAAAAGCCAAAAATATTCTTTAAATTTAGTGATTATATCAATCCTATCTTATCCTCAATTTTCAAGAATAGCAAGCGAATAAGTGTGTATTTTAGCATATAGTATTATCATACAAAAACACTCACATTATAGATAAGTGAATCATAGAAAGAATAGAAAAGAGTTGAAAGGGTTATGACTGCCCATTTAGTAAGACTTTTACAAGGGTGATCAGTTGATCACTACCCATCTTAGTGTAACCTTATAGGGGTGATCATTACCCGTTTCAATGAGACGTTATAGTCTGTTTAGTAAAAAGTTGAAGAGGTGATCACTAATCGTTCAATAAGCATTTGCTGAGGTAATCACTATAAATTTAGTGAAAGGACTTGTAATGATGATCTCTATTGAGCTTAGAGCTATAGTAAAGAGAAACTCTTGGTGAATACTAAGGAGTGCACATGCCAATGTGGGGCTAGCCCACTTGGTAGAGGCTTTGCCTCTTAAAGGGGAGGTCCTGGGTTCAAACCCAGGCATGATGTAATGTGGAGTAATTTAGGAGTAGGAGTAGGATAGATTTGCCGTTCAAAAAAAAAAAAAAAAAAAAAACTAAGGGGTGCACATAGGGTGAGTTTATAAACATCCACCCAAACTACTTTAACAATTAAACCCAAGCAAACTATATTAAGGTGAGTTCACATCTTCGTTATAAAAAGCGAGAAGCGCACAAGGTAACATGATCTTAAAAAACCGATGAACAAAACTCATAACTTTTTGTACGTGAGCCGCATATATTAATATAATATTTTAAATTAGTTACATGCACTATTTACTATGATATCATCCTTTTACCCTTGAAATTTAGATAAATAGAAGATATATAACATTTTAAGGTCAAATTTGATAAAACTTATAACAATAATGGTGAAAAAGGTAATTTGTAAAACAAAATGAAACATATATATTCTGCACTGTCTTTGTGCTTTATTTATTTAACTTAATTAGTGTCGCCACTCATTTCCATCAATTTCAAGCTTCTTTTTCACCTCCATCAGGTTAGCTCCACGTCTATTGTCTTCTTTTTTATCCAGTTATCAATTCTCCATCATCAGGCCTCCATCTTTTCGTTTTTTACTCCAAAGTTTTTGAGTTTTATAGTCCAAAAACCAAATCGCTTAGAACAGAAAAGCAATCCAAGGCGCTGAAGCGCGTGCTTTTTGTACATTGTGCATCCAACGTTACCTAAAACCCAAAGATATGTGCCTGAGGTCGTCTCACACCTAGACGCGCCTAAGGCGTGATTTTTTAAAAGCAAGGTTAACCTACATATCCTTATACTCATTATAATTCAAGTTGACTAGTTTAGAAATCTATTATTTGGAATATATTCATGCACAAGTGGTTAACATGCTTAAGTCGAAATGCATGATACACTTATCTCTTTGTAAATGCAAATCAATCCTCCTACTTAAATAGTGGGGGTCAAGTCCTTAAGTTAATGATAATCATCGGTATAAATTCACTATCATGCAAACTATAATATACACTATCATAGATCATAAATTTTCTAACACGTAAGGTCTAGAACTTGTATGATACACATAAAACTAAGCATGCAAGCTTATTCACACCATTATTCTATCAAATTGATTATTTGCATACAAATTGAAGAATTTAGGCAATTTCAATCAACAAGTGACATTCATAACTAAATTTCTCATAGAAATTCACTCTTGTTCCAAAATGGTCAAAATCACCTGTAACTCACATAGCCATAATCCTGGTTAAATTATATCTACCCATAAATTGAAGCGTCTATAGAGATCAAATTTCTTGATAAACATTTATCAGAGTAAAATAATTTTCTGTGTTGTCTAATTGGGTTATGGGTCACATGGTGGATCCTTCCTAAAAACAGCAAACAATTGTTTGAATAATCACAAATAATCATCATACAGCACATTACAACACACCAGAACCTGAAGCCTCTTCTCTCCTCCTTACACCATGGTACCAAAAATGGAGCACAAGATATATCATGCCAGATGCTACCATACTACACTGCATATATATGCATACATACATATAGATATGTATGTATTTTGTGTGTGCGCGCGGGCGTATCTAAGTTGTCACACATTCATTATTATTGGGCCTATACAAGTCTGGAACAAATTGCTTAGAACAGGCTGGACTTCACGGGAAGTGTGCTCACAACGCACCAAATCTACAAGCAGCGGGAACAGTGTGCATGCATGGCTCCTAAAGCGATCCTTGTCTACTTCACTTAGAACCCTCAATGCTGACACAAGCAATGGCGTTCTTGCCCCTAACTCGTCCTTCACTGCTGAATTCAGTGGAAGGATCCAGTGAATTGGTTTCTTCTGCTGTTGGTGCTGTTGTTCCAATCTACAACAGGATAGGTACATTTGTATAATTTCTTGGCATATTGAAAATAGGCGTGCTTCTATACCCATCTCCTCTGACAAAGACGGGTCGCTGGTTAGTAAATGGTGCAATAGGTTAAGTATGTTTTGATAAGATTCGTTCTCAAAGTGTACTACAGGGGGGTCTGTAAGCTCAAGGATAGAGCATGCTCTCTGCAGCTTTAGATGTAGGCTTGTTTCTGACCTCAAATTATGAGCATGAGACACTGTCTGTGAAAATAATTCAAGCACAATCTTTACACTTGAAGCCTTAAGCAAGTGCTGCTGCATATTGTACAGATCAGTTGTCACCTGCAAACAACAGTAAAAAAAGCAATAGTTTAGAAGTGATTTCCGCTTCTACATATACATTTATGTTACATGGTATCAGCGCAAAGCAAGGTTTCTGTTTAAGTCATTGAGTGAGAGGTTACTCAAACGAATACCCAAATACCAGTCCCATCCAGAGTAAGCCACCCTGCCCACAGGCCGCCGTTTGTTTTCATTTTTCGGTGGACAGTGCTTCTTGACTTGATCCCCGTGAGATTGTAATTTTTTGTTCGGATTCTGGTTTTGGTTATTGAATTCTGATTCAGTTATTGTTCCAGAGAATCATTTTTGTTGGAGCACGGCTTGATTTGTTCTACTTTGGTTCGAATTATACGAATATAATTTAGATTTAGTGGTGACCTAATAATTCTTGTTGATTATTGCGAGAAGAAAATCATCACTATCTCAGTGGTGGAATATGTTCGTCTTATAGAATACTTGGATCCCTTCTAGGAGTGTCACTTTTGCTGAGATAGGTAAATCTGCTAAATGCCTTTTATATATAGGCTCCCAATGGGTCAATTACTCACGAGCATATGATGGGTTATCCCCATCTTCTCTCCGAATTTCAAACCAATGCATCTCAATCACATGACGCAATTGTTGTTTACTCCTTTGAATTCATTATCCTCTATTTTGAGTTTACCTACTATGTGTTAGTAACATTACCTACCATTCAAACTATAGTGCCTTATTCCTTCCTGTGTCTTACAAGTCAACAAGTATGTAATCTCCATTATTTACTTTTTTAGTTATAAAAAACTAACAACTAATTCGCAACACCAAAAATTTAATGTCATTACATCTCAAACTACCTAACTTAACTACATCAAACCATTTTCTATTAATTTATATAACATTTTTTTAAACTCTCTAAACAGCTAAACCAGCGGGTTATTTGAACCTAAATTAGAGAAGTCAACATTAAACAGAGAATATGAGTTTGCAAAAGAGTCAGAGATGTGTTCACTAAACTTATGACGCAAACCATTTGAGTTACTCCAAGAAACACGCCCTCATCAGAAGCACATCACTCTAGATTTCTAGGTTGAGGTCACCTCGCCCCCAATGCGCGCTTTTTACAACACAACCTCTATGTTGTATACATATACAAGATAAATAATTTCCAATAGTTTCATCTTGTACGTGGTAACGTTATTTAAGGGTAAAAATTTTTAACTTAAAATGCAACCTCTATGTTGTATACATATACAAGATAAATAATTCCAATAGTTTCATCTTGTACGTGATAACATTATTTAAGGATTAAAATCTTTAAATTAAAATGCTCGATTTTAATATAAAGCCGTTTTGAGAATAAACTACAACTTTCAAGTGTGGAACAATTATTAACAGAACAGAGAAAGAGTGGAGAGAGAGAAAGAACCTGCATGATAAGTAGTTGTGTTGATATATGAGTTTTCATTCTTGACACAATATATCCTGCGGTCTGCAAGTTGTCATCACCATAGTCTTCAATTGTAGCATTACTACCCGTCAATGTCGTCTCACCTCCATCATCATCATCATAGAAAGATGATTGAGCAACATTAGGCATGCCAATGTCAATTCTATCCATAATTCTTAAAATTCTAAGAAAATCGGGCAACAATGAAGCTGCTGTTTCTTTCAAAGAAAGAAAAATGCATGACCATTCATCTTCAGTGAGCATGACCCCCAAGTCCCCCACCAAACGCATCAATCCAGACACTCCACTTTTGGCACAACCTTGACCTGTGTTTTTCAATAATCCAGCTACTAGTGATACTACTGCACCAAAATGAGCCCTCATCACAGCAAAAAAGTTAATAAACAAATCTATTAAACACCGAGTTGCCACAGAACAAGTTTCAGAATCCCAGCAGCTACTTTTTGGTGAAGATTGCCCTTTATCTTCCTTGTCACCACTCACATTTTTGAAAATTGGAAAGATTACCGAATTGATAACAGTAATCCAAAATGAGCGGGAAAACACATGGCCATGGTCCTTCAAGATGTTGAAAAGCACTTCCAAAGAACTCTTTCTGATAGCTAATCTAGGATCAGATGTTAACGAAGATAGCCCTGAAAAAGCAAGACAAAGACAAACTGAGAATACATCTCAATGAATTCTATAACCATCAGCATTTCATATAATTAGGGAAATAATAAGTCAACATTTCTTCAAAGATGAATTTGGTTCCTGCCAGAGATATTAAGTGTGGCATCTAGCAACTAAGTCTAAGAAGTTCAGCATATCATAAGAGGTTTCTTTTAAAGTTGACTAAGTAACTACAGAACCCATGTTGGCAAAGAGTCAAAACAGTCACGAAACAGCTAAGCTTTGGTAAATACATGATGTGTTAATGACGATTACAAAAAAAAAAACTATTGTTACAATAACAATTCAAATCTTTGAGTCAATATATAAGAAGTTGTAAGTATTATATATCGACTTTGGGTAACTTCCAACCTACTTAACCTCCTGACACATTCCCCTTTTAGCTTATTGTTTACAGATTGAACCATTTGACACGTTTATAGATAATGACAATACAAATCAACCATTCATGATGAAATAGGTCGATATTTCCACCTCTAGACAGTAAAGCAATAGTGAAATGGGTCTAGTGAGATGCATCAGGTAAATTACCACTCAGCAAAGGAATCCAATAGGAAGCATTCTCGTCCATTTCCATTAAAGTTTCTCCATCAGCTTCCTTCACCACTAAAATGCTTGAGCCATCAGAAACAGCAGCATTTTCTGTATTGCAAATAAGACCCCCTTCGGCAAGCTTGACAGCACAGAAGCGGAGAAAAGCAATAGCATTTAGGCTCACATCACTGTCAAATCTGCTATTGGTGAAGGTGATGAGACATCTAACACAATCAGTAAAAGTCGCAGTCTCTGTCTCAGTTATATAAGGAAAATATTCCCGTACTATTTTCTCCATCGTCTCAAATGCCAACAACACAACACTCTTCCTTTCATCAGCAGCGGCAGCTGTAAATGCCTGTCAACAGAATATAACGTATAAGAAAGAAACATTTGTGCATACTACAACTGTTGAACACTATATTGCACATATCTCCACTAGTCACTAGTTTCTGCTGTACATGGCACCCTTCTTAAGGAACTAAGAAATATCATAGCAATCTCCAATTTAATAGCCTCAGCACGGTCAACTAATGATAGCCTGCCTATGAATATTCTCCTTTTTTGGTGAAGCAATGACAGATAAATTTTGTGTTACCAATTTTGATTGTGGATGCTACCTCCAATTTACATATATGAACGTAAGATTTGGACTAATTTTAGAATATTGCTTTTAGGTAATTTTGTTACTGAACTAAATATTGTTTCTGTTTGCAGTTTGCACAATATGAAAAGAATCCGGACGTAGATGCACACATTTAACATTTGTCAAATTCAGATTTGATTATCAATTTGTTAATCAAATCCAATCATTAGATTACCTCGAATGACAATTTGATGACCTAGCTTTCAACTAATGTTTTGTGGATAGACATCGACTATTTTCCCTATAACTATCAAGCACCATGTCATAGCAATAGGCGCTTCATGCAATGAATTGTACAGATTATGAATGCAATCAATGCGAGTTCCATCAAATGCATCAATTAAAGTAAAATCTGGTCAACAAGTGTGCCCTTCAACACCACCTAGAATTACCATAATTTAGTTGTCCAATGAGAAACTAGTTTCTCAAAATCGGAACTAATAACCCCATATTTGAACACTTGAAGAGACAAACGGCTCAACTATGGCACTTCTAGTAAAAAAGAACTTACTTATGATGACTGAATTGTGTTGGTGGGGGCCAAAGCTTAGAATCTATCATGTGTTAATATATGGACGTTACATTCCACTTATGATTTAGAGTAGAATGATGTGTGCTAAGAATGAAACACCAGCTTTGACATACCAATTAAAAGCATAAAAAAACATACCATGAAAACGCTTTTCCAACCAGACTTAACATTACCAACGCGGCTCAGGATCATTTGTGAGAGGCAGCGAACTATTAATTCCCTGATTTCAACAGAGTTGCTTTTCTGCATGACTATTACAAAAGGTCTCAAAAACTCATTTTGGAAGTTGTAGTTTGCCAACTCTTCTCTCTCAAGGAATTTCATAGAAAGCTGACGCAACGAATCCATGACAAAAATGGCAACTGACAGGTTTTCTGACAAACCAACTGAAACAAAGAAATCGGAAAGGACACTCCAAATGCGAGACCACACTAATCTGATACGGCTCATGTTGTAGTGCCTGAAGAAAATTCAAATGAGATGAGGTGTGAAATCCACATGGAAAATATTTTGAACTGAAAATTTAAACTTATATTTCTTGCAAGAATGAGTATGTGCAACAAGCTTTTCCGGAATGCCTTTCCAGCACACCTACTATCCTTTTATCCTAGAGTCATAAATTATCATTTTTAACAGTACTATTTATTTAGAAATTGCAACTAATTGTCACAAATTACAGCATGATTTTCTTATCAATCAAGGTACATACGTTGCTAGGTGACGGCCTAAACATGTTGCAAGTCATACATGTAACCAAACCAAACTAAGGATATTGATCAGGATTTGTGCAACAATACACACACAAACACAAGTATATGTATATATTGTTGGAGATGCAAGGTTAGGATCTTACGCAACTTCCACTATTTTCGTCAGACTGAATACTCGAGGATCGGTCGGGGACTGTAACTCTGACATGGAAACTTTGCACAGGGCTTTCACGAAAGCAACTATTGCTTCGCTGTCTAACCTTTGGCTATGAGCAAAAATGTGATTAAGCTCAAAGTTTCCTATCTGTTCAAGCAGGTTCAAATTTGAAATGAAACTATTAATTTGATCTGGTGTCACCAATCCTGATGTATTGGCTCCCAGAGAAGTGCTGTCATATGAACTGCCTCTAACAACAGCCATCACAACCGGATTCTGGAGGGTTCCTTTCTTTTTCAAGGATGTAAAACTGGACCTCAGTGATTTGTCTTCTGCTGTTTCAATGTTTGATCCACTTAAAAAGGATGCATCAGATGGAGCACCCTCTCCTAAAAGTTGCAAATGCTCAAATCGAGACATGCAAGTTAATATATGTTCCCAGGCATCCTGAAGATAATTTCCGTCTTCTATGGCGACGGCTATCATTGCCTGCCAATTAAAAGAAACGCTTACTAGTCAGAGTGAGTCTATCTATAAATTATCACCATATTATGTGAACATGAGCAAAATTCTAAATTATGTCATTTTCACAGATAAAATCATTTAGACATGACATCTACAGGAGAATAAAGATGACTACCTTGACAGCATCAACATTTTTTTGCTTCATATCTGCAGCGCAATGAAGGTACGTAAATTTTGCAACAGTAGTGACAAATGCATCTCTCTGCGTCTGCATACCCATTACTGCTGTGACATGCACAGCATGCCTAAAGCCCTGTAAGCAATAATTAGTGGCTGCTCTATCATCACTCTGGTCCAGAGTTACACTGAAGGCAGCAAGCATTGGGCCCCAGCAGACTTCTACCATAAACCTCAATATTGCTGCATCTGCAACAGCATAGTACGTAGACCTGCAAGGGAGAGCATGTTACAAAAGTGATAATATATGTCTTTAAACAGGGATCACAAAACAGATAAATATGGATACCTAGTGCATCAAACGACTTTATTACATGTTCATGATTGCTTTAAAATTTGCAGTGGGTGTGGCACTGCAAGTATAAAGTTTTAGCAATTGCAGGCCGAAATCCCATAAGTTTTTTTTGGTAAGGAAATGGTGGTTTAAACTGTCACTGCACGCTTTGTGCCCTATAACCTATAAAGTGGTTGATTCTATAACTGTGTTTAGAAGACATTGATAAAATTATAAATTTATCAATAGTAACTGTGATAACATATTACTCTGATTTTCCTGATTTTTCCTTGAACTGCTCTTGGATATGCTTTATAAGGGCTCCATTCGCACCCAATGGTTTTTCCTCTGTCTGTTTCCAAACAAGATTAAGTATACCATCCAAGCCCAGTAATCTATTAACACTGTTTGTCTGCTTGCTCTGTGGTACTGAAGTATCAGCTTTCATCTTTATTTCATTCTTCACAATTTGATCATAAAGGGCACCCAAATTCTCTTCAGGCAAGTCCTTCCCATCATCGATCCCTCGATTGTTGCGGATAAAATCAGCTTTGCTCATCTTATATTCAAAGCAACATGAAAGTTAGATAAGGTCTAATTAATCAACATGACATGTGATGAACATTATTAATCATATTGATCTCAAGGGGTATTTTTATTACCCTAGATATTTGTAATTATGGGTTGTATATCATTAGCCGATTTATTATGGGATGTATATCATTAGCTGATTTATAGGCTAGTTAGTTAGGAATGATTGAGATTGTAATTTGTTACATATTTAGACAAGTATTAATGTACTCTATATATATTCAATAGAAATCAATGAGAAGGCAGACTGGAATACCAAATAATATGGTATCAGAGCTAATCTGTTACATAATTAGACAAGGATAGATGTACTCTATATATATTCAATAGAAATCAATGAGAAGGCAGATTGGAATACCAAATAATAATTTTTGTAGTTCAGTCAAAAGAAAAACTATTTTTGGACACAGCACATCAGTTTATTATGTCTAGTGCATGAAAATATGCTTGACACACAAAGCGGAGATACTTTTCAAAGTTGAACTCAAAAAATTTGGTCCTGGTAATGCATAATTTTGATGACATTGTTGCTGTTTGGTTTCCTTTTAAGCAAATTTTACCATATTAGTTTTGGAAGCATTTCCTTAAAGTAGGAATTTTAAACCTTCATATCAGGCAGACAGTAGCCAATATTTAAGTTACATAAACCACATTGAGAGACTTTTGAGCCAGATAAATAACAATATAAACTTTTCCGATGTATCTCTGGCTGATTTACCAAGTAACAGACACGAAATAAAATTACATAAAGTTGGTAGATCTCACCTTTTCTTTCACCATGCTGTTATGTGCATCTGTATTCAGCATTATCACAGAATAGGCAAGGACATAAGCTGTATCCGCACTAGTAAACGAATTAGGGTTGCACTTACAATAGCGTTCTGCAAATTTCTCCATGATACGGTCAATTTTCTGGGCCTCACCAGGCAATCTGAAACCCCTTAGAAAAAATCTAATAGCCTCACCAAAGTCCATTCCATCAAACTTAAAGGAATCTACATAAGCATGCATTACCTTCAAGGAAAAATCCTCTCTTTCACCCAGATAGTCACCAATCACAGTCTCATTCAGACCAGAAGTGTTCTTTAAAAACAATGCAACTGCTTCGGGCGTTGCATCAATCTTTTTGTTACTTATTAGGAATTCAATGCCCTTTGAAGGTTTTCTATTGAATAGGGAAATGCCTTTCTGCAATAGTAGCAAGAGAAAAGTTTTAGTACAAAATGGTATAACTTGAAACTTAAGATATCAGATGAAGCATAATACTAGCATTATTGAAAAAGACTACTCAAAGATACGGATGCCATTGTGAGATGATGGCATCTACCAACACATCATCGATTGTCAAGATCATCCCTTTAACATTATACATATTTGCATAACAATTATCATAGAAAAGACAATCTTGCTAACATTTTATAGAAATATATATCTAAGATATATTATTCAAATATGTACCTGAAGTTCTAACTTATAAGCTCGGCGTTGCTCTACAGTAGCAGTGGAATGGTCAGAACCAGCTTCTTGGTGCAATTCAAAATCGGGAAGAGTTGCTTCATCACCACCAAGACTTGTGTTAGTACTCTCAAGGACAGCATCATTAGTATCAGATGTGTTGCGTACAACACCAAATTCGCCAATTCTAAGCTGTTGGTCCATCCAAACTCCCATAGACTTGATGATTATGACCAAACACTTGACTGATTCAAACCGGAATGTTAGATCATGCACTGGAGTCAAGGTGGTAGTGGAACCAGGAGGTGGACCTAGAGCAGTTTTCAGAAGACCATTCACAGTCCTGCAAATGTCTGATGGAATTAACAAGGTTTAAATACAATTTACTAAACCAAGTCCCAACACATCATAGAAGGATTAGAAGCAATATATGAAAGCTATACGTTAGTACAAACTTTATGAAACAGCCTGTTCACAAATAAGTTGACGGTGCTTGAGCTGTGGGAGATGTTTGACCTCAAAAAATAATAGTGAGATGCTAATTATAAGAAATCCAACACCTTAGTCTCTTTGATCACATGTTCATATTAGTTCCAAACCAAAGTCAAGTTCTTATTATTTATACTACTTAGTTGTTCAGAAAAATGCACTCTACTAATATTATTCTTAAAAGACAAAAAATTCTAATATGTCGGCAAACCCAAGCCCACCAGCTGTGCACCAAGAATTAACACCGAGAGGGCGGCCCAAGAAGTTTCAGCTCAGGGAATATAAATTTGAGATCTTCTTTGAAGAATCCCAGAGCCTTACCGTTTGGCCATCCCCTTGGAGTTCTCGACAAATATTAGTTAAATAAATATTGATCGGTTTGTGGAATGACACCAGGACTATGATATGACCACTCTTACTCATGATTCTAAAAGCTCTAAATTTACAAAGTCATTCATGATTTGACAGCCATGAAAGCCAACAATCTTCCAAGATAGCAGATAAAATTTAACAGCAAACCAAGGTTTGTTACCTTTCAAATATGTTGGGAGAATCAACATCACAATCATAGTTGACAAAAATGTCAATCATAATCTGCGAATCCTGAGATATTTTTTCCAGTAAATTGAGGATTGTCATCTTCTGTATGAAGCTTGGCTGAAGCACATTTTCAAGCACACGTAGAATGAGCATGGGAAAAAATATCCCAATTTCTGATTTCAATACAGATCTGAATTTTACTAATAAGCTCTGAAATATCGAACAGAGAAGCTGAAAAATTGACATGACTGACAATGCACTGTTCTTCAACAAGGACAGGCAAAGAAACTGTTTAATGACATTGAGGAACCTGTAGAGTAAGATATTCAGAATCAACAAACATGAAATTTGTAAGTTAATCTTAACTTTATAAAGAGAAAAGAACTTAAATATAAAATAAGCGAGTCAACCCACATGCTAAGGTAAGTGTAGCAAGTGAAAAGAAAATGGAGGTTGCATTCCAAATAAAGGATTAATCATAATAAAGTATTCTAGTTCAAAGAGATAATGGCTATCTTAAACACTATCTCCGCACATTAATTATGCCATGGATAGAAAGTGGATTTCCAAAAAATAAGAGGCTCAAATCTATTTACCTGGTAAAGCAAATAAATATGATATCATTTTTTCAAAAATCAAATAGGTGGGAATCTTATTGGTCAAATATACTCAACTTTAAATTTATTTTTTATTGATGATGACATCATTTTAATTACTTCTAATGTATAGCACTTATATTATGAAGTATATAACTTAAGAGCTAGGTTACCCCTTAATCTATTTTCATTTAACACTGAAGAGTTGATTAATTTTAAATATAGTTACGTGTAATAAGTCAATCAATCAATCAATCATACCCAGTAAATACATCATGTAAAGGATCTCTTCGATACCTTTAAAATAGACCCAATACTGACATGTTATTAGCGTATTTATTATAATCTTGTTAAAAACAAAAAAACACATATAGATAAAAAAAGAATAATAAACATTTTCTAGATTCAGTTTTTAAAAATTATTTTAATATACGCGCCTTATATTATCATCTAATTACATCATTTACATCCATTCAATATAAAATATGAGTAACACTAGTAGTGATGTAAAACTAATATAGTACACATAGGTTTTACTAACTAGACCCATATATTACGCCGAAAATAAACTACTCTTATGTAACAAAATAGTTTATCAAGTTTGGTCTGAAGCAAGAATGGTAAACACATCTCAAATAACAAATGTATATAAATCTGACAATCAGACCACTCTCGTTGAAGTGTATATTACTTCTATTATTTACATCTACAAAAAACTTGCTTCACTTCGAAGCAATAAAAGTGATATAATGATCTCGCACAAGATTTCTACTAAAAACAAAAATTCACCCAACAATAAGTTCAGATTAATACTAGAAGTCTGTACCCAACAAAAATTCACTCCATAATGAATCCACACAACAAGAAGTCTGTACCCAAACTAGTTTGGTTCAGTTTGTATTGGAATCCAACAGGTATAAAAGAGAAAAGAAGTATTGAGATATTAAATGAAAGTGATTAGTACCATGTTATATATACTAATTATTACTAGTATGAACTACTTTTGGCCTTCTAAGACAGCAGATCTACCAATCCCACCATAACAAGAGAAAAAAAAGAACATGCTACTCTAACCTCCGTAGCATTTAGTCATCCAAATTCCACGGTTTAACACTCTTATTAGCTTCTAAGCAAAACCCTCTTTGAAACTCTAGATTCACCACTCATCTAAGGATTATTTATGTTTGCATCCTTACTTCATGGTTGCTTTTTCAAAAACACAAAACTGATTGTTTTTATAAACAAAAAAAATCCCCATGTCCTATTTAGTTTCACCTTATTATGCATGAGGAACATTGATTTTTATTTTGCTTGAATTTATCTCATTACCAATTATCTAGAAATAAGACTTCAACGTGATTACAACTGATTATCGTGAAAGAAAGAATAGTAAGCTAACTGCCTCTTTCTTTTATTAGAATATTAAAGGGAAGAAGATTAACAAAGGCCAATTAGGTTTACCAAATAATATGTGACCATGTTGTTAGAAATTAATCTTGATGTTCAAGGGTGTATATGGGTGAACCAAGAAAGATGAGGGTGGAATTAGTTAACATGTAGAATATGTTAATCAAAGTAAATATTAGGAAAGTATTGAATGTTTTGGCTGTAAATAGGCTGCCATTCCAGCTGTCTTCGAGTCGTGGTTTCATAGTAACTAAGGTTAGAAGTAGTATAAAAGAGGGTCATTGTATAGACTTTAAGGTGTGGTCTTTTGTTCTTCATATTAATAAAAAGAGTCGTGGTTGTTCCCACAAAATACCGAGTATTATCTTTGTTTTCCTGGGCCAATATTCTAATAATTGGTATCAGAGCAAGACGATCAAAGCGAACTGTGAGGCAATAAAAGGGAGATCAAGTAACAACCAAAGACGTGTAGAACGAAGCCACCCGATCAATTCTGTGATAGACTGACCGTATAAGAACCTGTGACAGGTTTAAACCATCTGTGATAGATCCATTGAAGGGCTGTTGTCTGAATATTAAGGTTGTTGCGAGGTTCTGGTCAAAAGGTTGTGTTTTGGGTAGCAATCGAACAGTAGACCAGGTTTGTGAAGTTTTATTTCTTTGTTCATGTTGAAAGATTAAAGGCTGTGAAACCCGGTTGCAAGAAGCAATCAAAAATTGGTGAAATTAAGGGCTGTGTGAAACAACCAAGTTAGCTGTGAAAGCAAGTTTGAGAAGGACTGATCTGTGACAGATTGAATTGAAGACAGTTTGTGTGACACAATAAAGAAAAGAAAAAACCAAGTGATTCAAGTTTTCGAAGGCTGTGAACGCATTTAAGAATCCTGCGTGGTACAGGTTACAAAGGTGTGATACTGATGTGGAGAAGAAGCTATTTAATCCATGAAGGATTGATCTAGGTTTGAGCAGTGTGTGTGACACAGGTTGATGTGGAGAAGAACCTGGATCGTGTGACACGAACCCGGTGGTAATCAAAGAAGAAAACAGAACAGAAGCTATGTGTAGCAGATTTGAAGATCAGTGACTGATCAAACTGGGAAGAAACAAGATTCCAGCGATTGGAATTGGTCCATTTGAGACAAGGGGACCTGAGGTGAGTGTAATCAACCAGTAAGTCTGAATTCTGTTAAAAGGAAACATAAAACTAGTGATTCAGTGTGGGAAGCAAAGCAGTGTGAGAAGCACTATAGACCAAGGTTACGATTTGTGTGATGCAAACAAAGTCAGGAAGAATCTGATCTACCTTGAAGCAAACGTTGTGATACCTTCAGGAATTAGAAGAGAAGACGTGGCCAAGGAAGGAGATATACAAGTCACAATTTTCATCATTATGATGGTGATGATAGGGTTTAGGGATGTGACATCCAACCTTGAATATAAAGATGAATGGAACCTGAGAAAGTTCTTGCACATTCATGAGATGGCAGTATTAAGATGTGAAAGTTGTCCAAGAATTACAGTGAATCAACAATAGGTGTTACTCGGAAGTCAAGACCAAAGTGATACAACATCAAGATTAAGGGCGAGAATGTTAGAAATTAATCTTGATGTTCAAGGGTGTATATGGGTGAACCAAGAAAGATGAGGGTGGAATTAGTTAACATGTAGAATATGTTAATCAAATTAAATATTAGAAAAGTATTGAATGTTTTGGCTGTAAATAGGTTATTATTCCAGCTGTGTTTGAGTTGTGGTTTCATAGTAATTAAGGTTAGAAGTAGTATAAAAGAAGGTCATTGTATAGAGTTTAAAGTGTGGTCTTTTGTTCTTCATATTAATAAAAAGAGTCGTGGTTGTTCCCACAAAATATTGAGTATTATCTTTGTTTTACTAGGCCAATATTCTAACACATATTTGTCAATAGTGACCGTAGTGAGCGCTATAGGTGCTCGTCGGGTACAAGGTAGTTGCGCTACAAGGTGGTTAGCGGCGTAATAGCGACAGATAGCGATTTTTCTTTTTTTTTATTTTAATTATAAAATTAAGACACCAAATTGTGTAAATATGAGATTTAGATAATTAGTAATAGAGTGTTTTAGTTATTTTGGTGGTGTTTGCTTACATTTTCTACTACTTTATTGCTAAACATGTTTTCTTATTGAATATAGAACATTCATAAAGTTTATACTACTTAATCGCTATAAACGAAATAACATATGCTATTTACTGTTATTCGCTACGTAGCATATAGGTAGCTTGTCGCTATTTACCATTATTCGCTATTGACAACTATGTATGTGACATTAATTCAACACTTGGGCTGTAAAACATGCTTTATGCATAACTAACAGTTAGAAGATAAGCAATTATAAAGAGCTATGAGAGATAACTGCAAACGGTTTGTTGTGTTTACAATGTTCTAGAACATGACGATTTAGAGAATATCATGCCTAGATATGAGCAGCATTGCATATATATGATGAAAAGGATGACCTTAAGAGATCAGCTGGCTCTATCAACAATACGAAGCGGAAAGGGGTCCCAAGTTAATTCTCCCTTCGAACATCGTTTTCTAACTTTTATTCTTATGATGTTGATCAACGGTAGTTCACTTATATTTCTTGGCCTTGTTATTTTTCGTCTACGATATTAAGATCACTACATTAAAAAGATCTCATTTTACAAACAGATGGATTCTATTAATTTCTACCAGCCCCTGATTCCAAGATCATGTATGAGTGGCTATTGTAGGGTTATTCTAGTTTGAAGCAAGAACATACTTAAGAGTATGAGCCATGAGGGTGGCTCAGTTATTTCAGAAATTACAAATACGTTTGAGAGATATTAGTTATGGACCATAACCGGCTCAACCATTTTAGTGGCCTAAGACGGGGTTAATTTTAGAGGCTTTTTTCTTAATTGTTTAATAAAAACCCTTCTCTTTTATCCGGGCTTGGGACCGGTACAGATAAACTAAATAGCTTATATTTGGCGGAGTTAAATTTTTTTTAATCTACTTTTTATATATTTAAAAAACATGCGAAACATTTATATAAAGTTTATTTTTCTAGCTTTTTTTGAAGCAAACTCTTTAATCAAATATTCATACTCAATCTCATAAGATAAATCTTTTTCAATTGACAAAGCCTAGTCTGGCCCAAAATAGAACAGTTAGCCCAAAACGTAGTAGCTAACCCAAAACTGTAATTAACTTAGCTCAAACACTGAAAAAACTTGAGGCCCTTAACATGTGAAGACCTTAGGCCACCGCCTGGCCCAATAACCTTATTGGGCCGGCCCTGGTTATGGTTTCAGCTTATTTTTCATTGAAGTTGAAAACCTTCTAGAAACAAATAAATTTATGATAATTGGCATTGCCAAAGCAACATATATTTAGACATGGAGTAATCGTGCCAGTATATAACTACGAGGAAGACATCAAAGGTGTGATTCAACTAAGAGGCATGAAGTTACTTACCTCTCATTTGTGCGCCACATTGGACCCGCATTCTCCATGATCACATTCAACAGCTCCAAAGACAACATCTTCCCCCTCAACAGAATCTGATCATCAGACTGCTCCTGCGACGAGAACTTCATCGACAACTTACACAAATTCTTAAAAACCACCACCCCTGCATCCCTAATCTTCGTATAACCACTCAAATCCTCCTTCTCACCCGATTCAGCATCAGACGAATCCGCCTTTTGGTCCTTCTCACCACCTTTACTCTCTTGCAACTCCGGCAAAGGCTTCGCATCACTGTTAACATCCACAACATTCGTAAACACCACCTCGTTGATCAAATTCTGCGCAAACTGCACCGAACTCCCCTCATTCAGATTCCTGTCATTAAACTCCAACAACTCAGACACAGACACCGTGTTAAAAGTAGCCATCAACGAATCAGCCTCCACCCGAGCGAAAACAATAGTCATCATCTGAGCCAAAACAGCCTTCGCGCAGATCTGATTAGTCCCATTAACCCCTCCGAGATATATATTATAACAAGTCTTCACAATCTGATTCAAGCAATCCGCCCTAATCAAAACGGTGGTAGATCGAACGGCTGAGAGCAGAGTCTTGAGCACCGCAAGCTCCACACCTTCTTCCCCCAAACCACTGCACTTGCAGATGGAATCAACGAGACGGAATACGATGGACGGCGGATCTGATTCTTCCGACAGGTCGATCTCGCAGCGGATGAGGCGGAGGGCGAATAGACGGTAGCAGCAATCGAGTGCGGGCTCGACGACTTTGGGGGAGGAGGAATCGAGGGCGAGGATGAGGGGGAGGAGGAGGGAGTGGACGTCGGAGGCGGAGGAGACGCCGTAGAGGGGGGTGGCGGAGGAGGGGTCGTCGGAGAGCGTTTCGAGCTTGTCTAGGGCGGATTTGCAGGCGGAGACGATGTGGGAGTGCTTACGCCATGCGGCGTTTTTGATGATCTTGTCAAGTGATGGCCCTAGCAGCCACCCGCAGCGGGATTGGCCGCCGAGAGAGGACATTGAGGTGTTGAGATTAGGGATTCAGATCAGATGAGCTGAAGAAGATGAAGATCGATGATGATGATGATGATGGAGATTGTCATATTGGGAATTTGATTTGATTTAGAGGATTCAAAGGCTACATGTAAATGTAGATGTAGATTCAATTCAACCGACGAACCGACCTACCTTCTAAGCTTTCTTAACTAACGCTTCCCTTTGTCCTCCTCCCACCCTCACCTTTTTAATCACTTGATAATTACTTATGTTTCCGTTGCATCATTTCTATATATAAATTAAGTATGGCGTTTAATTTTTTTTAACGGTTAATTGGATTACTGATATGTTACTGGTCCTGAGTATTCGATGATTTTTATTATTCAAGTATGAAACTTGAGATCACCATCAGTAGAAAACTCGTATTTTATGAGAAAACTCTTTGCCCCACCTAAAACCCCGTCTTTATTTTTGTCACATGTGTCACTTGAACCCAAAACATTTATTTACTCTTATGAGATCTTGGGATACGTCACCTTAGCCACTTGAGATAAGGGGCTTAACTAGGGCCTGTCACGCCCCCTCCACCATGACACCTCTAGCATGACTAGGGCATGATCAGTCAAGTGATCGTGGTTAGTGCACTTTCTTGTTGGAATTTCAAAGATATAAAAACTGTTTTATGACCACTAAACCTAAAAAAGTATAATTATGTTTTTACACCTACAAATTTAGACAATTTTTTAAATAAAAATACATAGTTTTACTAATACAAAAATTCTCAATTCAACCAAAAACATACAAAAATCTCTATCCCATGGATCTTAACAACCATTTCGTGAATCCATTCTTTAATTGCTATATCCCTCAACTCGTGGAATCCAACTAGTTTGTAACATTTGAAAATTGGTATCGAGTTTGTTTCACTGTCGCCCAAGTTCAAGACCAATCCGAAAACCAAACAAGATGTAGATCCCAAACCCGAAACCCGACCTGATCCCCCTCATACTAGTTCAAAACGGAGGCATAAAAAGAGAGAAGCACCATTAAAAATTACAAAAAGATGTAAAAAAATAAAATAAAAGTTGTATGATCATTTGTGATCAAACCACTAGTGATGTGACAATAACACGTGTTTTTATTGGGGTTTGTTCATTACACGGGTTAAATAAATAAAATATTAAAAAAATAAAAATTTATTAATCATAATGATATTTTAAAATAAGATATGATCGAAAATTTTCTTATTATAAATAAAAAAAATTCGTTTCAAAACAAACGTTTTAAAAAATATAATTTTTAAAACTTTCTTCTAATAACTTTAATTAATTTTTTGTTTATAAAATTTTACTTTAAAAACCACCATTTTAAAAATATTTCGTATATTAAAAAAAGTTTCATGTTTAGAAATAAAAATTATTTTATAAAAATTATATCTTTATAAACAACAATAATAAAAAGATCTCTTTCCTAATTTGTTAAAAAAACTATTCTAATCTTAAAACATAATTAAATAACGTTATTAGTAATTAATGTGATAATTTAATAGAAAATATAAGCGAGAAAAATTTGATAATGGTGAATGTAATATTGTCATATGTTACTCTTACTTACTTTTTAATTAGAGTAAGAAGACATAAAAAAATTATATTCTTCAATGGATACTTTTATAGTTGTTTTAAATAAGATTAATGATAGCATATCTGTGTATTTATTCTGTTCACTTTAGTTTTCATATTCCTTGTATCTTTTATATCTTGAAAAAACATGTAACATATTGTCAGGTAGTAAGAAATGGTTAATTAATGTAAAAAAAAAGTAAAAAAGTAAAACATCTTTTATATGTCTACTACCATGTATAAATGTATGGATTATTATCTAATTGTATGGGTCTTTTTAAGATATAATTGTAATCCTCTAATAAAAAGTTTGAAATCTAAAACAACCGACAAGGAGGAAATATATGTCACATACTACACTCAATGAGGGGATAGTGGTTACATCTTCCATCAACCCAAAAACACAAATCACTGAAAAGACTTCTACTTTTATGAAGGTCTTCGTGGAGATGCTACATTTTGTCAATTCAATAGTTAAACAGGGATGAATTGATGTACGAGCTTTCCTTCGGGCACAAGTCAAACTAGTGCCCAATGGTGTCGTACTCGAGTTATAGAGATGGTCGGGTGAGTCAATGATCCACCGGTGATCTAATTAGCCGTCTGAAAAAAGGAATACTTAGATCGTTTTAAGTGCACGAATGAACTTTGGGGTGTAATACTAAGGGGGACTTAAGCAGTGAATTGCTTGTCGTTGTGAGTTTTAAAGATTTTAATTTTGGTGGTTGTTAATTTGTTTGTTTACTTTTTTCACAACATATAGATAGTTGAGTCAACAGAATGTCACAATATCAAGAACAAGAAGTTACTACAAGAATCTCATTTGGCTTGGCTAGATTTAATTAAATTTTAAAACTTACCGGGATTATTTCCATTTGGAATCCATTAGTTTTTGTTAATCATTCGATTCAGTGTATTGATATTCTGGTTGTGAAAGGCGTTTGGTTAATTTTTAATCTCAGGTGTTTATGATTAATATTTGTGCTTCTTAAGAGGATGGAAACAAGGTAGATTTATGAACTACATTCATATGTTCATGTGTAATTGTCAAAAGCTAAGCAACTTGGATAGATTTCTTATTTCTATTGAGATTATGGATGCTATTCAATTTAGTGAAGAGGTGGATTTGGAATGTCATATCTCAGATCACGGGCTTATTTTGTCTTGTAACAGGTATTGGATTTGATCCCTGATCTTTAAAAAAATTAGTCTTGGATGTATATTGATTAATTTAATCATATGCTTTTAGAAGCTTCGACTAATACTAATGTCGTGCGCTATTTGAATAGTCTAATCTGATAAGTGTTGAAGACAACACTTAAAAGTTGAAACCTATCATTACAGTTGTTCACGAGCTGAATTGAGTCAAAGGCAAGTTCGAACTCCGCTCAAATTCAAAACCAAGCCAGCTCGGCTGTGTTCGGATTTACAACCGAGTTGAAAATTTGAGCTCGACTCCGCCGGTGTTGGCTCAGTTTTAAATAGGGCCATTCATGAGCCAAGCCGAACCGAGCGGACCTTTGCTCTTGCTTGGCTCGTTTCCAAACTGAACCAAGGCGATCAGCTCGTTTAACACCGAGCGGAAAATCGAACGAGCATTTTTTAGCATAAATTTTTTGATCGAGCGTCGAGCGAGAGCGAAAGAGCGGCGAACAATTTGTACAACTCAACTATCTAGTTTATCATCCGATTTATATTGCAACGAGAGACGGTGACAATGTTGGGTATTAGGTTTTAATAACTTAAAAAACAGTCACATTTCATAACATAACAGTTTCATAAATGACAATATGTTGTGGCTAGCGATAAGACTATGGCTATAGCTGATGAGGTGGTGAGTATATTGCATAGAACGATACGTGAGTGTGGGAGATAATTGACTAAGAGTACGAGCAGGGTCAAATTTCTCATAGCGACTTAGGATTTCGCTTTAATGCTTAATGTTATGTATAAATATGATTGTATATTTGTATATAGTAGGTCAAATCAACTAGATTGTTATGTATAAACTATATATAAAAAAATAAAAATAATTCGAGCCAAACCGAGCCAAGCGAACCTTTGCTCGTGCTTCGCTCGTTTACAAACCGATTCGAGCCGATTCGATCGAACATTTTTCGAGCAGAAGTTCGATCGAACATTTTTCGAGCAAATTCTGAACGAGCATCGAGCGAGCGTCGAGCTGCAAGCACTTTGAACAACCTTAGTTTTAATTCAAAAACACAATTAAAATCAGATGCAAAATAAATTTAACATACTACATAACTCATAACCGATTCTATCAAGTTTCACAAAATATAAATTAATTTAAAGAAACTAAATTCAATTTCAACAAAATACAAATAACTTGATCATCATCTAAACCGAACTAATCAAACCCGCAACACCACTTAACATTCAGTAGGATTAAACTGAAAAGGGAGTGGCTTACGGCTACTTGTGGGATTAAAGATGAATTCTTTGAATTCTTTTCAGTGGTAAGAAGGTGGGGACTTAGCTTACTAGCACGAGTGACAGAGACTTTCTCGGGTGATCAATTACATTGTCTTGAACGTGATATTACTTGCTTGTAGCTTAAGGATGCAATTTGGTCATGTGATAGTGATAACTAACAAGTCTCTCCGTCCGGATGGTTTTACTTTCTGTTGTATTAAGGGGAGAGGGAGTCATCCCGTTTACTTCAGGTGATATATCAACATCACATCAGTTTTTTTTTCCAACTTGCTAAGTTTTTCTCCCTTTTGCAAAGTGTCATCCCAGCTTTCCTCAATTCCCCATATCTTTGAATCAACGATTGAAATTGTGCCAAGGATGCTAGTGGAGCGCGGTGAATACTCACCAGGTCGGGAATAAATTTTCCAGGATGTGTTTGGGGAGAGGATGTTCCCACCTGAAACCAGAATTTTCACACCTCCTCCGGTTCCCACTCCGTCTCCACTTGGCAGAGTTGAAAGGTGATGTTATGGTATTTTCAAGGTTTTCTTGAAAACTTAAATATTTCAAATATGAGATATAAACAAAAGTAATTAATTTTTTTTTTATAAAAGTAAGTGTTTCAACATGTTCTCAAGTTCTAAATATGAAATAATAAATACCATGCAAGATTTAACCAAATGTAGTTACTTTGACACTAAGTTTTTATTTTATAACTCACTTAAAGAATAGTCTCTCCACCATATCAACAGATAAATCAAGGACAAATAATAACACTAAAAATCTCATGTTTTATTAAAAAAATATATGACTATACCTTTAGAAAATATTACTGTACTTTTTCTCAGGTACAAATGTACCTCATAAGCAGTCATACTTTTGCACAAAATGTTACAGCCTCGTGTCATTTTTCTTAAATAGAACATGGTCATACCTCAAAAAGTGAAAGCATTACTTTTGTAAGGTAATTTGTTGTTAATATAGATTGTGAGCAAATAGCAAGATACACAATAGTTCCCTTGAGTGTATCAATTAGTTTGTGTGAATGAGAGATGTTGAAACCATAGTTGTTACCATTTTGATGATGTTAGTTGCTTGATAGTTGATTAGAAATAAACTACAATCTTCTCTTCTGTTATTTAGGTATATTCCGATTCGACCCTTTTACCAACAAACTGCGCTTATAATACAGTGCGATTGTGTAAAAATAATAATGTCGCGTGGCCAAATAATCAAATGCAGTTAATATACCGTAATCTACCAAACAAAAGGAAATAATGACTAATCTACAAAATCTGACTTGCTTTACTCAATAAAATGGCCTAAAGTAAACCACAAGATCACACACAAACACTATATAGTTCAGTGAGAAGCAACAGTAGCAGGCTCCATCTTGCTGAATTCTTCCCAGTTAACTTGTTTCAGTGACTCGAGCCGTTGTTCCAATGGCACAAACTCAACTTGAGGGGTCACAATGCCGCTAGTACCCGCTCTATAAATCAGATCAATGCTCTCTCCCATGTCAGGCCCGTGAAGTTTTCCTGTCAGTAAAACTCGCAGGGGCATGAACAGAGATTTTCCCTGCCATATTCACATCAAAGAATCAGTTTAATCGAAAGGCGTACACAACCAGTTGATGTGATTGTAATTTACAATCTAACCTTGCGTTTTAATGATTTTCCGAAAGCTTTCACCCACTTCTGCCACCCGGATTTTCCTTCTTTAAGTGCACCTAAAAGCTCACCACTATCGTACGCAGCTAACAAGCGCTCTGCTACCACAGGGAGACCGTCTTCTAAGATTTCTCTACCTTCAGAACTGCAAATGCCATAAGATTTTAGTGAACCAGCATATTAGTCTATCTTTGGTCCTAGTGCTAGGGGCGTTCAAATTCGGATATTCGAAAATTTCGAATAGTTGATTTAAGTATCCGAATCTGTCCAAAATATCCAAAAAATTTTAACATAATTATCCAAATCAGTACCCGAAATATCCGAATTTCTTTAAAATAACTATCTGAATACGAAAATATGGATATCTTTGGATATCCAAATCGAAGATATCCATATTTTTGGATGATTAGTTACAGAAAGGTTTTTCATTGCATGTTTAGATTCAGATCTTTTTGACCATCCCTACCTACTGCAACTTGGCCTTCTTTATTAATAGTGAAAAAACATATAATGTCATATGTATATTTAGGTACGGTTAAGTTTGATAGTTTTTTATCCAACCTACATCAACATACCTCTTTATTGTGATTTGTGAACCAAATGGTATGGTTTACCATAGGAGGCAAATTCATTTTTTAATTGTGGTTTGTTATATGAAAATTTCCCACATTCAAATCAAAGGTATATCAGACTTAAAAGTCGGATGCATATAAAGTTGAGAAACTAACCTTGATAGAGTATCATGAAAAGGATAAGATAGCAAGTCTGATAGTAACTTTTCAGCATCAGTTATCACGTCAATCCCACCCTCCAGGAGCTTAAAAGCATCCTATGTATAACATTAAAAATTGACCATCAAATGCATTATAAATTCATCAAACACTTTCTGTAAGCTTTCAGTACAGCATCAAAAAGTTTCTATTCAAACTGCAGTCTTATATATGGCTTAATAAGTAAATCATTAGGTGTAGGGTAACAGGATTATTAAGTGGTGTATTTATCAATTACGATACATAAAGTGCTCATAAAGTTCCATTACAGAAGAAACTTTGGCGGTGAATCAAGCTGAAGCTTCTATCCTTTTGCTTACGTAAATCATATTCTATCTTTTTGTCTCATATTTATTGGTATAAATATTGATGATTTTGTGTATGCGATTCCTTGGTGGCAAGTCGATTTTTCACAATTAAGTAGATCTTGTAGTTTATGCATCATCAATACAAATTTTTTAAGCCAAAGGAGAAGCATGCACACAATATATGTAGGTGTGACATAAACGGTGAATGGAATGTCCAGAACTGGTAATTTTTAGTGCATGTACGAATGGTCTGGGGTTGGGCCAGCACCTCAACGCTTATTTTAGTAATTTAATAAATAACTAATGTGATAGGACTTAAAAAAACTAAATTTTTAAAAATAATCCCCTTTAATATAACAATTTAGAAAATTTTAAGCTATCTTTTAATCCCATTTACCCGTTAAAGATTTATAAAAACCCAAATTGACCAATTTTTAGATAAACGGGTCAAAAGTACCAGCTCTACAAGTATGTATTGAGATGCATAAGCACGATGATTCAGTAGCTTTATCAACAAAAATAGAATGACGATTGTATTTGGCTACAGAAATTTTACTTTTATAAAAGGTCCCTCTGATTCATTGAGGATGCCAGCACTCCTCCATTGTTCACCGATGGCCTTTAACAACTCATCTGTGGGAAGGGCTTTCAAATGCTGGCCATTCATCCACCTGAATAATGTTTTTCAAAATTCCAATAGCCAATAATATTTAAAAGCAGACACCTCTTGGAAGAAAATAAAAATCACCTTGATAAATCAACATATGATGAAATGATAACTACACTAAAGCTACCACAATAGTCTATTGAGCCTCGGATATTCCGAGATTTTCTAATCTTCAAATGTTTTGCTACATTAGAGATGAACAAATTACTAGTTTTACTTTGGTTAAAAAAGTGGCCTAAAACAGTTACAGATGCCAGTATGCCACATACATGCAAAACTAGGAACATGATCTCACATTCTCACCTCAATTTAACTGAATCAAATATGGCTCCACTTTTGTTGACACGGTCAATCGAGAACTTTTCAACTGCAAACACAAGAAAAATATACAAACTAAAAAGTCCATGAAGGGCAACTCCTATCATCAGCTAAATATGATGTGCATAACATCAGATTATATGTACTAACCCATCTGCTCCAATGTAAAAAATTCAGCGTTAGTCCCATCACTCCAGCCCAGTAATGCAAGGTAATTCACAATTGCTTGAGGCAAATACCCCATCTCCCTAAACTGTTGATATCAAAGTGAATACGCATGAATAAGAAATAAATATGGAAACATGGTGGTCTCTATGAACTAATTATTTTGACCTTATACACTCAAAAAACATAGTTGAATTTATGGATGGCAAGTGGCAACTAACCTGCCCTACTGAAGTTGCACCATGTCTTTTGGAAAGTTTGCTCCGATCAGGAGCAAGAATCAATGAAACATGTGCAAAAGAAGGCATTGGGAACCCCAGAGCCTATGACAAAATAACATATGACGGAAAGAATGATAGTGCTGCCTGGAGTAAGTTAGTTGACAAAAGAGAACCCAGCAAAGTAGAAAAACTACCTTATATATCAATGCTTGCCTCAGTGTATTAGGTAAGTGCTCTTCTGCCCTGGAGCCCAAGCGTATAACAATTTCATAATATTAGACAACATTAACCCCTATAATCCAATGAAGCATATAGTTTTGTACTACATGGTCACTAAATTACCTTATAACATGTGTAATAGCCATGGTGGCATCATCAACTGTGACACAAAAATTATATACTGGTTGTCCATTACTCCTCATAACTACAAAATCCCCAAGTGTGTCGAGATTCCAGCTAACCTACACAACAAAAACTTAAATAATCTAATGATTGGTGGATAATTATGCAAGTGCCAAATCAGCAACCCATACAAACTGCCTTAGTTGAATACCAATATACCATGACAGAAATATATTGGAAATAGGGAAGAAAGTGACAACAACATCTGATAGCTGATGAATTAAGTTTTACGCAAAAATGAATTACCTCTCCTCTAATCAAGTCATTGATTTTCAAACTCCCTTCCTTAGGCACCCGGAATCTGTAGGTACATGGGGTTCCCTTTGCTAACTCCTCTTGAACTTCCTCATCAGTAGCAGTTGCCCACTTTCCAGAATAAACAGGAGGTAACTGCTTTTCCTTTGCAATCTCCTTCATTTGCTCGAGCTCCTAAAAGTGATAAAACCAGCATATTAAGAACAGAAAGTATTAGAGGCTAAATCTCATAGAAAGTAGGACTTGTAAAAACTAAAAATCATTTAAAGCAAAGTGAAACGTGTATTATTAGACTCATGTATTACAATACAGATGGAGGGGTACACACAAAGAACTCATGCCTTGGTGGAATTGAGCCTTTATACTGTTTCATGGTTAGTATTCTGGATACTAGCCATCATGGCATGAATGTGTTTGATCTTATTCAAATGGCAACAAATCATTGTGAGCATGTGCAGATGGTTAGAGTTCTGAACACATCCGCAAGATCACTGGGTTACTGGCCACCTCCAAATGTGGTTGGTTGTGGTTATATTCTGTATTAAACATTTGATACGAAGCAACTCGTCTTATACTAAAAATAAACTTAAAAGCTTAAGCAATGGTTTCATCTGCTTTTAAAGAGGCATCCGGCTCTCCTGATTGCTTACTTTCAAGAGGTAAGCCGACTTTCCTAATGACGTTGATAGTAACCCTAATCCAATGATCAAATCAAGCATAGTAATCTCCTGACCTTAAACCCTAGGATATATACCTAATTTTAGTATGGACAAAATATACTGATCTTATTAATAAATAACCCTATATGTCATTTGCAGGGGCCTAACGTATTTGAACTGGAGAGGTGTGTGCAGATCTGTGACACAGTTGGGTGCAAATGTCATTGTCTTGCTGTCCATTTTCCTCTGGTTGATAAATGGTTCAAGATCATGCTTATCAACACAACGCCTATAAACATGCATTAGGTGGACAAAAGGATGATTGTACTTTTCTCTATTTCATAATTGATGTAATGAGCGCTTCAAATCAAGAAAATCTCCGAACATTTCAATAACTCGCCTAAATACAAGTAATGACAAAAAAATCAACCATTTTGTGGTAGTTGACTTTCTCGTCCTGTGCAGAGATGGAACATCTAAACCATTTTAAAGACTTCTAATATAAATATAGTTGAACTACACTTTAATTCAAATAGATCAGCTACCATCTTGGCCACAAGACTATCACACAAATCTTGTATAAGGGACTTGCATAAGCAGACGTTTTCTCCTTCTGCCATTGATCACTTCTCAATTGTACAGTTCATCAAGTAACCCAAACTTAAACCAAAATACAAAATGCAAAATAAACATATAGTTTTAAAGGGGGTGACTTTCTTTAGGTAACTACACGTGAACAAATATAAGAAGTTCAACAATGGCATCCCTCACACACCCATCTCTCTCTCAAGTTCAACTACGCATACCTCATTTGAGCAAAAGCAACGATAAACTTGACCAGATTGTAGAAGCTTCTCAGCATATTGTTTATACAAATCATTCCTTTCCGACTGGCGATATGGGCCATAATCACCACCAACTCCAGGGCCTACATAATCAAAATCCACAGACTTTCAAACAAATTCAACATCTTTATAAACAATTCCATGATTCCACATCCTATATACTCAAAATACAGATTCTAGAACAAATTCAATATCTTTCGAACCAATTCAACATCAAAATCGATTTCAACCTTCATCCCATATAAGACCAAGCCAAGAAAGATCTCGCAACACAGCTTCTTCCGACTCCTTCGTTGATCTCTCCAAATCAGTGTCCTCTATCCGCAGAATAAACTTGCCCCCTTTAGACCTATGTCAATTCGATGTTACAAAAGCAACAAATTCCCATATCAGATTGATATAAAAATCGAATATTGAACCTAACCTAGCGTAAAGGTAGTTGAACAGAGCAGTTCTAGCCCCACCCACATGAAGATAACCAGTGGGCGACGGAGCAAATCGCACGCGAACTTTCCCCTCATTGACACCATTGCTATTGTCGGAAATTGATGCTGAAATTGCAAACGTTCGCTTTGCAACAAAGGAGATGCTGATAAAATTGGTGGTGGTTTTGTGGGTTTGTAGTGATGGACGAAGAAATCTTGTGGGTGGGAAGATTTCGGGGATGAAAACCCGTGTGCCGCAGCTTACGCCGGTGCTGATTCCGGCGAGAGTCGCCATTTTCATCATCTACAGACGATTAGCAGGTGTGGGTGTAAGAAGATAACGATTGTTCGTGAAGGGGTATTAGAGGTTACGATTGACGGTGGATTTTGATCGGTGTGTCGCCGGAGTGAAGTTTCCGGTGAGTTTACCAAATCGGACGGATGTGTTGCGATGATGTTGAAGGTTGATTTCAATGGTTTTAGGTGGTGGTTTGTAAACGGAGAAGATCACAAAGGCTATCGGTACAAAAAAAGAAAAAAGATATGATTATTTTTATACTTTAGAGCATTCACAACCCGCCCTCCATCTCTATTTTTATAATTACATTAAAAATCATTATTTTTTCTCTTACTTTTTTAATAAAATAATATTTTTTATACTTTTATTATTACATTTTCTCTCTCTTCCACTCACAACCACTTTCAACAAATATTAAAAAATTAATAGAGATGAATAGTGTTTTATCAAATATAAAGATGAACAGTAACATGTTCTCTATCCTCTACTCACAACCACTAATAACCATTCTCTATAATATAAAAAACACACTCACAGATTTATAGAGAACCAGCTCTTAATGCTCTTATCTTTCTATACGTATATATAAATATGTAAAGAGATAAAAACGAGTGTTTGTATAACAAAATCTAAAAAAAGTTTAATTTATTACACTACTAGTATAGTATCCCGTGTAATAAATGTGTTAAATAAATAAAATATTAAATAATTTGTAATAAAATTTAAATATTATAAATAATATTTGGAAATAATATATGATTGAGTTTTGTATATATAAGTATTTTATGTAAAAACCAACAATAATATCATTTTAAAATATCGTTTTCTAAGATTGTGTTTTTAATTGTTTTTTAAAACATTCTGGTCTTTTTTTAATTTTATTTAAAAAAACTAATCATCTTATAAAACTTAAAAAAATGATATTAAAATACTTCGTATGTAAGAATTTTTTCATGTCTTATACAATTTTAAAGTGTGTTTTTCATTAAAAATCTAGTTTTTTTATGATATCTATTTTTTTAATTTTAAAAATGTTTTAAATAATATAATCTATCCTAATAATCCTTTCCATGTGATGCCACATGGCATTCCCACAAGCCTTCTTATCTTAATTTTTCCGCCCAAATTATTTATTTTATTTTAAAAAGTCAAATAACTAATTCTCAATTTTTTCTCTTTCTCTCTCTATAATAAATTCATATTTTTTAATCATTACCTTCTTAAAAAATATTTTTTAATTAAATAAAAATTAATTATTTTGATTAAAAAATATTTTTAAATTCAAAATTGTCTAAAACTATGATTTTTTTCTAAAACAGTGAAACCTTTTTAAAATTATGAAGTATTTTAAAATCAATCTTTTTAAAAAATAAAAGTTTTACATAAAAATATTTTTTACAAAACAAGCCCATAGTTATTAAAGAGTGAGATATTGATAAACAAAACAAAATTTTTTCAAAGCAATAACTTTTTAAAACGAAAGTTTTAAGAATATTAAAAGTGTTTTATCAGCTAATCAAAGTACCTTTATATTTGACGTTTTACAGTTTCTAACTCTTCGTTAATAAATATGTAGTATTTTTTTTTCTTATTTAACCCGTGTAATACACGGGGTTATAAACTAGTTACTATATATACTAACATTAATTAGTAGAGAGAGACGGGAAAATAAAAATGAAAATGTCTAATATTTTGACACGTGTCATATAAAAACTTTCTTTTATTATAGTTAATAGATATTTGGTTTGATAAATGAGTATTTGTTCTCAAAACTTGAGAATTACGAATTGAGTCCTAACTATGGTCAGATAAAGTTGTGGTATTTTTTGTGCATGTTTAGCAATGGTTTTTTAAAAGTTACTTTTAATTTATTAACTTTTAAAAAGTTAATAAGTCAAAAAAAATACGATTGTTAAATTCAAAAGTACTTTTCAAACTGATTTTTCATATAAGGTAAAAAATAGGTTTTGAAAAGTAAGTAAGGGGTTACTTATGAACTTTTCAAAACTATTTTTAATTTAATTTCTTATTATACCCCTCTACTACCTCCTATTAACTCCCCTAATATTTAAACTATGTCTTTTTTGGTCATTTTATAACGTTTTAGTTTATAAGTTAATCCAAACACTTTTTTTAAAAACTACTTTTGAAAAGTTATAAGTTAATAAGTTTTTTTTTATTAAAAGTCTTTTTCAAGCAAAATAAGCAATCCTAAACATGCCTTTTGTCTTGAAATTGAAGGGATGTAAACTTTAACCGTTATAGTGGATGTGAAATGATAAAAGTAAGGATTTGGACCCATTGCATATTAATATACTTTTCTTGTATTTGTTTAATTATTTGTCAGGGGTCCATTGTATGCGCCTTAAATTACACTGATGGTTAAACTAACATAAATAGTTTATTCCTGATAACAAACCTAATTGTAGTATTATTGTATATTTGTCCTCCTGCTGTGTTTGTTGCATTTGTTGCATTTGTAATTTTAATCAAGAAATCTGTTTAATTAGTTGGACTTATTACAACCACCTTTGCTATATGGTCAATTTAGTTCTGAAGTATTATCAAGTCAACTATAAATATATTGTAGCTTCAATCGCATGTGGTTTTCCATGCTCTTAACAAAATTGTTGATTTTGTTTAAGAACTATAGGAATACAATGGTACCATCAAGTTTTGCTCTCTACAAATTCTGTTTTGTTGGCTATAGACAGTGGGTTCAAGTATGCAGATGGTTGTCCAAATTTTTGCCACCTGGTTCAGTTTAAATTTCTTTAAGAACTACATATTCATTTTGGTAGCAAGAATATTAATATTTATTGTTGTAAAACTGCTAAAACAGATTGTCACAAGTAGTCTTTGAACTAAGTTTGCAATTTTTTATTTTAGTTTGAGTATATATATTTAATAAGATTCCTAGAAATTTATATATGGTATTTTCAATTTGATTTGAGTTTATATAATATTTGAAAGTTTTCTAGGGATGTATATGGTATTTAGGAAGTTTTTTTTAAGAGTATGTATACTATACCAATGTTGGTTTGGATACATATAATATTTAAAAAGTTTTCTAAATGCATAATATAATATTTAGAAAATTTTTTAAATTAAAATATTATAATTTAAATCTAATTTAAATACATATATACTTGGTTAGAAGCCCGTGTATTACACCGGTTGAAAATATAAAAACGATATAGTTCATAAATGTCTAAATACTTCTTATGATTAAGTTACATATTACATCTAAAATAAAAAATAAAAAATTGTATTTATAATTTATAAATCTATGAATACCTTTTTGGATGATGTAACATACATTTTACTCGTATAAAACTAAACACTGGTTGTCTTAAAATCATACTAACCTAGAATATATAAATATTAAGTTTTTTTTTTAGCTTTTTCTAATTGAGTCCTGTTTTGTAGAGGTGCAAATGAGCCGAGCCGAGGTTGGACTTGTATAGGCTCGAGCTTAGCTTGTTTTGGCTTAAGTGAGCTCGAGATCGGCTTGTTTCGAGCTTTATTTTTTAAGCTCGAACTTGGCTCATCAACTGTTTTTCAAGCTTGAGATCGGCTAAGGCTCGGCTTGTTTATTTATTAGTTATTATTTTAGATCTTTATATTTATACTCTAATAAAAAAATAGTTACAGGGGACAAGTGACAACATTACATTTATTCTCATCGAAATTTTCTTGCTTCTCTCTTTAATTAATCTTAATTGCTAATAATATTATTGAACTCTTTTTTAGATTAAAAGTTATTTTTTAATTAATTAAGAATGATATCTTTTTATTAATGTTATTTATAAAAGAACAAATTTTTATAAAATGAAAATTTTCTAAAACATCAAACTTTTTATTAATTTTACTCGTACGTAATTTTAATAATATATTATTTTATAATATCGTTTTATACTTAATAAATTTTATTATATTTAATATTTTATTGATTTAACTCGTGTAATATACGGGTTTACTGAAACTAATGCTCTAATAATAAATTAACTAAAGACCACATTTAATTTTATCAAATTTTTCTCGCTTCTCTCTCCTATCAAATGATTACACTAATTATTAATAATATAATTTAATTTATTTTTAGATTACAAATAGGTTTTTAATAAATTAAAAAATATATCTTTTTATTAATATTATTTATAAAATTTTCTAAAATATTAAACTTTTAAAAAATATAAAATACTTTAAAATTGGTGTTTTTAAAAGGTAAATTTTTTATCAACCAATTAAATAATTTTAGAGTTATAATAAACTTTTTTTAAAAAATTAAACGGTTTATTTTGAAACAAAGTGTTTAATTATTTTTTTTGAAAAACAAAAAAAGAGTAAAAAGTTGATATCATTGTTTTATTATTTATCCTCCTTACTCATGCATTGTTTTAACTATATATTATCTTAAAATATTATTTTATAATTAATAAGTCTTATTATATTTAATATTTTTATTTATTAAACACGTGTAATAAATGGGTTAGTAAAACTGGTTTATATGTAAATTTATAATTATTTATTTTATATATAAACTATACATATTATATAATTGTTTTTATAATAATTTATATATAATAAAAAAATATTTATATAAGTATATTTAATAGATTAAATAAAGTATATATAACAAAAAAGTTTGTTTAGGCTCGCGAGCCGGCTTGAACTTGATATGTGAAACTCAGTCTCGATAACTTAATGAGAATTTTTTAGGTTTAGGCTCGACTCGAGCTTGTTTCGAGCTTTTTATTGATCCTATCTTGAGTAGATCGCGAGCAGCTCGGCCTCATTTGCACCATTACTATTTTTCTATAAAAGTATGTAGAATTCAAAACATTATAATAATATAAAAAATTTTAAAAAGTAAGGGAAATGTTACTTATTATCTTTTGAAAATTTATTTTAATCCAAAATTTTATTATACTCATCTACTAGCTACTATTAACTCCTCTCGTTTTTTTAAGTACGTCATTTTTAATCATTTTACAATATTTTAGTTTATAAACTAATTGAAATACTTTTTTAAAAACTCGTTTTAAAAAATAATAATTTAATAAATTTTTTTTATTAAAAATGTTTTTCAACCAGAATAAAAAATCCCAAACATCATCGATTTAAATCTACAGATATTCCATCTTTTTTTTATTCAACACATCTTTACAGATAAAAAGGCATCACAATGATTAGCAGTCATCACCACCCCCACCACCGTCACCACCACCGTCACCACCACCACCACCACCACCACCATCAAGATGACAGTGAGCTGCAATAAACTCCACCGTCTCTGCTACTTCTTCATCATCCTCACACTCACAGTGGCCGAAGAAGACCCAATCATCACAAGATTCCAACAATACCTCCAAATCAACACCGCCCACCCCTCCCCCAACTACCACCAAGCCTCCGATTTCATCCTCCAACAAGCCAAAACCCTAGCCCTAGAATCCCAAACTCTAGAATTCGCCCCCAACAAACCCCTAATCCTCCTCAAATGGCCCGGCAAACACCCCAATCTCCCCTCAATCCTCCTCAACTCCCACACCGACGTCGTCCCCGTCGAGCCCCACAAGTGGTCCCACCCCCCTTTCGCCGCCGCAATCCACAACAACAACATATACGCCAGAGGGTCCCAGGACATGAAGTGCGTGGGCCTACAGTACCTCGAAGCCATTCGCAACCTTAAAGCTTCAAACTTTGAGCCCTTGAGGACGATTTATGTAACCTTTGTGCCCGATGAGGAGATTGGGGGCCACGATGGGGCTGAGATGCTTGCGAATTCGAAGGTGTTTGATGAGATGAATGTTGGGGTTGTGTTGGATGAGGGGTTGGCGTCGGAGGATGAGAGGTATAGGGTGTTTTATGCGGAGAGGTGTCCCATGTGGTTGGTGATTAAGGCTACTGGAGCACCTGGGCATGGGGCCAAGCTGTATGATGGTACGGCGATGGAGAATTTGTTGAAGAGTGTTGAGAGTGTGAGGAGGTTTAGGGCTTCTCAGTTTGATTTGGTGAAGGCTGGGCTCAAGGCTGAAGGTGAAGTTGTTTCGGTTAATATGGTGTTTCTTAAAGCTGGGACTCCTTCTCCTACTGTATGTATCTCTCACCGTCTGTTGTTATCTGATTTTGTCTTTATGCAATACAAGAAGAAGTCTTGATGGTTCAAATCCTGTAAGGTGTAGGTATGGGTCGTAGTTGTTAAAGGCGCACCCAAGGCATGAGCTTTTTTAAGCGAGACGCGTAGTATAAAGATGCTATTTTTAGGGGTTATAGACGTGTTTTACGCTTGTTTAGACTGTTTTAAGCGAGACACATGGTATAAAGATGCTATTTTTAGGGGTTATAGACATGTTTTAGGCTTGTTTAGACTGTTTTAGGTTGATTCTCTTCTTGTTTAGGCCTAGTGTAAATCTTAATTGTTTCAAGCTTGTTCAGATGATATTTGGTTGAAGTTTGGCTGGAACTTGGTCTGCAAATGTGCCGAGCGCCTGATATGGGGCTTTTAAAGCAAGGCGACAAGGCTGTGTTGGGCTGTGTCTTAGGGCCTAGGTGCACGCTTTGTGGGCTTTTTACAACAAAGGTGTAGTAGTTAATAGGAGTAGTTAAAAAAATCTGATTTTGATTACTTGGTTTAAGTTCAAAAGCATCCTTTATATGCTGTATTGTATGTATGTGTATTGCATGGATGGATAATTAAAACATTAAATTTATAAATATATGTTTTTATTTGTAATTACTTATTTTGGTGGTAATGATGTCAGAAAGTTATTCCTACATATTAAAGAAGGTAATTTGCAAGTATAAACATCAGAAGGAGTTATATTGGATAATTAAGAATATAAATTAGCAATGTTGGTTTTTATCTACAACAGGTGTATTAATAGGAGTAGTTACAAAAACAATCTGATCTAGGTTACTTGGTCTAAGTTCTAAAACATCCTTAACATGTTTGTTAGGCATTGAAATCAATGAGAAGGTTTATGTATGTATGTGCATGTGTATTGTATTGTATGTATGTATATGTATATAATGTATTGTATGCATGTAATGGATGTATGGACTATAATCAAAAACATGTTTTCTGCACCAGGGTTTTGTGATGAACCTGCAGCCATCTGAAGCACAGGCTGGTTTTGATATCCGGGTCCCACCGATTGCTGATCAAGCTTCCTTGGAGAGACGAATTGCCGAAGAATGGGCTCCGGCTTCTCGCAACATGACATTTGAGGTAAAGTTGTTAGATCTCACTTCTCTTGTTGTGTATGTGTTTAGAAATGACATGGCTGGTTTGTGGATGTTTAACTGTGCTTTTAGCTTGGGCAGTTTAAGCAGAAGGTGTCTGTATATGACGAGAATGGAAAGCCAGTTTTGACGTCTCATGACAGTTCAAACCCGTGGTGGGGCCTTCTAGAGGGAGCTATACATAAAGCTGGTAGGAAATTTGGAAAACCAGAGATCTTTCCTGCCTCAACAGATGCTCGCTACTTCCGGCAGAAGGGTGTGCCAGCAATCGGCTTTTCTCCAATGGCAAACACTCCTATACTTCTTCATGACCATAATGAGGTCAGCCTCTTCTACTGTACTTTAGTCAAACAAAGTGCCAATCTTGGTTTTTTTTTAATAACCCGTCACCAGAAAACTCATTGGACTTCATTAGTACCATGCTAACCAACGAGACCAGGTACAATGCAATTTGTGTTTGCTAGGTGGCCTTTTCCTTTTAAGGGGTTAAAAGCAGAAACCGACGAATTTAAACCTTAGACCTCTTCTAGGGGGAGATCCCAATCTTGATTTTTGTCACATGGTAGCAAATCTTCTTTTAGCTTGAATCCTAGGGGTTGCAAAATGGACGGCTCAAAGCGGACAATTTTTATAATAAAGGACACGTAAAAGAAAGCAAAAAACCAAGAAAGTGCAAGTAATGCAAAATGTGAGCTTATGGGTTGTGTTTTTGTTGCAGTTTTTGAACAAGGACGAGTACTTGAAAGGGATTGAGGTGTACGAATCTATACTCAAAGCTTTCGCATCTTTTCCTGCTGAGACTCAAAAGGACGAAGCTATCAGAGACGAGCTATAAAAAGATGAACATGATCGGTGTTGGAGCTCATCATTTGTACTTGTTAGAATTGCAGCAGGCATAGGGCATGCAGTAATTCTATTGGATGTTAATATGGCCTGAAGATGATTGATGCAATGATCATGGAGAACATTTAGATACTGTAATTTAAAGAAAGTGACCTCTTTTTATTGGCAGATTTGCAATAAAACAATGAAGGCTCTTTCCCAGAAAATGAAATAAGATCATGCCTTCAACTGTACTCCACTTGATATGATTGGCTCTATGTTTTGTTCTTGTAATAATATTTGTATTTTGTTAATTAAGCTCTTGCAGACCACCATAGATGTTCAATTGTTCAATCATGTGATAGTGATGAGCTTTCTTGTTTTAATGTTATACGTTCTGCAAAATTCTCACTCACTAGTATTGGTTCCTCCAAGTGGTTATGATCGCATTGCTGTTGATCATTGTTTATATAGTATAGATAGATAATTTGAATACAAACAATATCATATATGCTAATTTACTAAATAATAATACAAGAACTAATTTCTTTTAACTTTAATCCAATATAAAAAAAACCTATGAGACCCAAGGACTTGCAATGATCATCATCAAGTCTTGGCAAGGAGTCTGAAGAACATGATCAGAGCAGTTAACAAAAATGAAGCGTGAAGTTTTGGCGCAGTCTGAATGTTCTTGTCAGTTCTATTAGTATGTCTGCAATGTAACCATATGGACTCATCTTGGAATATAGCAGCAATGTCAATGTAAACCCCAAAAAGCTAAAAAGTTGAAATAAATATTTGTAGACTTACAAGTGTGGCTCTGGAGTAGTCCATTCTTCGTCTGAACAAGCAACTCCGTATTCTAGTCTGTGTATGTTTTTTAGATCCTTGTCACTTTGATTGTTCTTACGTCTAAACATGTATCTAAAACATGTTTTTTTAACACCATATATACAGATGGTTGCTTCAATGTTGACAAATGACTAGTATACTACTTATGATTATCAAAAAGAGTAAATAAAAAAATGTTTGGCATAATGCCATGCTAAGTTATGCTAAATGCATTCAGTTTAGCAACATAACAATGGTGAAAATTGTAACATGGAGATGCTAAAACTATTAAGAGTAAAGTTGTGCTGCTGTGCCGCCTACACAAAGCAAAACAAAACATACCCAACGAATTTTATCTTTCATTCTTTCTAAAAAGCCACCTAAATACCTAATAATAAACAAGATGAAATATTGTAGCAGGTATCTTTTTGAAAGAAAAAAAAGGATTTCTTCTGTGAATTCAAATTGATGATAATGTTGTTGTCCTTGAGTTGGAATGGCTTACAAATAAGAATGCCAAGAACATGCAACTCTTAGGGGGCGTTTGGTTGGAAAGAATGGAATGGAATGGAATGAAATTGAGAAACTAGTATAATTTTCAAGTAAAATTATGTTTGAGTGGGTAATAAAATGTAAAACCCAAGGGAATGTTTCACCTCAAATTCCCTTGGTTGTGGGATTTCAAATTCCCTCTCTAGGTGGAAGGATTTTGAAATCCCACAACCAAAGGAATTTGAGGTGAAACATTCCCTTGAGTTACTTTTAATTGCTACCAACTATCTTCATAGGTAAAGTGATGGTAACAAACCGAATCTCTGATAATTATGCTAAGATCTTCCATTTGTGCCAAAACTGTATCAAACAGTTGGAGTTTTTTACTATATGATGTTGGTTTTACTAAACACTTCACAAGAGGTGCTGCTTTTGGTTTCGTTTTACAAGGGGATCATCACCATTGCTAATGGCGATGACTAGCCCAATATTCTGAAATTATAAAATGGTAAGACATGTATCAGGTTTATAAAATGGTAAGACATGTGTTAGGTTTATAAATTGGTAAGACATGCGTTAGGTCTGTTTCGAAGTTAAGATGACCCCTAATGGTAGTGGCAATGTCTTGGAGTTTTTGTGGGCTATGTAACCAAGAAGGTGATCACCCACAATATTGGCAATGTGCAGATAATCACCATTTAGAGAGTTTAAAAACCTAACATATCACCCATGCATGGCGATTAAAATGTGGGTTATCAATCATTGTGAAAGTTTGAAAATATCAATAAACCTCTAATGCTAATGGCGATGTGTTAGTCAGGGTTTGTGGTGAGTAAAAATCAAGCAAAATATTTTTGATAAACAATTATTTTCTCAATTTCTTTTTTAACAATTTTTTTAGTTACTTTTGGCTATACTAGTTAGCAACAAGTTATTTGCAACATGGTCTTATCCTTTCATACCTATGCACATAATGGTTCATCTGAATTTTGTTATACGTCATACGAAAATTGAATTGTTTTGTGTGACAGTTCAACTAGAAGTACGTACTACCATCATTCTTCAACAAAAAATTTCTTACCAAAAGTTTACCGATTTAAATTATACTTACCTTTAAGTTCAAAAGGGACATTACAAGTTGACGTTGAAATTGTATTACACTTATTAAGGGCTTCCTCAAGTCCCTGAAATCTCTTACGATAGTAGCTTAGGGATGTTGTCCTTTTAGGAATAAACGAAAAATAATTTCACTTTAATGTTCATGTTAATCTTGACTCAAGAATATCCGTTCAACAATCTAGTTGTATGAATCTCCTGCGTGGTTTTCCAATATCATAGGCTCCCCAACAAACAATCTATTTCTGTCAAGGCATTACCAACCCATATGAATCGAGAGTTGGTTCGCTTGACAATATCAACTTTTATGATATCAAAGATGGCGATGATGAACCTTGATCAGAAACTCTACCAGAAAGTACCAAACAAACCAAAATAGTTTTGTCATAAGATGAATCATGTAATAATAATGTTAGTGATCAAGTAAATACAAAACAATAAAATTTCATGGTTATTTCAGAATCATCACATGAATTCGTAAACTATTCTCACGTCACGAAGAATTAAGAGACTATAAAATTGCTGATTTTGACGATGACAACGACTTTGACGTGTGAAATGAAGATCAACATAAGTGCACGACATTGTGACACCTAAAAGATCAAAGTTCAATTTATATGTTGGAATTAAGAGAGATTTAAAATACGGTTGTAAGTCAAATGACTAATCTTATAAAAAATAGATTTTAAATTAAAATGAAATATGTTTAATAGATTTTTAAATTTAAAGGAAAAACGTTTTCAAAATATAATTGTTTCAAAACCGATTTTTATGGTTTGGTTATGGTTGTATGATTACTGTTAACCCGAATAAATCGAAATTAACTGACAATAAAACTAGCATTTGTATTTTTCTTATATTTAATTTTATAAATAACATGTTGTATATTAGGAAAGTTTTATTATAACTATTTATAGATATTAGTTATCATATTTTCTGTCAAAATTTTAAAGTATTGGTAATATTTTATTTAACAATTTTGATTTGCAAACGAAGTCTGTTCGCTTTTGGTCATTTTACACCTTAATGACAATTTATGTAAATTTTAAATTTTTAAGGTTATTTATGTACATTTGTAAAAGTACCAATACAACCACCAGCCCACCACACACCTACCTAAGGGTGTTCAAATTCGAATATTCGAAAATTTCGGATAGTGAATTTTACTATCCGAATCCGAATCCGAAATTTCGGATTTGGATTAAGACAGAACGGATAGCCGAATTCACAAAAAAAAATTTGTATTATTTAATAAAATTAATAAAAATATAATAATTTTAATTGAAATTTTTTCAGATATCCGAAATTTTTTATTGAAATATCTGAAAATATCCGAAATATTTAATTAATATTTAATATTTTTAAATTATTATAAAAATATTTCGGATAGATATCCGAAAATTCTCAAAATCACTATCCGAATCCGAATCTGAAATTTCAGATATCCAAATTTCGGATTTTCGGATATTTCGGACTCGGATATATTTGAACACCCCCACACCTAGCTCACTCTAGCCACCGTCACCACTGACATATTGCCGGCAACACCGAATCAGCTGGTGAATCGATCAACTCCAATCCAGTCAATATCTGATTAGAAACATGGAATTTAAAGTTAGATACAAACGTACTCCCGTCGCGAAATATGCAACCGTCATGTTGTTCAACCGCAGCAGATTGAGGTATTATTGAATCAAAAGTGTGACGAAGGAGTAGCCGTGGAGGCGGAGGCGGTAGATCGCGTCTGTAAGCAATCGGCGGACAACAGTGGACGGTGGTGCGATGGCTAAAAACGAGAGAGACGTCATGCGTTCGATCGGACATGATAATGGCGAGAGGTACGTGAGGTAGCCTTGGATGCCGTGAATGATGAGGTTGTCGTCGTTGAAGAGGTCCGACCGCGTGATCTCAATGCCACAGACGAGGACGATGGGGAGTGTGGTCGCGTTTAGTAGTGTTGATCTGGTGAAAGTGAGGCCGAGGCGTGAGGTAGGTGTGTGGTGGCTGTATTGCTACTTTTGCAAATATGCATAAATAACCCTAAAAATTTAAAATTTATATAAATAATCTTTAAGGTGTAAAATGATCAAAATACTCTTACATTTAACAGAAAAAAGTTAAAAGAGTTAGTGTCAGGGACCAAAACAGTTAAGAAATAAAATGTTAAGGGTTGATATGTTAAAAGATTTTTTTTTGAGCTGATAGGGTTAAATGGCTCTAAGCCCAAGGGCCAAAATAGCAATTTACTCATAAATGAATGAACTAGTTTATATACAGACATCTCACATTATAAATTGACACCCTCCTATATACTTCGTATGTCATCATACGTGTCGTATAAGGTCGAAAACACTGAAAAAGAGTAAAATTCAAGGGGGCTGTTAAAGAGCAATACATCTCATATAGCCATATACAACCCCCTATAGGACACATATAGGGCTAAACGATTCGTATAACAAATTTTAACACTGGATATGAGGAAAAAATCAGGGGACTGTCAGAGGGGTTATCGTATAAAGATATACGACCCCCTTATACGACACGCATGAAACTATACGATCCGCATAGATATTTAAGGTGTTGATTTATAATTTTACCGTGTCTCAACATTCAAGTCCATTCTAAAAGGGTTTAGATGTGTTTAGTACCGTTGTTAAGAACACGAGGTCTGTAATTGCTATTACTTGATACCATCAGGATTCATCTTGCAATTCACACAAACAAAAACCGATCGATCAGAGAACCCACACCACCATCTTCACTCACCTCACTCGATCAATTCCCTGTGTTTTCGCTTCGAATACACAGAGAAAAACACACAGAAAACACACCAAAATCAACGGCAATGGAGACCTCCGGAGAGATGGTGGCCTTCCCGTTGCTAATAACTCCGATCGAGAACAATTACAGAGCCTGCACCATCCCCTACAGGTTCCCCTCCGATAACCCCAAAAAACCCACTCCGATTGAGCTCTCGTGGATCAACCTCTTCGCAAACTCAATTCCTTCGTTCAAGTGAGTCATCTTTAGGTTTTGTGCTTGTTTTTCACGCTACCTTGAATCTGATTAGAATATTACATTCTGTTTCTGCGACTGTTGGTTGATGATGATGATGTTGAATGGTAGTTTGATTTTGGTTGAATCGATAGAGTGTTTATTGTGTTTTGTTGTTGTCACAGGAAGAGGGCGGAAAGTGATGATACAGTGGCTGATGCTCCTGCTAAAGCTGAAAAGTTTGCTCAGAGGTGTTAGTTTGTTACTTTTAGCCTCTGCATTGTGTACTTGTTTCATGTATATTGAGCATCGTGACTTGATGTCTAACAATTTAGTTCAATTGCGTATACATGTTTAGTATGCATCATAAACCTAACTAAACTGATTGAAGGTAAGTTTATTGGGATAACTACCGGAAGAATTCCTCTTTGGATAATAGGTACTTTAGCTGGTATTCTTGTGGTCGGTTCGGTTTAGTAGGCATTTTCTTTTGTGGTTCATATTCCGGATTGGGTTCATCCTTGTAGTAATCTGATGAATTAACATTGAAAGGTAGAAATTATGCAGATTAAGTTCTGAGATAATTAGTGATTATGCACCTTTGGAGTTCATTATCTGTTAATCTTATTGCTTAGAATTGAGGAATGGAATTGTATTGAATCTTGCTACTTTGTCTTGGGAAGTCTTTCAACAATTAATGTTTGCCCTTATGCCAAAACTATACATGGATTAGCTTTTCTGATAATCCGGGTTGAATGGTGAAAGGTATGCTGAAATTCTGGAGGATTTCAAGAAGGATCCTGAAAGCCATGGTGGACCACCTGATTGCATAGTAAGCAATAAGTTTCTTTCTTCTATATACTGTACCTGATGGGATTGTGATGCTGTTAAGCACACTGGATGTTTACTTGGTGTGTGTGATTACTGCAGCTTCTTTGTCGTATTCGTGAACTTATCCTCAGAGAGGTTGGTTTCAGAGACATATTCAAGAAGGTCAAGGTGAGTATTTACCATTCACCTTTCGAGTCATCAGTTATCCAATGCATGCGAACACACACCTACTTGTACAACATTCATCCATCACTATTTTGTACTTTTATTATTGATGTCCACTTCTCCCAGTATGCTTATGAATTTTTTTTCTCTAAGTTGTTCAGTCCATGATATAATTGACATTACATCCTTGAGTAATTGCAATGTGAGAGAGTATTTGTTTCTTGCTAAACATATGTAATTCAATTAACCTTAAACCTAGAAATGGTTTTTAATTTTTGGGTCGATGCACCAGGACGAAGAAAATGCCAAAGCGATTTCCTTGTTTAAGGATGTTGTTAATTTGAATGATGCTATTGAGGAAGAACCAAAACGAGTGGAGAATTTGGTCAGAGGGATATTTGCAGGGAACATATTTGATCTGGGATCTGCAAAGGTATCCAAATGCTCCTGCATTTATTCCAATTTTCTACCATTCTACATGGACATAAACTTTAGTCATCTTTACTAAAACATTTAGCTGAACTGTTAAACTGATTACATACATTACATGTCACCATGCAATCTTGACACTCATGTTTTATCAATACAATCTTTGTGAAATGAAGGGTTTTTTTCTTAAGAAGGTTCACAAACCTCTTATTCGAATCTTGAGAATTGTGATCTTATATTTGGTGTACTGCAGCACTTTGTGGATAATTTATCTTCATATAAAGAATAACTAGGGTTATGTTATAATTTACAGTGTAACCTTTTCCTGATTCTTGAAGCTTGCAGAGTTATTCTCTAAAGATGGAATGTCATTTTTGGCTAGTTGTCAAAATATTGTTCCCCGACCCTGGGTTATTGATGATTTAGATACGTTCATTGCAAAATGGGGCAAGAAACCTTGGAAAAAGGCAAGTTACACAAGTATTTGTCCCATAATCAAGTCGTTCCTTCTAATAGTTCTCTTTATGCATTTCAGTGTTACTAACCCTCTTATGTATTATTATCATGACAGGCTGTCATATTTGTGGATAACTCTGGTGCAGATATTATCTTGGGTATATTGCCCTTTGCTAGGGAATTACTCCGTTGCGGGACAAAGGTGGGCTGTCAAACTAATATTTTTTTGCTTTATAACTCAGTTTGCTTCTGCGTTATTGATTGCCTAGTATTTTCTTGGATAATTATGATTAAGAGACTGATCCCCTCCTCCACAACACTAGAAATTGTGCTTTTACGCTTCACTATGTGTGTTTTTATGTATGTACCCTTTGGTGCATTTGCTTGTCATAGTTTTCTCTTTTTCGTTGTGGACCATAATCACTGAAAAACAGTTTCTCCTACCTTTCTCGTTAATTTCATCTTGGTAACAATATATATGTTCTCCATCCGTTGACTTTAAAGGCTTTAACTTTCTAATTTTATTTTAGGTTTCAGCCCTTTAAGCTCTCTTAACATCCAATATCTTGTGGTTTGTTGATGTCTTGCTTTTGTTTCTTTTTTTTTTCCCTTTTAAACCAACTACAAAACCCAATTTCTAGAAACTGACTATACCAAAAATTCACACCTTTGAAGAATTTCACAATGACATTGAGGCAAGAAAATCGTATTCGTCCAAGTGCGGGTGGCTAGGGCATTTGACGAAGTAGGAGCAAGGAGAAATAGAAGGAATGCTTCTTATGAACTAAAAAAGTCAAAAGTCAAGTGAAGAATCTAGTGACATGAAATTGTCCTCAAGTAACTCTTGCTTGCCAATGATCCTTAGCCCAAGTGTCGAGGTGAGGCATTCAAGACTTCATTTAAATGGAGAGACCTTGGGTTCAAGTCTCACATGTGACAAAAAAGGGTTTCAGGTTGTGTCAGGGGGATTTCTCACCTAAGGTGAGTTTCTTTCCGGGGTGGTCTTAAGTTTGGGACAGATGTACGAACTTACCTTCGGGGACGTGCCAGCCTAGTGCCCTAAGGTTTCGTACTTGAGTAATGAGATGAGCAATTGGGCCAATGGCCCATTAGTGATCCAAATAGCCGTTCAAAAAAAAGTTAACTCTTGCTTCTCCACGACCAAGAACTCAATGAGATGTATCAGGAGGCCGACACATGATTGGAGAGATATTGAAGTTAGTCTCTTAGGTTTTGAAGGTTCTTCAAACCGTGATGCTATCTTGAGTGAGTTTAAATATTACGATGTCAAGAAAACATTCAAGGTATGCAATCAAGCTTAAGAAGTATGCTTCCTTGAGGTATGAGAATGCCTAGCCAAGCTTAAAGAATGTATGGAAAGGTTTGTTCATCATGCTTATAAACAAGATCTTTATATTCAAATGAGCAACTTAAAACATAGAATTGATCACATTGCATATTCTTCGTACAAGACAACCTATGGATGCTTTCGTAATGAAGGTAAAGAATTTAAGAATTACAAAAACTAACTAATGAGATGATTGTCCAAGGCTATGTGAGGTCTGACATGAGTCCTTGTTTTGTTCCGACTCTTTTGATGCCTACAAAGGATGGTTCTAACTACGTATGTGTGTTGTTAGTAGAACCATTAACATCACCACCATCAAATATAGGTATCACATTCCTAGACTAGATGGTTGGATGAATTATAGAGTTCTTGTACAATTTCTAAGGTTGATATTAGCAATGGTTATCATGTTATTAGAATGAAGGATGGGATTAAGCGGAAAACAACCTTTAAAATCAATGGAGGTCTCTTAAAATGGCTTGTTATGCCACTTGAATTTTCTTACAATCCAAATTCCAAACACCTTCATAAGGCTAATGAATGTTGTTGTGTACTTTGATGACATTTTTGTATACTCAAGAATCCAATAAGCGTTTAGATTATTTAAGAAAGTTTTTAAGCTTTTGAGGAGACATAAACATGATGTTAAACTAGAGAAATGTGATTTCATGGTTCTTATAATTATCTTTCTTAGTAACATGGTTTCTTAAGAAGGAATTTATTTGGATCTACGTTGAAGCAGTTAAATCATGACCTACTCTATCTTCTGTCCTAGAGGTAAGTAGTTTTCATGACTTTGGCTTTTTTTTTTTTTTGTTGAAGGTTAATCAAAACTTTCTCCACAGTTGTTGCTCCTATAACGTAATGTCTTAAGAAAGGAACTTTTCATTGGCCTAAATCTACCCAAGAGGCCTTTAAATATTCAAAAGATAAACTCAGTTCAACACCTATCTTTGCTTTATTTAACTTTGACATGCTTTTTAAGCTTTAATGTGATACAAGCGGTGTTGGTATTCTGGGTGTCCATGTTCAAAAAAACGGTCGGCAACCTGTTTTAGTGAGAAACTTAATGGATCTAAGCTTAATCATAGCACGTATGACAAGGAGTTCTATGCCATTATTAGTGCTGCTGATCATAGGTCTTATTACCAAGACCAAACTATTTGATCTATTTTTTTTTATTATGAGGCTCTCAAGTACATTGATAGCGGCAGATGGTTTTTTTGGAGGGCACTCTTTGTCTAATAATTTGAAGCTCAAGTCTTTGTATTCTCATTCGTCAAAGAACTAAAGTAGATCCAATTTGTGCTCCTATTATTGGTTTTCCTCCAAATGCATCTAAAAGGCCCTATATTGTTCAACCCAATTTTCTCTTAAAAGATGGCAAGTTATGCATTTCCAAAGGCTCTATTCAAGACTTATTAGTTAGAGAAGCTCATGGTGGTGAACTCGTGATTTGGCATATCACTTCAGCAATACTAAGACTGGAGATTCTAAACAAGCATTTTTATTTGCCTTGCATGATAAAGGCGTTCAAGCTCTTATTACTCGTTCTATATGCCACCAAGCCAAAGTCTACATTTCACAAAGGTTTATACACTCTTCCTAATCCAAATCAACCTTGGGAAAACTTCAGCATGGATTTCATCGTAGCGTTATCAATACTCGAAAGGGGAAAGATTTTATCATGGTGGTTGTTGACTGATTCTTAAAATGGCACATTTCAAACCTTCATCAAGCCTATTGATGCATCTTCAATAACAACTATATTTATCAAGGAGATAATATGCCTTCATTGTGTTCCTCAAAATAATCGTATAATTTAGAGATATAAAGTTCTTAAGTTACTTTTAGAAAAATTTTGTGGAAGCTTGTATGCACCAGACTTCTATTTAGCACTTCTCAAGTTCTCACCATCCCAAAGTGACATAATAGGACTATTGAAATGCTTCGAAGAATCTTGGTATAAAAGACCTAGATTAGTATCTGGAGCTTTCCCATGATAGGTTTGCATTCAATCAGGCTCCTAATTATTCAGCAGGTGAGAGTCCCTTTGAAATTTGTTTTAGTGTAAACCCCTGTCACCCTCATTGATCTCATCCCTCTTTCAGTTGAACCTAAAGCAAACATTGAAGTTGAACTAAGGCAAGGGAGATCTGAAGTTGCATGAACAAGTCAAGGTGAGATTTGAGAAGGCAAATGAGATGTACAAGGCCAACAAAAATAAGAATCTCAAGTAACCCTCATTTGCACCAAGTTTATCTAACGAAGAAAGATTTCTCTCCAAGAAAAAGAACAAGTTGATGCCAAGAGTAAGAGGGTCCATTTAAGGTGTTGGAACATTTTGGTGATAATGCATGTTTCTAGTACTTTCAATGTTGGATATCTCACGCCATACTTGAAGATGACTACCTAGAGGATTTGGTCAAATCCAAATTTAGAGGGAGGGTGATACGTGGGTGTATCTAAATTCAGCAAGTAATCCAACGATAACCAAGAACTCGCAAGATGCTAACCAAGAATGTTTTGATACGAACTTAAGGTCGCACCATACCTGAAAGATGCTAAACAGGCCGTGTTTGTGGGTCCAACCTGACATGTATCCGTAAATTTGACACAAACCCAAAAATCGTGTGACACATGAACCCCAACATACACAAACATGACCTATTAACCTCATTTTTTTATTACTATTATTTTAAAATTTTACTATAAAGTTATAACTATATAACAAAAAATGCAAAGGTGTAAAAAATACTTATTTTTGAATTATAAAACTTTGATGCCAGTTTCTTCTTTAAATTCTATATTTTGGCATAAAATACCGAAGTATGACATAAAATATAACATGCATAGATAGTGTTATACAGCATCATGGTATCATATGGGTTTTCATGATACAGGTTGTTTTGGCAGCTAATGACCTACCATCGATCAATGATGTAACTTATCATGAGCTACTGGAGATCATATCAAAGGTACTAAAGCTGTAATTCTATTGGCATTGCTTTTTGTTTTAAATAAAGAGGGTACTGTTGTTGCATGGTTTATATTGATGTTGATGGAATCTACCAGTTGAAGGATGAAAATGGACAGCTCATGGGTGTTGATACTCAGAATCTTTTGATTGCGAATTCTGGTAACGATTTGCCGGTAAGACATGATCATGTGCCTCTGAATTTGTTTAGTGCTGTCATTGTGGAGTATAATTAGTTAATGTTATGACAGGTTATTGATCTCTCGAGTGTGTCCCAAGAGCTTGCGTATCTGGCAAGTGATGCTGACCTGGTAGTTTTGGAAGGAATGGTGAGGATTAACCAACCATATACAGATGCCCATAAATGTTATAAGTGCATATAAGCACTTGTCACATATTTTATATTCAAGCTTGCTATTCTCAAGAAGTCAACTTTGAAATTTATGTTAGGGGTGTTTATGGTCTGGTTTGGCTGGTTTTAGTGAAAAGTCTAGGCCAGACCACTAACTATAGTTTTGGAAAACAACAAACTAAACCGGCTGGGTCAGCCATATTGTCCCAAAACAGTTGACAAACCGTTTTTTATCCTTTTTAAATTTATCATTTGTTTCCATTACATTGTTTAATATGATAAGACACTAATGAATAGTATACATACTCATAACTGCTAATTCTAGAAATGAAAAATATATACTTAAGAAAAGTTAAACTTGGCCGGTTCCAAGACATAAACCATCAGCAGGACCATCAAAACCGGTTTTTCCAACCATAAACAATGGACTGAACTGTATGAATCCCAAAGTGGCTGAACCGGCTGATTTGTTACGGCTTGGTGGTTCGGTTGGTTTCAACAATTTATGATCACTTGTATTTATATCACTATCATCTGATATGTGATTTGTTGGCAGGGCCGAGGAATTGAGACAAACCTGTATGCTCAATTTAAATGCGATTCCCTCAAGATTGGAATGGTCAGCAAAAGTTTTTCATTCTCTCAAATTCTTGTTTTTCATTCTCTTAAGCTTACGATAGTAGTTTTAACCATCTGTTGGTTGCATGCAATCAGGTCAAGCATCCAGAAGTTGCCCAGTTCCTGGGTGGGAGACTTTATGATTGTGTATTCAAGTTCAATGAAGTTTCAAGTGGATGAAAGATAGATTAGACTATTTGCAAGAGGCTGGATGAGTACATCTATTTTTTCTGGTTACTTTTAACCACCTCTAACTAATACATATGATGACACTTTGGAAATACTTGTTTTAATAAATTTGGCATGCCACTTGTTTCTTACAGAGGATATACGTATGCAAATAGGTCATTATTGTGGTATACTTTGTGTGGGTGTGAGTTTTCAACATGTTAACAGCTTTACATGAAATTCACATGTTTGGGTTCAAGTGAATGGGCTCCGGTTAGTTTTAGGTCGAATCCATGAATACGTTTAACTAAACATGCCAGCCTCGGGTCAACCTCATGAGTTTGTGGGCTGATTCGTTTAATACTATTATCTTTATTTTGGGGGCATCTTATGTTAAAATTTAAATTGGTCTATTTTATATCTAAACTAAAAATCAATTTAGAAAAGGGTGTTAGTTCTAACTTTTAAATACCAATGATCTTTAGATCAAGTGGTAACAGTGAGGTACTCGAGACATGTAAATATAAGAAGCACATGAGGTTTTGGGTTTAAGTCTTACTCTAAACAAAAATGCTCAGGGCTGAGTCATGAGGTTTTTTCAGTTGTGAGTTTTCTCCTAAAGGGGTTGGGGTGCGGTCTCGGTTGGGAAATGGATATGTGAGTACGATTAAAATAACACTTATCATTAGAAACTGAATCATACTTTTTCCTTCAAAAAAAGTTCTAGTTTTTAGAGCAGTTGTTTTATATAAACCAGTAAATTATACATTTGTCAATTTTGTTCTTTCCATGTAATTTATTACGTATGATTCCTTATTATAAATAAGTGAAGCTAACATCAACAACATTGTCATTTGACCCTCAATCTTTCTCTGTGAAGCCAACATGGACAACTGCTATTCTTGCTTTAAATGGCAACATGCCAACATCATTGCCTAATAATTATTCTCGCCCAAACCTATGGAGCTAACAGTAGACCATCATTGTCCCTCTGGACTTGTATCTATGTTTTTAGTCTAATGAGTAGTCACACTTTCTCAAATCATCGCATGAACAAGAATACATTTGTAAGAGTTTTTTTTCAAAATAGTGTAGTTAAAAATTTTATTTACCAAAATGGTGTATTTTGAAAAATATTTATCAAAATGATGTAGTTTTGAAACTCTATTGTTTCTCACTCTTACTTTCATTGGCTACTTTAAAAGCCTTTTTTAAAAAATTTTTTCTAATCCATTTAAGGATAATATCTTTAAATTTTTTGAAATTGAACCTTTTTCTTATACTTTTCTAGAAATATTTTTTTTTAAAGTTTCTTTTCAAAATGCTTTACAATAACGACTTTTTTAAACATTTAGTCATTCTATTAAAATAATATGTTTTTTTACTTTCTGTAACAATTTTAAATAAAGAACATATCTAAAAGAGTTTGTAATGTTCTAAAACACATTCTTATAATATTTAAAAAAATATTGTAGGAATATTTTTAAAAAATATTAATCATGATATTAAAATATAAATATTTTTGATTTCTTTTAACTTTTTGAAATCAAAATGATTTTTTATTTATTTACAAGTTTTTAGATATATATGTTCTTTATTTTAGTAACTTGTTTTAGAAATGTGTTTTAGAGCGTTACAAACTGTTTTAGATATTTTTTATTTAAACATGTTACAAACTATTTGTCTAACTAAGGGAAAAAAATAAATTAATAAAGAAATCGTTTACAAAAATTAGAGAAAAAAGGTTTTCGAAAAATTTATATAAATTGTCGTGATATTTTATAGTAGGTTTTTTAAATGGATATAATTATTTTTGGAATATTACTTTAACTTTATAAATAAGTTTTAATTATTTAAAAAAGTAGATACTATTTCAATTTTATAGAAGTTAAAGAAGGTAAAAAACATATCACTTTAATACAAGGACTAAACATTTAAAAAGTCGTTATTGTAAAGCATTTTTGAAAGAAACTTTAAAAAAATATTTCTAGAAAAGTATAAAAAAAGGTTCAAAAAACATTTCAAAAAATTTAAAGATATTATCCTTAAATGGATTAGAAAAAACTTTTTAAAAAAGGTTTTTTAAGTAGCCAATGAAAGTTTGGGTGAGAAATAATAGAGTTTCAAAACTACACCATTTTGGTAAATATTTTTCAAAGTACACCATTTTGGTAAATAAAATTTTTAACTACACTAGTTTGGGAAAAAACTAATGAGTTTATTTAAAACAAACGTTATCGCTTGCTTATTAACTCACATGATCATCCGCATTTGTTCTTTCTTGAGTTCATGAATTGTTTTAAACATGCCTAAAGTTAAATCAGATAAAAGGTTAAGTGATAGTTTAGTGGTAACATGCAATGAAAGTGTCGAACATAATTTTAATCGTTGGTTTAGAAAACACAGCTGATCAAACAAACCTTCAACATTTAATATTAAACTTAAAAATGATAAAAAGAAGAAATTAAAATTTTAATAAAATAAAATAAACAGCAGAACTTATCATCGGTGTCAATTTGGTGTTTTTAAAGAGTGTAAATTGAAAATGCCAAAATGGTGTCAATCATGTAGAACACTTGGAATAAACTTGGATAATCTGAGAGTCCCACTTTCAGATCGAAATTATTCGGTGATTCATCCGAATAAATCAATTGGATACAACTCAGACGAGATCAAGAATTTATATGTTGTATTGTGTGAATTTTTCATGAACCAGAAGAAGAAAAACTCGAGAAGAAGTGACCAACATACATAATCCAATTCGGTTTTGGAGGGAAAAAAACGGGAAAAACTGCATTCGGCAGTTTAATTAATTTTATTTTATTTTTTATTTTAAATAACTATTAAAAAATGCGTATTTTCCACTCTAATTTCACATGTGAAATTCTGGAAAATCGATTCGAAATGCATTTTTTAATGAAGTCATTTTTACCAAGCCAGGGGCTGCCGCCCCTTGAACCCCGCCAGGGGCTGCCGCCCCCGGACCCCCGCCAAGGGGGCGTTGCCCCCTTGGAACCCCTATTGCTAGGGGCTTCGCCCCTAAGAAGGTTTTCAATATCGAAGATCATAATACACTCAAACAAGCGTGCACTCCGCACCTTCTAACTTGTTTAATGGATATTATGATCACATTGGTCATTAGTCAATCCAATTACACTAAAATATCTAACAAATCATCTGTTCTATCAACCATTTTCAAAATTAGATTGGACATCAGTTACACATTGTGCTTGTCTTGTATGTTGAGTTAACTTGGTACCACAAAAGAAAGTACTAATTTAAATAAAACCCAATATAGAATATATGGTTTCTAGGACAACATGACAAAATTAGAACCTTAGGTCAAGCATTGGTGATAAATGATTTAAAATAAGTCAACAAACCTAAATTTGTCCCTGGAAAAAAAAGCTTATATTAAAATAGAGTCATTCCTTGGAACGGTGCAACAAGAATTCTTTGTTGTTGGCAAAAGATATCGTAAGGATTATACTTAGATGCTGATACAACCAAAGAGCCCTCAGCATGTAACACTGAAGTACAAGAAAGCTACTTCAGAAGATTTTATACAACTCAGTGAATTATGCTAAGTATAAAATCTTCCGAAGCCACAAGTCCAATCTTCCGAAGTTAAAGATGAAGTCTTCCGAAGCTTCAAAGACAAAATCTTCCGAAGCCAAAGACTGATTTCTTCCGAAGACATAGAAGACATGCTTTCTCTGATCACCTTTTGACAAAAGCTAAACTACTTTCTGCTGCCAGCTATGAAGACTCACCCAACTTAGATAAGTTGGCGAAAAGATCCATACTTTTGTCAACTGTAAATTAAGGTCTTTTGTCCGTAATTTTTTACTCTTATACTTTTATCATTTTTGTAATATATTAGGATGTGAGTTATGACATGTCATAGTTACAAATCAAAAGGCAATTTGTCTTTTGATTTTACATTGATCTTGTTGTCTAAATTAATGTTTCCAGCTGGCTTTCAAAGTATAGCCAGCTGTAGGATATAGTATAAAGTGTCTCAAATACTTGTCTTTCTATGTATGTTTCGTAACACTTGTAAAAGAACTTGAGAGCAATATACATCATTCTTGAAAACCAATATTATCTTGTTCTTGTTCTTGTTATGTCTCATATTTACTTGTGTTTTTAGTATCATCAATATAAACTCAGTTCGCTATCTGATCTGTTAAGTGTTCTAAATCTCTTCTCATTATGAAACTGATTGCATTAAACCCTTTCAACGGTCATGCAGATATTTTTTTAAGGTATGTGTTGAATATGTATCTAGTGAACTTTGTGAACACTAATGCTGCTCGGTTTTGAATAAAACTAAAAAATAAGAATGACGCAACTACATATTGAAAATTTCATAAGACATTAATTTGCAAAAAGCAAATATATATTATTCAACACGACTCTATTTTAAATTAAATTTACATGTAGATAAAAATAAGCATATCACGTGAAATTTGATAAACATTACATTTGAAAAGTTATAAAAGAATGATAAAATGTCTTAAAAAGTAATTATAATATAAATTAAAATTATTATTAAAAAACTAATTAAATATACCATTCATCAAAGTATGTAAAGCGTTTTTTACATAAATTTATACCATTATATTATAGTATTATGAAAAAGTACTTTTGTTTAAACATGTCCATGTTGAAAATGTAAAAGCATGACTCCTACGCCAAACATGATTTTTGAGTTGGATAAAAAATATCAGTTCATGCCAGGTTCAACCTGTCAACATGACCCGTTTAAGGTGTTTTTTGCATCATGAGTGTTAGATGACATTTAACCATATCAAAGCATGTAGATGATCCACAAATATGTTTCTATCATAAGGGAGACATCCTTATACTATATAATATATTCTAAAACTGACTATTGGAACCAAATTACACGACCACAATCAATACTTGTTTGTATGATAAAAACAAAATGAATCTGGCATCATCATCATCATCACCATTATCTCTGCAGCTTTCCAATTGAATGCAAATAGATGGAAACTGAAACGACACTGTCAATATCACCCCGCGTTAGCCTATGTAAAGCAACAGCAATCGTTTCATCGATCAGAAAACAAGCGGTGTTAGCAACTTACGTGGATCCAAGGAAGAAAGCGAGGGATAGATGAAAATTAAACAGAAACACAGAAACAACAGCTGTTAGTAGCATTGCTACAGAAGTTGAATAAACCTGCAATGGATGAAAAGGACCACTTTAACAGCAGTATAAGCATATGCATATCCACAGACCAATATATCATATTTAAGCGACGGCATCTTCATATACCAATGCTAGCCATGTAGGGCATCATGAGGTTACAACAAAATCATGAAATGGAAAGGCCTCACCTTCACAATATTGTCAGCATACTTCATCACCATCGACACAGCAATCCCGCTGCAAATCCAGGACAACAATGTATATTCAGAGATAAAGCAAAATGGAAGTCAATCCACCACTTTTGGGCAGAAAAATACCATGTAAAACTATATTGTAACAACTATGAAAAAAATAAAGGGCAGCAGTGTGCTTTTGACAACTATGAGAACCAGTCACTAGAACACACACAGGTCCCACCAATAACACAGCTAGCCGATGGGACCTTCAAAGGGTTAAAGGAGAAATGTGTGGGAAGCTGGATTCGAACTTGAGACCTCTGCTAGAGAGAACCCAATGCTTACCACGCTTCCCCTTGAAGGTTTTGGTAGCATTTGTTGACGTCCAAGTTTCCATTACATACTGAGCACAAGGAGAATCCTCATGAAACCATTTTACACTAAGATCCTACTTGACACATATGATGCGGGTTTGTCTATTTGTTGGTCTCCACATGTAGTGTTCCTAAACATCACCGCTTAGATGGAATGCTAGGTGTGTTAAGCATCCCTACGATTTTAATTAGTACCTAATCACTTGAAGATAAAGCAGGAATGATCAAGCTGGGGGACAAAGGGTCTACCCTACCTTCATGACTGTTAGATCGGTTAAAATAGTGAATGCCTCTTTGTTCAAAAGTATCAGCTCAAATAAAAAATGAGCTTCTATCTTTCACACCCCCGACTACTTGAAGTCCAAATCAAGACAAGAAAACTTAGTTATATGCTTAAATGTAGGTCCAGTGATTTGTATCCAATAGAAAATGAAAAATTAAGGTTTACAGAATTAAAAATTTTGGTCTTCTTCTGAATTGATTAATTAATTGAGTGTGGAAGAAATATTCTTCAGAATAGTAATATGAAAAACTATGAAAGAGATTGCAAATGGCTAGTCAAATTTTCTAACAAACCATGAAAATGCCATTTTTTGAGGTTTACTGGAGTAACTGTAACAAATATAGCCATTAAAAGAAAGCAAGTGTATCAATTACATATAGCATAAATCTAAACTTCCAAATTTCCAGATTAGAACAGTTCAATCCACTTATAGGCATTTAAGCCTAGAAGTTCACTTGACCATCTAGCTCTTTTTTACACCTTCCAACACACTATTCAATTTATTTCATGCATGAAGCAAATCTTAAAAATCATGGCAGAAAAATAAAACGAGATCAAGTTACACTGCAGAATACTAGAAGCATCATACAAAAACTTGCATCAGACTGCAAATGAACTTCGAATTGGAAGATATATACCTTAGGGCATGGTTGATAATCATGAGAACGGTTATTGGTGAATATCCATGGAAAAATCCCCTGCACGAAAGAGTTGTGGTTTTCTTTAAAAGTGGACAAGGTGGAAACACCGGATATAAGAAAATCATCACATTAAGAGAAAATAAAGAGCATAAGTAGCATACTTGTTCAAGATGGCATCAAAATCTTGGACGAACATCGCAACGACATTGAAAACCATCCCAAAGACATATAACCAAAAGTTCTGCACATTTATGTTTCTGGAAGGCCGTTTTTTTATTATAGCCTGTAATATTAAGGGTGAACTTATCAAAGAGTACCCATGTTGTTATGTATACACCAAGAGCCTTATAAGTATTTATATAAAACTTCCAAATGACAAATGGAGACAGCTTTAACAATCTTTTTGAGTTCCTAACTGAAAGTGAAGTGTGATTTGGGATAACAAAAAAACAATACAGACCCTTTACTGCTTTACCTCTGTGTACACCCCAGCAAAACCACTTAGAAGTGCCATGATCTGCAAATAAAACAATTAATTGCATATTAGAATGCTCATTAGTTGGGAACAAAACAGACATCTGTTTTGGTAATATGAAGGAATAAGCTGAAAAATCCAAGGACTCACAATGGCCATCATCCAGCCTAGAAAAGGAGTCTGAAGAACATGATCAGAACTGTTAACCAAGTCAAATACAGTGTAAAAGAAGAGCCAATAACCAATATATGACTAAAAGTGAAAATAAGAAATTCATGGAAGTTTGAAAAGGCATTACATGAAACAAGCATCAGAAAATAAGGGTCTGAGAATATGATAGAAATGAACTAAGATCACAGAACATTCAGGTAATCAGAGAGCCATGGGAACTTTTAGGACTCAGGTACATGTATTTAATAAGCACTGATATGGTAAATGACAGTCAAGGACGACGATGAGAGTTTTTTTCTAAATTATAAAACAAGGAATTGAATAAAGAGGAAGTTGTTTGAAATTGTACCTATTTAAGTTACACAACATTCCCGTCTATAAAGCAATCTAATTCAGCAAGAATACAATCATGAAAACTTGTAATCAGACTATGAACATAATCAAACTTACGAAGGATTAAGTTGTGCTGTCGTGCAACCCGCACAAAGTAAAATGAAAGCAGCCCACTGGATCTCACTTAACCTGTGCCAAGTTATTGTAATGAAGCATTAGAAATCTACCTGACCACAAACAAGGTGTGACATGGTAGCAGGAGATTTAGGTTCATCCTTAAAGGTAAGAACACGTACTTCTTCTTGAGAATTATTCGGTATAATACACCAGTGCTGATAATATTCAGGTTTTTGAGTATCTGATACCCTGGAGCATCCACATACGCAAATATATAGTACTGCCAAATACATGCATGCCTCAGATACAGTTAAAAATTAAAACAATTAACGTCAGACTAAACATCGATAAAAACCAACCTGGAGCAAATTCTTGACAAGGTAGAGTGCTGCAGGAATGGGATAAACACTAACTTCATCCACTGTTGTACTCAACCTGACACCGGATGACAGAATTTGAAGGGTAATGGAAGACTGTATGCTACTTATTCATGTTTCAAAGCAGCATAAATGAAGAATTCTTATAACACGTATCATTTACAAAGTAGTTGTACAAGATGTAAAGCTAATAATGACTGGCAGAATATTCTTATGTTCACTTACCATTATATATGACTTACATGGTTACATGATGAACGAAGGAAAGATTTTACACTAAAATTGGTGAGGATTAAGACTCAAGTCCTAATGAGTTATTTATAACAGCCAATATATGCGGTTAAGGATGCCCAACGGCTTCCATTGGATTTGGGAAGATTTGGGAATGTGACTAAAATGACCCAAGGAGGGAGACTTGAAGGGGACAATTCTTCAAGTTTTCTCAAGCAAAAGTAGGGCGCACTATGAAATATGAATCATATCATTTGTATCTTTCTGGACATAAATTTGCAGATGATCTTGTATTTAGTGCACTGTCAATTCGTTATTAATGTTGTTGTGACTTGTCAAAGGCAACTTCTTATGTCAATATCCTCAAACTCTAATGAAGATGTTTATTTTCTCCAAGCTGAGAAACAGAGTTCCTGACTTAGCAAGGGTAAGGAAGAAGAGAGAATATGCACAAAGTCAACAGATTCATGCGAGTCCCATGTAATGAACTTCAGGACCCTGCACATTTGCGTGTTAACCTGCTGCTGTCCACAAACTATAAATACTTTTTGTGTACCAAAAATTGCCTTGTGTCATTTGAATATATGATCTCAACAAGTGATAGTAGTTGTAAATGACTTCAGATTTACGTGGGGATGAGTGAAAATATGAACCGCTCAATCGATACGATAGAAGAGGAGCTCCGAAGGTTCCTCTCTTCAATGTATACTGCAATGTCATGTCTAGTCCAAACCTATAGCTTAAATGGAATGCTCTTTGTTTAGCTTAGGCACCTCAGAAAAAGATGAAAACAAGGAGCGTGTAATAATTGGATGAACCTAAGTGAAAGCGTAACAAAAAGATGAAAACGCACCAAACATAGCAAGAAGGCACATGAAGATACACTAGTATAAATCATGAGTACAACCAGAAAATTGTCTCTTTCCAGCATTGGGATTAGGAAATTAAATCTTCTATCATCACAGACTTGTAAAGTGTAAAACTACACAAACTACTAAATCATATTGTATTGAAGGTGCAGCGTGTGTTAAGTTCATGTTGCAATGAAACTATGTGGGAGAGTCAGGAATATACAAGATACCTGTTATCTTCAGTCACCCCTTCAGTTCTCCATATTCTAGCCAAGGCCACAAGTGATAGTGCACATTTCAAAGCCTCAACCTGATTCCAATGCAAGGAAAATGGAGGTCAATGATAAGACACGTCAACGCCAAATCCCCAATAAGAGTATGACTCAGTAACTAAAAAGGAATGACTAAATATTTTTCTCCAAAAAATATCACACCAGCCATTCCACTCAAAATACTAAAACACAAGTTCCTCACCAAAAAATTAGCAGTCGTGACACTGTACTCGTATCTTCCAGCTCTTTTGGACCAGACAATAAGTATAGCTTGAGAGCTCGTAAGAAAAGTCAACGCCAGCGTAACAATCGACCTATTGCAGCCAATAGACAAAAAAACAAAGATCACAACACATAAACCCAATATGAAAACAGCAATGACATGATATCCACCACTTACTTCATCTTCCACTTTGTTTTATCATACGGTGCAGGAACTGCAAACACCAAACACAAACCCTAAGAACCAAACTTAATCACACAAATTCATTCACAATATGAAATCCTACAATACCATCCAAAAGAGCCTTGCCGCGTAAGCTCTCAATGTCTTCTTTAACAGGATCCCCAATCTTATCCTACAACATGACATTACATAACATAACATAACATCACATTACATCAATGGCTGAACTTAACAATACTGCAAACGAGCAGATCGAGGATGAATCAAACATGAGAATAATCCATTAGATGTGTGTTATTTAACTAAAATTAACCGCAAAATCGACGAGAATGCAGAAATCACAGGTGATTGAGAAACAAGCAGTGATGATAACATAAGTAAACATAGAGTGTGCATGTTGGAACCTGATCTTTGATTCTTCTGTACTCCATTGGAGAGTTGAAAGGATTTAGGAATTGAGGAACTGTTGAAGTGGATCCAGATGGATGTCCGTTTGAAGAGTGTATAAGCGGCGGACGCCGGTGGAATTCCGATCAGTTCGCGGCGGTGAAACGAGCATCAACGGTGGACTGATCTGCACTGATGCTAAGTGTCTGAAACTTGATGTGCAAAACGTATAGATCAAGATTTAGATATTAGTAATTAGTAACAACCTATACAATGTGTAATTCACGAGCCGAATCGAACGGATATTTACTCGTGTTAGGTTTGTTTCGAAACCAAACCGAACCGATTGGTTAGTTTACAGCCGAGTCAAAATGGAACGAGTATTTTTCGAGTATTAATTTTTAGAGCGAGCAACGAACGAGCTTGACAGCCTGATATTGACAAGCATACGGTATAGTGCGCCACACGATTTAAATTTACAAAGAGAAATAATGAATATGTTGGGTCTTAAATTTTTATACTCTAAGAAATGATCACATTTTATAGTATAATCATGTTTATAAATTACACTACAGGTTAAAGACTATCGGCGTAGCGCTTTAGGATTTAACTTTTAGATTTAATGTTAATTTTTTTATTGGGTTGATTGTCTAGTATGATAAATATAAATTGTGTATTTATATATATTTGTGTGTGTGTGTATATATATATATATAAATTTTAAAAAAAATTAATTCGAGCCAAACCGAACCGAACCTATTAGAATTTTGTTCATGCTTGGCTCGTTTACAAACCAGACCGAGTTAATCGACTCATTTACAATCAAGCGATAAATCGAACGATCATTTTTCGAGCAATCTGAACAACCCTAATTTCAAGAAGGGATATATTTTAGGGTACATAGTTGATATATATAACTTAAAATATATACATCTGTATCAGGAATACGAAACAAAATGCAGAAACTCATTTCATTCTATAATAATAAGTACTTCTAAGAAATTTTCATGTCATTGCATGCTAATATTAGTGTGACTGAGAACATTCTTAATGTGAATTTGGTGTATGCATCATTAGCATACCCAACTAAGTAGGGCTTACATTTTCTTGTATAAGAGACATACTTCTTGTGTCCTGCAAATATACTACGTGTTTTATTTTATTTAAGTGTTTATGTGTTGGGTTAGAACTATACTCACTTATGTGTACTAAAAATATACTAAAAATGTGATGGCATGTTTCTTGATATTTTAGAATATATATTTGTGCACCAATCATGGTTAAGTATGATGCCTCTAATCCAAATACTTCTTCGCCATCTTGTTAGGGGCGGTAATGATCATTTGTGCCTCTAGCAATCGGACAACCATGAGCGTGTTTAATGGATAAACTTTGTTCGTATTAAATTGTGTTAATATCTATATGTAGATTGATAAACCATGAGTATTCTTAACGACTATTATTTGTCCATATACAATTAGAACTACATTAGAACTGTACGTTGGAGAATGATTAGGTCGTGTCAAGATAGGAGATCTAACGATGCTTAGCACATCGACATAACTGTGATTACAATCATCTTTAAGTGTGAAATTTTGAAAAAAGACACATAATTGGTTTTATCAAACTTTTTATCTTTATTTTTCAAAAAAATAATAAAATTAGTCACTCGGACTACATATAACTAGATTGTTATAAAGTATACAAGATCTATTGAGATCTATAACAAGCTTCTCGAGGTATTAAATCTATTGCTTCAAATATTTTTATCTTTTAAGAACTCTTATACAAATGTTATTTTTAAGAGGCCAGTAGAAGTATGCAACGACAACACCTCTAAGTTTTATTTGAAGTCCATTTGAGACTGTGAGGCCGATTAAATATGGTAGTGTTATTACATCTTTTTTGCCTTGTATTGCACTATATCATTCTTTATGCTTATTTGTAATTTTAAAGACATTCATTCATAATAAAGTGTTTTGATGCTTATAGGTATTGAAACTACAGGTATGAAAGTGTTTTTCTTGTCGTTAATTCAGTCTTAAAGCATTCTGGCTAGTCATTTATGTATATGCAATTTTACATAGTTCTAGGATGGTGTTGGTCGTACCGCTACGTGCAAGACATTCATCATTGATGGTTTAAATTGGTTGTAACCAAGTAAAGGTTTTTTCAACCCTTTTGTTTCTTCATTTATTTTTTATACAACTCAAATAGTCGGTATTTTTTTGCTAGGAGTAAGTTAAACACTTGTAATGATTGTAGCAGAATAATCGTAACATGCAATTGATCAATCACATAAAATATTTAATAAGTTAGATGATTATTAAGCACCTCATATTCTCTAAAGAGCACCATCGGTTACATTAACCATGATGACTTTTATACTAGAAAATAGATTTACCCTAACCTAAATCTAGAACATATTAGAAAATAGATTAACTCAATTCTTCATCTTCCCTGCCAACTGATATGCATACAAAGTCAATAACGCTGAATGAGTTCTAGTTTTCATTCATATAATATATTAAAATTAACTTTTTATTCTTTTACATTAGCAAGCACACATTCATACATAGAAGTATTATTTCTTTCATTCATGCCTTATTGTGCTCATTAACTTTTCTTTTATGTATTCCATTCGTTCCACTTTTTCAGATCCACGTCCCCACCATTCTAGCACAAAGCCTAGATAAATAGTACCGATAGACCTTAACCATTGTATTGCATTGTCTTTCACTTCATTACATAATACTTTATATTGTATTACATAATACTATGCAGGCACATCAAGTAAGTGCACATTAAACCTTAACCATCGTAGAATCCATTTTAGGTCAAGTAATTAACTTAATCATGCAAAAAACTATTATAGCGGGAACTTAACCATGCTATAACTATACCATAGTTCACAATGCGAGAACTTTACCATTTCAGGTCAAGCGAAAACATCACTATAGGCGAAAACTAGACCATGAGTTCTATCATGCAAAAACATCCTAACGAAAACATCTTATCTCACGCGAGAACATCCTATATCAAACGAGAACATTACTAGTGAAAACATATAGGCATGCGAGCACATTACCATACGAATACATCTAACTAAACAAGACCCTTGTACCCCAAGTCATCTATTCCGCGCGATAACATAACGGGTCAAAAACATTCCATATCACCCATGCGAAAACATCTAATATTTAGCTCATTCATCGACCTTTTCACAACTAATTCATTCAAAATGTTGTCATATCAATCCAAATCATCATAACAAACATAGTAAACATAATAGTACACATATCAGCCCCAAAACTTATAAAAACTTTTAAAAGAAAGAGCTATAACTCACCTTTTGAATATTACAACAAAAAACACATATCTCGAGAGCTTCTTAACCCAAAAACTACATATTCTTGCATCATAATCATTACTAATCGTTCCTTAGTACATAAACAAATCAAAGGCTCGAAATACATACCTTAAACACTAATTTTCCTTGTTTTCTTTCTCTACTTCTAGTCTCTCTTTCTCTCTCTAAAATGCTCCAAAAATAGTTTTCGCATGACAAGTAGGGGACAAGGGCGCCCTTACCTTTCTATAGCCTCCTCAAGCGAGCATGTTCTCGCGCGAAAATATCCACTCGTGCGAGAATTTTCTTGTGCGATAACTTTTTAGGCGAAAACTTCATGCCATTTTGGATTCCTTGGAAATTGTAGGGTGTTACATCTCGCCATTAAACTTGCCCACTTGCCCTAACCATTATAATTTTTCATGTATCAAAATCACATCCCCATGCTATGATGGTTTCATTATTTGCTTCAACTAGTCTTTACTCGGACTTCTAAAATTCCTCTTTGAACTTCTTAGAATAATTTCTAGAATTTTGTAGGTTTTACAAGATAAGCACATCTTAAGATTATATATATTTTAATTTTTTCCGACTATTAAATACTTCAATGTTACATTTTGGAGGAAAAGTCGTGGATATTAGTGGGCTTGGTCTTCCATCAAAGATGATGTTTCTACGGTAGTCGGTTATGGGATGGTTGTTGTTCGCCTTCTCCATCCTCTGGCTTTCTGTTCACTAACAAGTTTCTAAAACTTAAGAATTTGTCTGGAAAATCCAAATCTATAAAGATTAAAATCAAACTATCTGCCAGTTGATCACCTAATCATTATTGTTTATAGATCTTGCATACGAATCTTTAGTTTCTTTTAACCTGACACCCCAAAAGATTTCATCAAGACCATATTGTCACACCCCCACTTTCAACACACAGCGGAAGCATGTGAGTGCGACTAGACTAAGTATAAATAACAACATTGTTTACAAGAGAAACTTTATTACATTGAATATATTCTTAAATGCATTGTAACTTTGGCTTCTAGAACTTAATACAACTGCTACATGAGGTTCTTCAAAATGTATTACTAACCAGGCTACCTGTGGGTTTCGATTCCTGAAAAACATAGTAAAAGTGTCAATTAAAAATAGTTGATGCGTTTACAGGTTTAACGAAAACAAGAATTAACAAGTATGATGCCAATTAAATAAGCACGCAACCAACCCTGTACCCGGTTATCCAATCCCCATCTAATATTGGATTGAATACCCGAACAACAACACCCCAACTGTCAGAGAGTAACATGTGTAGATAATATGTCGCGTAAACTCTTTAGGCTCAACGGCACTGCATGTCTTAGTGTTTGTTCGCCTATCCATAGGACACACTATGCGTGGGGGATTCCCCAAGTAGTATTACCCATACAATCCGTCGGTTTTATCCATAATTAATGGTTGTGTAAAATAACAATCAGTGCATATACATAATAGCAAAAGAAAGTTTTAAATAATTGAAAATCATATAAAAACGAATATGTTTTTCACCTCAAAAGTGATAGAAGAAACCCTTAAAACAGAGCATTTATGTATTTGTTTGGTAAATAAAAATATGATAATTTTAACTCGTAAAGCAGATGTAAAGAAAATACGTAAAATCAAGAGTGCATATTTTTTTCGAACGACAAATGTATGATCCTACTTCAAAGGATATACATTATCTTAATTGAGCCTGCTTATTCACCTTCTAACCAGAATCACACCTCAACTCCTTAAAAAGAAAACTCACAACTACGAAAACTCGTTATTTCCGAGACTCAAAAATAAGACTTATAAAATTTTTTGATAAATAAAGTTGATTGAGAAACAAAGTTACAAAGGATGTTGAACCGACAATAGTTGGGGTAAAAAAGTCCAATAATATTCAACCTCATCAGTCATCACCACCACCACCATCATCATATAAGTATGCTGTCATCCTCCATTGATGGATCCCACCACCTCCCACCGTCTCTCCATTCATATTTATAACACCAACACCCCCAAATCAATAACCCATTTTCAAACCCTCAATCACCACCATGTTACAACGGCAGAAATCCCTCCCCGTCTCCCACCCCACCGCCACCGCCACCACCACCGTCACCGGCGGCATCCGCCGGCGACTCTCCTCCGTCTCCCTCCGCATCCACCCCTCCTCCATCTCCGACACCACCTCCTCCGCCGCCGCGTGGGCGCTCCGCCGGTCGAAATCCGTCTCCTCTATCGGCGAATCGGCGTCTTCTTCGATCAGAAACTGGTGGGAGTGGGGGTGGGGGTGGATTCTGTCTCGAAAACATGCGTTCGCACCAGATCTGGAGTTCAATCGGAACCCTAACCCTAGCGATGGTGGTAGTTGGAGACTTGTGTTCTCGAAGGTGAGATCTGAGATCCGGAGGCTTGTTAGATCTGATAACGTCGGACTCCCGCAGACTGTTCGGTATAACTCCGGCAGCTATGCTCGCAACTTCGACGACGGTAGCAACAGATTCAGAGGTTAAATTTGATCTCTGAATTTGATCAATTGATTATCATCATCATCATCATGTTATTGTATGAAATTCTTTTGTTTAGAGTAGAGGAGGAGATGTAACTGTAAGTGTAATGTGCCGTCGTCGATCTGATTGCTCCGGCGGTGGTGGCGGTGGTGGTGGTGGTGGTGGTGGTGGTGGTGGTGGTGGTTCTCCGGTGCGGTGAGGGTGATGGGTGTCGGTGGGTATGAAGTTTACTGTGTGAAGGCAGAGTAAAGTTGTTTTGTAAAATTGGTTTTATGTAATTTTTTATTCTTGTTATATATGGAATTATTTATTGTATTGTTTCTGCTTGATTAGGTAGTTTCTTTTATAGTTATTTGTAAGAATTATATTCCATCTAATTAAATTTGTTAAGGAAAAAATTTGTAAGAAGTCTTTGTTATGATTGTGTGGATTTAACTTTTACTTTTTGAAGGGTGAAGGGTTAACTTTAATGATTAAGTCATTTTGAAATTAGATTGGGGAATTTAAGTGTTGTCATGAGTTTGGAGAAGATTTAATTGAATTATTACATAAATATTATTAATTTTCGTGAAATTATCACGCAAAAATACATCTTGCATGAAACAATTTTACCTATTATGTATTAATTACACCCGTAACGTTTCTACTTACGTAATAATTTTACATTTCATAGCAAAATACACTTTACAATAATTTTGCCCCACGTGTACGAGCTGCGTTTATGACAGATTGATAGATATGAGATGTCGTTCCTTTAAAAATTTAATTTTAAAAAATTAAGTATTTAATTCAAACTATTTTTTTTTGAATGACAATTTTCTCTACTTCACTTTTACATTACAATAAATTTCATCATTATTGGGTTTGAACACTGGACATTCCCTCTAAGAGACAATTAGACAAAGCCTTAATTCCAACTAATTATCGACTTATAAGGACATTAAAAATGTCGATCTAAGTAAATGATCATTTATAATCCCCAAACCACCCATTTCCCCCTCCTCATTGTCCTTCATGGCTTTTATCTTTGTTCTTTGTTTATTTATTGAGACTTATTTATGTTTTGTTTTGAAATAAAAAGATTAACTATGAGTTGCAAAGATAATACAATTATGAATAGATTTTAGTAGGACGGTAACACTAAGGCAGTTAGAACATTCCTACGTTTATAACTTATAACCACTTATTGATATTGAGAACTCGAACTACAAAAATATATAGATCTTAGATAACACATTAAAAGATCTGTTACAAAGAAATGTTAAAATTTAAGAGATTCACATGGTTACACAAAAAGAGTTTCCAAGACATTCAAATTATTCCCTCAATTCACTTAAATATATTCTAAGTCATTTGAGAGAAGTTATTGCAACGTTATTACACAACAACTTAATTTTATAGGCGTACACATTTATGATTAAAAACTTATTATTTGATTATGAATAACCATTCCCAACATTCTAGCATGCTAAAGTTCACGGGAATGAACCTAACACGCTTTCTTTTAAGCATATAGAAATGTGAAATGTGAATTTTGAATTGTAACTTCTGTTTTGAGCTTGAAATGAAATTTCAACTTATATCTTTAGTCTAGATTTTCGTTATAGATTAAAATTTCAGCTTTGTATCCTTACGGTTAATTAGCTCTTGAAAAAAGGTCCCAATTGTTATATATTTAGCTTGAGACTTTCATTTCTTTGTTTCAAACTAAATCCCAAACATTAGAAGATTGAGTTGATTTTGATGACATGCATAACCAATGGATAAGAATCTCATGGAATAAAACCCAGCCGATAACTTGAAACCCTATCACCGATGACAGATATGAAGGAACTTAGGGTGATCAAGAAAGTTGTCGGTCTTTCTCCTTATAAAACTTAAGACCACACCTCCAACACTAATAGGATGACGTAATTATGGTTTCTAGTGATGTAGACCGCTCTATTCAAGAGAGTTGCATGTTAGTATCTAGGAATCACTATTATGACACCCTTTCTAATATTAAATTAGGCGAATCATAAATCCTAATTTAAGATGGTAATGAAATTATAATTTTAAGGATAACTTATTTTATGTAAGCTTAAGTATGTAGTTTATGTGATGAAACCACCCTCATAGCTTCCTCCGACCATAATTATGATCCTAAAACCTCCACATTCATCTTCATGGTCATGATAATGATCACACATGTTGTTTACACTCCGTGCCTGTGTTGGTTTCTTTTGGAGATGAGCGAGACGAGAGTGAGTATGAATATCATATCACGACTTTCATGATCAAGTTGTTGCTTCTTCTCCAACTTAGGAGTTACCGCAACAACAATTAGAAATGGCAACAACAATTAAAAATGTTAAATAATAAGAAAATAACTACATAAATAGTACCATTAGAAAAAGCCGGATAATAAATTAAAGCACCCCTCTAATTATGCCCTTGTATGCAACCAAAGTATGATTGTGTTATATTGAAATATGTTTTTCAATTTGTAGCAAACATAAATAAACCCACCAACATGTATGAGCATGTGGTATATGTTAAAATAATCTAGTAAAGCAATTTATTTTTTTTATTATTAATATTAATTAAACAAGTAGAAGAAACAAAAAGGTCTTAATAGTATGGCATTGCAATAACCAAGTTGGCCATGTGTATTCCCATGTTTTGGTATGAGGTGTCACCGACACAATCGTTGCCGATGCCAGCTGGCCACTCCTTTCTCTCCCACAAAAATTATAATGAATTGAATATTATTTTAAGAAATATAATAACTAAATCGATCTAGGACCTGCGCCTTTTGACGTGACTGATAAACTTAAAACTTAGGCATAAAAACGTGGAATCACACACGCACGTTGAGGCTTGTTAACTCTGAAGTGTAAAATGAAAAGTTTATAAAAGATAAAAATTATAAGGGACCAAAGTTGAAAGTAAAAAATTATAAAGGTACAATTATAAACGATTTAAAAGTATTAGGGTTAAAAGTAAAAAAAAACTATAGATAAAAAAACCAAAGGTGGATATTAACATAATAATATTAATACAAATTCAAATTAGTTAATAAATAATTATTAACTAATTATAATTTGTATTATTAAAAGTTATGATAAAATTTGCTAATTTGTTTAATATATGTTACTTGTATATCTTTATTAAAATATAATAATTTAAAAATTTTTATGTATAACAAGTTTTGAAATAAAAGCTAATTACGAAAAACGTCATTTAAATTAGGTTTAAAGTTTCAAAAATAGTCCTTTAAGCGGTAGAAAGACTAAAATGCCCTTGACTTAACGGAAAAAACTAACGCCCGTTAGTCTAAAGGACGTAATCTGTTATGAAAAGTATGCATAAAGGATGATTAGAGCATTTTTTGAAGATAAATGATGATATCTATAGTTTTCTATAAACCTAAAGAACGTTTTCTGTAATTTTGTCTATTCAAAATATGAAATAAGAATTATTTAGTTAATTTAACTACATATAAATCTCTAGATATTATGTGTTAACAAAAATATTTTTAATTACCTACACATATATAGTTAGCTTTTACCATACGTGTAGATATTTAATTTGTCATGCTATTTTTAACTAATAAAATAAAAAGTTTATGTACTTAGTATATCTACATTACTTTCAAAAATATTATGTTTTGGTAAAACATTATTAATTAACCACACATATATTTCTTTTTAACTTATGTGTGGATAATTATTTTGCCATGATATTATGAAAATATAAGATAATATTTTATTTCTTAGTTTATCTACATATTTATTTACAAATATTATGTGTTGCTAATATATAGTAAATTATCCACACACATGCTAATATAAATTTTGCCACGTCATTTTCATAAAATAATATAAAATTTTATTTGCTTAATTTAGCTACATATTTATTTACAAATACTATATATTGGTATAACATAATCATTCACCCACACATATATTAGTCTTCAACATATATGTAGATAATTCACTTACACTTAAAAGGAAATTTATCCACATGTGTGTGTAATTAACATTTAATTGATCATCAATTTTGAGGGGAAAATTTTCCACCAATATCAAGTGTGGCTAAAACGTATTAGCAACATTTATTAAGTGTTATTTTTCATGAAAAATAATTATCACTCATTACCTACACAAATACAAACTTGTGTACGTATTTACCCACATATTTACATGTGTAGGTAAATTATGTGTAGGCAAACACCCTAATTATTTGAACCACCTTTTCGACCGGTATATTTTTTATTTTATTTTAAATTATTTGTAACAACTAGCTAATGTATTTGCGGCCTAACAAGTTATCGTTGCTGTATCTACGACCGTTTTTGCGACCAACTTAGAATTTAGTTCCTCATCTTATTATTTAATGGAATTAACACCATATTGGTGACCAAAATAAATCAAGTCGCTATATTTACCACCATTTTACGACGGGATACAACTTGGTCACTATTTTTGAATTCCATTCTATTCCGGTCGTTAATTTTGCGACCGATTTTGTTTTGGCCGCTAATTTTACGTCTGATTTGGCTTTGTTTATTCATTTTACAACCAAGGTTGTTTTGGTCGGTAATTTTGCGACCATTTGAATTTGGTCGCTATACAGTCACTAATTTTGCGACTGTTTTTGACTGTCGCTATATTTACCACCATTTTGCGACTAAATAAAACGCCGTCGATATTTTTGCAACCCATTCTGTTTTAGTCTTTAATTTGGCAACCGATTTTGTTTTGGTCGCTAATTTTACAACCAATTTGGCTTTGGTCACTAATTAGACAACCAAGTTTGTTTTGGTCGGTAATTTTGCGACCATTTGATTTTGGTCGCTATACAGTCGCTAATTTTGCAACTGTTTTTGACGGTCGCAAATTTTGGTATTTTTGTATCATTTTTTACTCGCTTTGATTATGACTCATGTTTTGGTACAAAGTAGATTTATGCTATGTTACAATATATTGTGCTATGTTGTTAGTACATACTTTACGCTAAACTTTTCATGCACTTACATTATACTTACCTTATGCTTAAAGCATACATACCTCATGCCTAAAGCATATTTACCTAAATTATATAGAATACTTACATTATTCACATACCTAAACTGAAAATATACTTTTAAGTACTAATAATATACTCAATTAATGTTATATGTATTTTATACTTATTCCCTACGTAGCTACTTAATTACTTTATAACAATATACTTAGGATATGGTTGACGGTTCCAAACTTTCCAAAAACCTTAATCTCTAAAGAAAGAAAAAAATTGGCTATCAAGAAAAACTCTTTATCATTTATAAAATCTAATAAATCTCTTTACAAGTTGAATTTCAGGACGAAATTCATTCAACTGGGGGAGACTGTAATATTTTTGAAAATCTGATATATTTTATTAATTCTATTAATTTTATATGATGCATACTTAGCTTAGTTTAAGATATAAAAAAGAAATGATCCTACAATAGTATGATGATCAAAATTAGGATCTCCACAACTAGAATGATTTCACGGTAATTTATATGAACCTTAATAATTTTATGGTATTAATAGTTATTACGACGTAATATTTCACGGCGTTTCATCGAACTATCAAGCATTAGTGATTTAGTCGACATGAGTCGTCAAGAACGCCGACCACATTTCACAAATTACAACACAACATCAAATACCAAACTCAAAGTCGAAAATATATGTCAATAATGAAGATCAACATGAGCATGGAATAAAGATTTACAATTATATTTATATATACGAATATAAATATAAAACCACCACCTTTTTATTAAAAAAACTCATAACACACCGACTACTAACTTCCACCGGCTGAATTAAAATGTAAACTTAAGATTAGATAATATAACTGGAACCAGATGAATTACAAACATATATAAATTTAACTTGAAAGAGTTATAAGAAAGTTATTTGCATTAAGGCAATTTTATTTTCACACTAACGTAAATGAGATAATTAACATAATTAACTAATCGAGTAACCTACTTTTAACATCTTATAGTTGCCAATCATCAAAATATATAACAATTATCATTATCTATCACCCAATATTGGCCCCCCTCATCAAGAAAATCTTATAATAATCATAATTCAACCCTACCCATACCAAAAATTATTATCCATGATGACAACTTACTAGAGTGGCTAAAATCACAAAAGGGACCCCCCTAAAAACTTGATCCCAGCCGTGACCCTTCATGGCCATCTCATACATCATCCTTCCATCATCATACCCTCTCACATCATGTCTAAAAATCCCTATAAAAACCCCTTAAGTTACAATAAAGAACCCTCACAAACATAATCATTCCTTTTTCTACATATTCACCAACTTAATCCATTATTTCCTACTATATCTTGACTATAAGGGAAGCCCCAAGCTGCCAAGAAATCGTAGCGAGAGCACAACACGTGTAACCTTAAGTTCAAGCTTTGTTTCTACCAAACGTTAAGGTAATTGTTCTTTTACACTCAATAAATACTTAAATATGTTTAAGATAATGAAATTATAAGTATATATATGTGGTTAAGTCATCTAATATTCAAGAAAACAAGTGCATTACTTGTTCATAAAAAAATATGGTTTAAAAGTTGCTTGATTTATAAAACAGATTCTCTCAGAAAATTACGTTAACTTTAAAAGATCATAACTTGGTCAAAACAAAATCAAAATTTACGATTCTTGAGCCTAAAATTAAGTTCAAAGAAATATCTTTCCAAACATAGTAAATTCATAATTGTTCATTAATATTTGGACCTTCAAACGCTAAATACAAAATGAAAGCTCAAACATGGATGTTTTGACAGAATAGTTTGGTCCAATTTAGCATGGCATAGCTCTCTCAATTGACTTAATTCTTTTTCTGAAGTTTAGTTTTATGAGTTAGCTTTGAAGTCCAAGTGGTCTCACTTAAAAATGATTAAATTTTCAACCCCCAACCAACCCAAACATTTTCGGAACTCAATAAGATAGCTGCACATTTGTTTTTGAAGGAAGATAATTTTTTTAGACGCTGAATGGACTCCGTAAAATGTAAAAATTTACTTTTTTTGTAATTTAGAACTCATATATAAGTATTGTAAAGATATCTTATTTTATTTAGTATATTTGGTTAATTAAAACCTTAGCATAAAATGGCTCGTAAAAATGCAGAAATCAAGCAAACAAATTTTAAATCACAAAATATGGAATAATCACATGTGAACTTATAACTATGATAAACTATACTCATTTCATAATATGTATGTAGGTTTATACACTTATTCTTAAATATTAAGTTCATAATCGAATATTACTAACGGTTCGTAAAACTTGCAAAACCATAAACTTGGAAAAGTTTACTTTTCAAATAATACTAAAAAAATAAACTATTATGTAACATTTGACTCGTCACTTTGGTTAACGAATTATTATTGGGAAAGTAAACCTTATTTGCCCATCGCATATATATGTAGGAAATGCTTCGGTTTAATCCATCTTGTTTCACGTGATACGCATCAGAACCAACAATCGTGAGTTTTCGTATCCCCTTTTTACTTTTACTAATTTCGGGGGAGAAACATGTTACTTAACGACTTTACATGAATCATTACTATTATGTCTTATGCTTATACACATTTGGTGATGAATGCTTATTTATTGGGTTGGACTTACAAAGACCTCGCTATCTTACACAACTACTTAACTCCAAGTTGGAGCCGCATGTTTAATATAGATAGTATTATCGGGACTGACAATCCCCGTTCTCTCGACTGATTGGAACGCGTAAATCCACAGTCAACGATATTGAATGATTGTTACCACGCAGACTATAATTTGACTTTTATTTCCGTACTTGGAATAAGTATCGGACGAGGCATGCAGTCAAAGGCTTAGTTGTGGATTGATAAATACAATTCACCTTACATGTGTTATGGCAACTTTACATTATGAGTTTTTGGATTCATACTTGACTTCATACTTTGCAACGATTTATTGAATCTCAAACCTACGAGCTCACCAACATTATTGTTGACCCATTTTTAACATGTTTTTCAGGAAACTAACAAGGCTAGCTTTGGATATTATCATTCATGGCACAACTAGGGCACACACGAAGATTATCTTGTATAAGCTTAGGAAATCTAGGCTTAAATGTATAAATCTTTGAAACAAGTACCCTAACACATTATCGCCATAGTTTATTTTGAATACATAATTAGATTTAAATATCTTATTAGCATGTGTTTAAGATATCCGATTACGTCACCTCCATACAATTCTGCCGCCAGCGAGGGGTGTGACAGATACTTTCTCTAATGATGGTGGTGTCCACTCTGTCCATGACTCTGAAATAAGTAAACTAGAATTTGGTAATCCTTTGTACTTTCATGCTAGTGACACTAGTAACATCTCTATTATCTCAATTAAATTGAAAGAGATGGAAAATTATACTATGTGGGCCAATGCTATGCAACTTGCTCTTAATGTGAAAAATAAGGTAGGATTTATAGATGGTTCATGCATTAAACCTGAAAGTGAGGAGTTAGGGAGGCAATGGGACAGATGCACTTTGTGGTGTTGTCTTGGATTTTAAACTCTATATCAGAGGATCTATACGTGAGTCAAATTTTTCAAAAGATGCCTTTGCAGTTTGGCAAGAATTGAAAGAAACATATGACAAAGTGGATGGTTCAGTTGTATTCAAACTTTATCAAAACATAAATTCCTTAACTCAAAATGGTTCTTCAGTATCTGACTATTATCATAAGCTAAACTCTATGTGGCGTCAATCTGATACTTTAACTAATCTTCCTACATGTACTTGCCAAGACGCAAAAGGTTTCTCAAACTTCAACCAAAACTTAAAACTTATGCAATTTCTTATGGATTTGGATGAAGTATATCAACCAATTAGGTCAAATATTTTAACAAAAGATCCCTTACCATGTGTCAAAGTTGCATTCTCTATCATTTCTAGTGAAGAATCCCATATAAATTCATACACAAAACATGGATCTAAGACTCAAGCAACAACCTTTGTTGCTAGAGCCTTAGATCCAAAGAAAAAGACTCGAAGGGGTTTTACACTGAAATGTTCACATTGTAACCTAACCGGTCACACAATTGAGAGATGTTATGAGCTTATTGGATACCCTAAAAATTACAAAAAGAAATCAAATACTTCTAGGGTTGCTGGTGTAAGCAACAACGTTGTTATTAACGACAAGACCATCCCTAATGATTTGCCTTTCACTCCTCATCAGATTTCTAAACTTCTATCTCTTGTTAGTGAAGGATCTTCATCCTCCTCTCAGATTAATGCTAATATGTCAGGTAACATAAACCTAAATGAAAGTTGTAAAGATCGCTACTTAAACATCTTATGTTCCACAAGCTCAAGTGAGTTCAATCTCACTCAAGGTTGGATTATAGACTCAGGTGCAAATCAACACATGACGTCTGAGTCAAACATGTTTAACCTTGTTGATATGTCTGATGTTGGGTTTTTAGTTGGGCATCCTAATGGAACTAGAGCTAAAATTACAAAAATTGGTAATATTAAACTTACAAGTGACATAACATTAGTTGATGTCTTGGTTGTGCCTGAGTACTATGTTAATCGGCTGTCTGTTCATAAACTCTCTAAAGATAACAAACTTAAGTTTTGTTTTGATGAATACTCCTGCCTTGTTCAGGATTCACATCAAAACAAGTGTCTGATGAGTGGTAAACAAATAGATGGGTTATACTTTTATAAGGACGTATCTAGAGGTAACCTGTCTTGTATTTGTAACATGTTTGCATGTTCCGACTCCCTAAATTTATGGCATGGGAGACTTGGCCACCCTTCATATCAGGTTCTAAGTATTTTAAAAGAGGAATTAATGATTAAACCTGCTAATAATAACAACCCATGTGAAATTTTTCATAGATCTAAACAAACCAGGTTACCATTCCGGCCAGTTCTCATATGTCAAATGACCTTGGTGAGTTGATGCAGTCTGTTTAGAGTAACAACCAGAGAAGGTTTATTATTTCCTGACTATTGTTGATGATTTCTCTAGAGATGTCTGGATATATTTGCTAAAATCTAAGGATGAAGTGATGTCTAATGTTGAAATCTTTGTTAACTTGATTAACCCAATTTTCAAAAGTGATAAAATGTTTTAGGTCTGACAATGGAGCTGAATTTACCAATCTCTCAATTGAAAATTATTTTTCAAAAAATGGGATCATGCATCTCACATCATGTGTTTATACCCCCCAACAAAATAAAGTTGTGGAAAGAAAACATAGACACCTGTTGAATATGGCTAGGTCTCTCATGTTTCAAAGGGGGATTCCTTTATATATGTGGTCTGAATGAGTTCTAACTACCACTTACTTGATTAATAGGACAACTTCTTCTGTGCTTTCTGTCTTATCTCCTTATGATTTAATATACAAATACAAGCCTTCTCTTTCTCACCTTAGAATGTTTGGCTGTTTATGTTTTGCTACTACTTTAATACCTCATAATAAGTTTGCTTCTAGGGCTATAAAATGTGTTTTTATGGGATACTCAAATAATAAAAAAGGATACAAACTTTGGAATTTAGATAAAAATGAACTTTTATTTTCAAGATATGTTAAATTTTATGACAACATATTTCCTTTTAAAGCTAATTCAAATAACTCAGATGAAAGCAGTAGTACTAATGTAGATAGTGACACCTTTTTTAACTTCCTGTTCCTACCCAATGATAATGAGAAGGCTAATAAAGGTAATGGTCATGAGGATATCAAAGATGCATCTTAGATTCCTGAACCCAGATCTGATTCTCCTGTTGATGATGATGATTCCTCAGGACATCAGTTTGGTAGTCAATCTGCCACTGATTCTCAGCAGATTCATCAATCTGGTAGTACCTCTGCCACTAATTCTGAGTTGCATTCATTGCCGCGGCAGTATGTAGAGTCAAATGAGGTCCCCTGTGAAACTAAATCCATTTCTGATCTTGGGATTGATACAGTTGAGTCTGAGGGTCCTCCTAGGAGATCTACTAGGGTCAGTTCTGTTCCTAAACATTTTAGTGACTTCATTGTTGAAGGCAAGGTAAAATATGGGATTGAAAAAGTGATAAATTATTCTAAACTGACTCCCCATGACTACTGTTTTATGTCTTTGTTAAATAAGAGCACATAACCTACTAGTTATAAGGAGGCTTGCTTAGATAGCAAGTGGGTGAATGCCATGAATGAAGAAATGGAAGCACTAAATAGGAATGGAACTTGGATCTTAACTGGTCTTCCTAAGGATAGGAAAGCAATTGGGTGCAAATGGTTATATAATAAAATATAAATTATCAAGAGAAATAAAAAGCTATAAGGTTAGATTGGTTGCAAAAGGGTATAGTTAAAGAGAAGGCTTAGATTTTGATGAGACCTTTTCACCCGTTGTGAAAATGATCACTGTGAGGTGTCTTATTAGTGTTGCCATTCAGAATGGGTGGAGTTTATACCAATTAGATGTCAATAATGCTTTTTAAATGGTACATTGACTGAGGATGTGTATATGCAATTACCTAAAGGTTATTACACTAATTCCAACTGTAATAAAGTTTGTAAGCTTGTTAAGTCCCTCTGTGGGCTTAAACAGGCCCCTAGAAAATGGAATGAGAAATTAACCTCTACCTTAATCAAGTTAGGATTTGTTCAAAGGGTTAATGAATATTCCTTGTTTGTTAAAAGTGCCGGTAATATGTTTGTTCTTTGTTGGTATATGTTGATGACATTGTAATTACTTGTAATGATGAGGTTGAAATTGAGAAAGTCAAGCATTCTTTAAACCAAAGATTTTTGATAAAGGATCTTGGTAAACTAAATATTTTCTTGGTATTCAAGTTATTGAGTCCAAAAATAGGGTTTGCTTGAGTCAATGAAAATATTACTTGGAGTTATTATCTGAGTTCGGATTGTTAGGGAGCAAACCTTCTTGTGTTCCAATTGAGCAAAACTTAATTTCCACTAATTTGAATAATTCTGATAAAAATGATTATAAACTAAAGAATGTTACTCAATATCATAAATTAATTAGGAAGTTGATTTACTTAACCTTAACTAGACCTAATATAGCTTTTGTTGTTCACTATCTAAGTCAGTACAAGCATGAGCCATTGAATTCTTATTTGAACATTGCCTTAAGGATGTTAAGATACTTAAAAGGGTCCCCTGGTCAAGGCATTTGTATTAAAAAGTTAGATCAGTTTGTCTTAAAATGTTTTGTCGTTGCTAACCGGGGAAAGTGTTTATCCACAAGGAGGTGTATCACCAGATACACCGTGTTTTAAGGAGACTCGTTAATCTCCTAAAAGAGTAAGAAGCAGCCTACCGTATCTCGATCTTCTACTGAAGCAGAGTATCGTGCTATGTGTATTGCTCGGTGTAAAGTAATTTGGATTTTAAAATTTTTGAAAGATTTACAAGTGTCTCAAGAAGCAGGAGCTTCCTGTTAACCTTTTTGGTGATAGCAAAGTTGCTATTCTAATTATTGCAAATCCTGTTTTCCATGATAGAACCAAGCACTTTGAAATTGACTTACATTTTTTGAAGAAAAAGTTGCAGTAGGGGTGTTAAAACCCATTAAAATTGATACACATGATCAAATTGTTGATTTACTTACTAAAGGCCTTAGTGCTAAACAACACAAGTTTTTATGTGATAAAATGGGTCTTTATGACTTTTTTAGAATTTGAATTGAGGGGGTGTTGAATTGTATAGTGACATCTATCAATTCATATTCTAAAACATATTTTGTGTAGTTGTGTTGGTGACACACTTCTTGTTGTTTTCAGGTTTTATAGTAAAGGTTCATTTGTTGAGGGGCTGCTCTTGTCAAGTTCTGAATATGAAGAGGGTTGTTGCTGTGAAGGCACCTGGGTTCGATTATGGTTAACACTGATCATTCATTCATTCATTCATTGTGATCTGAGTCTTCTTCTCAAACCCTCAACTAGGGTTTGTTCTTGTTCTAGATGATTTATTTGTACTAGAACTTGTAGAGTCTTTGCTATTGTGTTTGGTTTTGGATTGTGTTCAACAAACGAACTACGTTTTGTATCAAACTAAATATGTGATGACTGGTTTATTATGATTTAGTCTATGAATGTCTTTGTTTTGAATGAGATCTAAAGTGATTTATTCTTAGTGTTTTGCTTTCTTAGTATAAATGCATCTCACTTGTATAGTTTTAAGGTTAGCTTTTTAGTCCATTTGTTATGTGCTCATATTTACTCTTTCTAATCAGATTAACTAAGTGAATACTTTAAAAGAACGTCTTGTGTCTTTACTTTTACTCAAATTATATGTGGTTGTTAGTAAGACAATTGACTTAGATTCCGTACTTTTCATCTGCCGATCTCTAGAAAAGTCTTGCTAGTCCATAGTCCTATCAAACACATGCCTACTGGAAGAAGAATGCAACAGACAAAGAACAACATCAGATCAACAAAGATTTTGATTTGTAGCTTCACCCAAGGTTTTTTCGTTCCTAACCTTTTTTTATTCTATATTCATTGTCGAAAGATTGTCATGTACGCATGAACTTTCATCACTCTAGATTGATTTTATTAGCGTTTGCGTAGTTTAATTTCGATTTCAAGTTTAAACTTAGCGGTTTAAGATCTAAAAAATTAAAGCTAAATAATAAATAAATAAATATATAAAGGGGAATGTGAATACGGGGCTGTCACACGTGTAATCTTACATTCGAAACCTCCTAAAACGACGTAGTTTTGTTAAAATCATTTAAAATATAATTATATTTTGTTTACATACATATATATATATATAAATAAATATATATATATATACATATATATATACACATATATATATCCTCAATTAATTCGTGAGTTTTGTTGAATCCTTCTAGCCACCATTATATTGTCTTCTTTCAAGATCTGCATCCTAGTTGCAACTTCTTCATCAAGAGAATCATCAATGAAGGTATTCTTCCTCAATCATTTATCAAAATCAAGTAGATCGTAATTTTGCCTTCTTTCATCAAAATCGAGTAGAATTGTTAAGAAAATTAATTTTGCTTTGATTCTCTAAACCTAGTTCGCAATCAATTGTTCAGTGTATATATGAATTTGCTATAACATGTATCACATTTACAATTATATGTGATGGTTTGCATTTTTGAAATATAATTACGTAGCATATGATAGAATTGTCCATTTTCCCAATTAGTATGTAAAAAACTTAAATGTCATATTAAAAGAATAAGGTTTAGCATACCAGGTAACATTCGGTTCACTTTAAAAATGGTTGAAGGAAGTTTGCATTTATCCTAATAGTAATATGACATACAATAATTCATATTAATATTTTTGTTTATACATCACGTCCACAACAAAATGAATTTCGGATTTGAATCAGGTGAAGATGTTGTAACAAATCTAATTAAAGATATTGATGAAAAAGGATATTTGGTCAACAATGACAATTTGATGCTGAAACAAATGTTAACGACGTTGACATGGATTTTGGGTTTGCTAACGAAGAAGTGAACAATGCAATTGGAAAGGTTTTCGATAGTCCTAACGATGCATATAATTTCTACAATCACTATGCTTTTTTACATGGATTTGGGATACGTATTTATTCGACTTTTAAGAATAAGACAACAAATGAGCCTTATCGAAAGCAATATGTATGTAACAAAGAGGGCTTTAAAGATCTTAAGCGTGATAATTGTAGAGATATTAAAAAGCATCGTAGGGATTTAAGGACCGGTTGTGAAGCATATCTTAGGATTTCAAAAGATAAAGATGGGAAATGGTTAGTGGATGAATTTAATGATTCACACAATCAAGAAGTAACTCTTACTCCGACGAAAGCAATGAAACATCGGTCTCATGCAAAGTTTCACCGCTCAATTGCATGCAAATCTCTAACGTTGGAACTTGGACAATATTGTTGAAACCTTGTCAGATTATAAAGGTCGTAAACACCATGAAAGAATGATGTTACATCAAAACAATGTGCAGATATTTTGGCAGATCAACGAAAACAATACAAAGGTAAGGAGTTTTATGGGCTTATTAAATATTTTCAAGATAAATTTAATAAAGTTAGTAACTTCTATTTTCTTGTGGATTTATTTGACGATAGTAACTTCTATTTTCTTGAGGCAAAGCAGGTTCACGTTATACTAAAAATCTCTTTGATGTATTCAAAAAAGAATGGACCGAATCTACCTTCAATTTTAAGTCATGAGACAATGAGCAAGAATGCAGAAGAAATCATATATAAGGTTGGACAATTGGATATTGATAAAATATATTGGAGAATTGTTAACTTTCGTCTCTCGGACATGATAGATGTGACATGTTCATGTTCGAAGTTTGAAACATATGGGATGTTAAGCAAGCGTATCTTATATGTCTTAAAGAAGAGGCATGTTGAAACCCTTCCTGATCATTATATTTTACCTAGTTGGACACTTGATTCTAGGCACAAGTTGGATAATTATAGTATTGGGATTGAGAACATCCATAATGAAAATGAGGTTAATGCATTAACTTTATGATGTGTTCAGTCCAATTTTAGAAAAGCGATCGAACAAGCAAGAGACTCTCGCTCTAAAATAAAAAAGCTAAATAGGATATTGTTGAAATTTTTAGAAGAGCAAAGTATTCGAACAAAGTCGAAACATTTAGAGACTACTACAGATGATCCGAACGTGGGAAGTTCTCAAGTAAACATGATGCCTCAAATTTCTATTCATGACCCACTAGTTCATACTAACACTAAAGGTCGTCCTAAGAGTGTAACTATAATTAAATCTTCCTTGGAAGCACCTAAAAGGAGAGCATGTTCTTACTGCAAGGCCACCAAGACAGCCAAACGACATGAGGACGGCCACCTGTTCTACCTAAAAGAGAGAAACAGACGACGACAAGCCACCACGACAGCCAAACCATCACCGTCGACACCCTTAACGACATGAGAACGACCACCTACTCTACCTCAACCGTAAACGGGAGGCCGAGCGGTGGCTGTCCCCAAGGGGGCGGTCACCATGATGGTGGCCGACGGGCATCAACCATCACAACAGCCGTTCATAACCGATTAAACACTCACCAAACGGAGATCGGTCGGAGGCCGGACGACCACCGTAACCACCGCATCTAACTCTCAAACTCTTCGGTCGGAGAGCACAAACCCCCACCAAAGACCCACTAAATAGAGACCATCAGAGGCCGAACAACCACCACCGTCACGGCATCTGTGCATGGGAAAACGAAAGGACGTTTGCCACCGCTGGCCACCAGCAACACACCCATGCCGCCACCACCGACCATCCCTAAGGGGAGATGGCACGACAACAAAAACACCACCATCACCACCATCAAAAACAAAATTGGATCTGAGATTAGTCCAACATCGAAGAAAGATAGGAGCCCGACATGTAGCCGGCATCAACGACAACGGTGGTGGCGTGCCCGTGGTGGTCCAACCGGAAATCTTCCCTCAAGCTCTCATCTTTCTTTCTCTCTATAAATAATGACTGAAAAGTATCAAATGAAGATATAATGTGTGATGATACTGACATAGGTAGTGAAAGAGTTAATTCGTTGTTGTACACAGTGCAACAGCAATAGTACACACTAAATGCCAAATTTGGTACTGTTCATCAAAGTTTCTAAATTCATATTATGTAATTATCTCAACATTTGATTTTGGGGTTGGTTAATATATATGAAGGAGTGATTAAAATTCGCGTAACCAATAATATTTTTAGGGGTCATTATTTTTGGGTGATTTGATTTGTAATGAAACAACATAAATTTTTTTAAGTTGTCCGATCGGATCGGGTCGAAATATAATTAAATTATATTAAAAATGTTAACAAAAATACAATACCAAAAGAAATCAATTCTCATTTCGAAGAATCCATAAAAGATCATCTAAATCAATTCTTACCAAATTACTATACAAGACGAATAAGAAATGTTCGATGGTTTTCTTTTCACAACAAAATGGTTCATGTTTCTAAGATGTATCAAAATACCAAAATTAGGGCTTGAACACAATTCTAGATTTCAAAATACCAAAATCATCAAACAATTTTACTAACAAATAAGTGAAATAACAACAATGTAAACATCAAAATCACTAAACATAAAATCTAGAGGTTGAATTCATCTATAGACAAATTACAAATACATAAAAAAAACTAATTTAGAAAACTAACCTTGAATCTTGAATAGTTGGAAAGAAAACATAGCCAAATAGACCGTCAGTCGCCCATCGTCGGACTTGAGAGTTGCCGGCAGTAGGGGCAGTAAGCAGTTGCAGGTTGATGGTGGACTAGGTGTCACACTCCGATCGACGGCGAAATCATTAGGGCGGACGAACGTGAATCGATTGCTCATAGTTCATGGTAGTAAATTTGTTGAAATATTATTAAATGTCATTTTCATTGAATAAGTCAAATCAAATATTTCATTACAATGCAATAAAGATTCAAACAACATAATAAAGTCTTTTATTAATCTAGGTCCAAGTCCTATATGAGCATGAAGAAGTCCTCTAAACTACATCCAGAAACATGTTAAAAATACGGTCAACATATGATGTTGGTGGGTTCCCATGAATTTGTACATACATATATAAACATCTTTTAAAAGGCAATTCAAGTCATAGGTTAAGAAATAATGCAAGAATATATAGATAGCATAATGATACAATCAAACCTTGACAAAAGTAACATATACGATTAGCTAAGTGTACTTGGTTTCCATGATGAACAAGAATACACCATCAGGAGCCGGCAATAACCTCGGCTTTAGCACCAAATAGGCTTGTCAAGCCCATAGATCTATGACGTCGCTAGGCTAGCAATAGTTAATGATTGCTTTTACAAGATGACTATTGTAACATCCGACCCATTTTCAAACTAGAAACCCAAACCCGAACCCGTTTGAGTCAATCTTATAAATCAAATTCATTATTTAGTCATTTAATATATTTTTATGTTCCAAATATAATAAATATGTCACTTAATCAATTTAATTTAATCTTATAATTTATAAAATAAATTTTATAAATTTTGAAAGGTTATTAATATTTATAAGATTTTAAATATTCAATCAAATAAATAATCAAATTGCAAAGATTTTGTGAGATTTATAAAGTCTATAAAGATTTTATAAGAAAATAAGTTGATTAAATTAAAATTAAGGTTGTAATAAATTAAAAGTTTAAATTGTAATTATTCTTTATCTATTTATTTTATTTAATCTTATATTTATTTCAAATTTCAATCATAACCCCCTTTAAAAGACTTGTAACTCACCATTAACACCATTCATAATCCCCTCCTAACCTCAACTATAAAAGCAAGCTTTAGGCCTCACTTTTTATTTGCTCATTCTCCAAAAATCTCACGCACATATCTTTCTTTCATCCATTGGTTTTGATCAATTTCAAGAATTTTCTTTTACAAGAATGTTCTAATGCTAAGGTAATCTTATATTACTTTTATATGATGCATTTCTATATTGTTTCAATCATCCTAACATCCAATTGTTCTCACGACTTTATGTTCTTTCTTTTATTCTTTCTTCTTCTAAATCTCTTTTAATTTTAATCATTATCATTTGATCATTAACCTTCTAACACTCACTAACCTTATAACAATGACTAACATTCCTAAATCAAGCTAAGAACATGCTGACGTAAACAAAGAATCCCGTTTGCACATGGACGGCTATGCCGCCGCATTCGGTTATTCCACAAAATTATTTCTCTAAATGATGGCTATGCCAAAGTCTTGGAATATTTTTTTTATAACTCAAATGAATTCTAATATACCATATATCGACATAATAAATTTGTTCTAACCCGTTTCATGCTTTAGCAATTTTAAAAATGCACATAAGTGCCTTACTATATATTTGGCAGAATATAGTCTGACTTCAAATAACCATAACTTGATCATAACAAACTAAATTTGAGTAAACTCAGATTCCAATATTAAGTTCATTGAATTACCTTTTTAACAATAGTTTATACGTCTTCAAACTCAATCGGACGACTCAACAATAGCCTTCGCAAGATAAATGCGCATTTCAGCACCTTCTGTCTTGTGCTGCTGTTTTGACCTATTTACGGATCTTTTCATAAAAATGTTTCTGAACAAAAGTTGTCCGGGAGACTCTGAACTAGTCAACTGTAAATTTTTATAATTTTATGAAACCGTTTGATATTTTTAAAACCTGTTCAAACACATATCAAACATTCTGTCCAGAATTTAAAATTGGTGCAATAATCCTTTTTCAATCTATCTTTCGCTTTTTGGCATTCCCTAAACATCCTAACTTCTTGTAATGAATTCCGACCTCAAGTTATTGTTTCTTTTTATCCTTTAGGACATCACCTTTGACTCTTGAACATCCAAGCTTCCTTATGTACTCTACAACAATCATTATACAATGTGAGTTTTCCATACCCCATTTTCATTTTTACTTCACACCTTTTGGAGTGAAACATGTTATCGTATAAATGTACACTTGTAAAACATCTTGATACTTGTAATGCACGTGCAATTCATTTATAAATTTTGTCATGGTTATTTGAGATAATTGTGAACCTTATATGATAGTCATCTTGTAAAAGCAATCATAACTATTGCTAGCCTAGCGACGTCATAAATCTATGGGCTTGACAAGCCTATTTGGTGCTAAAGCCGAGGTTATTGCCGGCTCCTGATGACGTATTCTTGTTCATCATGGGAACCAAGTACGCTTAGCTAATCGTATATCTTATTGTGGCCAATCTTTTGTCAAGGTTTGATTGTATCATTATGCTATCTATATTATTGCATTATTTCTTAACCTATGACTTGAATTGCCTCTTAAAAATTGTTTATTTATGTATGTATAAATTCATGAGAACTCACCAACATCATATGTTGACCGTATTTTTAACATGTTTCAGGATGCTATTTACAGGACTTCTTCATGCTCATGTAGGACTTGGGCCTAGATTAATAAAAGACTTTATTATGTTGTTTGAATCTTTATTGTATTTTAATGAATTATTTGATTAGTATTATTCAATAAAAATGGCATTTAATATTATTTCAATTTATTAAATTCCATGAGCTATAAACAATCGTTTCACATTCATCCGCCCCGATGATTCCGCCGTCGGTCGGGGTGTGACAACTATCATATAATGCTCACCATTATCTCAAATAATCATGACAAAATTTATAAGATGAATTACACGTGCATTACAAGTATTAAGATATCTCACAAGTGTGTATTTATACGGTTAACATGCTTCACCCAAAAGATGTGAATAAAGATGAAAACGGGGTATGGAAACTCACATGGTAATTGTAATCGATTTGAAAATGATAGAATGCTAAACTTGACACCAAATATTCCTCACAATTCAACCTAAGGTTTGGTGTTTTAGGATTAGAATAATGATATGATTAAAGAGTAACTATGAATTAGGGTTTCAATTGGGATTTGGGTTTTAATAATTAGTTTGAAAATAATGTACTTAAAATGAAATAAATTAGATAGGTAACTAAGACAATGATAACGAATAATTAGTGAAATTATATAATAATTGATTAACTAAAGGTTGAGTGTTAAAGTGTGAAAAAGAAATAATTAATTTAATAACTATTTATGATATAACTTGTTTAAATAGAGATAAAATAATTTGAACAAATGAATAAGATTAAAAATGACAATGAATTATTTGTGAAATTAGATAACTAAGCGTCACTCAAATATTTAATCCATAATAATTGATTAAATAAATGTTGAGTATATTAAAGTGTGAAATAGTAATAATTACTGTAATAATTAATTATTTAAACATGATAAATAATTAATTGAATAATTAATTATTGAAATAAATTGTAAAATAGTTTGTTTGTTTTAAAACCATTTTATAAAGTTTTAAAACTAAACCTTCAAATACTTTTGTAATGGTTTTATAATATTAAACCCTTTTCTTTTAAATAAACAATTATAGAAGATTATATTATTAAAATTTTCAAAAATAAAATAAAAATTTTCTGGAGTAAATGTAATTAAGAAAATGATTTTTATTTTAATTTAGTAGAATTATAACAATTTCTTGGTGTTTAATTTATATAAATAGAAAGTTTACAAACAGATTTGAGGGTGCCCGGGGTCGAACCCAGGACCTTGTGGTTATGTGTAATGCTCGTTACCAGTAAGCTATTAGCACAGATCTGTTCGTAATCCTAACATAAAATTTAAAACTTTTGAATATGAAATCCCCAAATCACAAGAACCCTAGAAATCGGATTGAATCCAATTGAAAATCAATTCGACATTGTTGATAACTTTGATTACGCATGTGAAATAGAGTTTGTTTGTGTGTTTTATTACCTGGACTAAGGCTGATTCGATGGTAACAAGAAAAAACTAGGTTGTGACAGAGGATAGTTGATCCGGGATAAGTTTGTTGATAAAAACCCAATTGCTTGTAGGGTAAGCTTCTTTGGATGATGAGAAGCAAAAGCCCTTCATCAATTGGAGTTCAGATTGCTCAAAAAGTGATGAACACCTCGGTTGCAGGTTCGAAGGAAGTCGGTGATCGAATGTATGGTGTATGTGTGTTTGTCATGTAATTGAAGTTTCAGAAAGATGTTAGAGATCCATTAGGATGTTTCCCCCTTATTGTATAGCTTGATAACATCAGTTTCAACACCCACGAGTTGTAAAATTTGATTCGGAGGTTTCAAGTTGATTCAATGATTAATTGGTTGTTTCAGACGAATTAATTCATACATTTAGTTTCAAAATGATTGTTTATGCGTTTCTGAGCAATCAATTGACTTAATTCGATCAAGACGAGTTGAAACAGATTTGAAGTTTTCATTTGGATTACAGTTGTAACAGAACAGGTAGTACAAGCCTCTTATATCGAATTGAAATTAGTCATGTGTTCGAATCCTTGTCGCGAAGGTTAGGGAACGGTTTAATTGGGTTTAAATCGATGTTTTGGAAAGGTTGGGTGGTCGCCGGAGTATACCGGAGGGTGGTCGGAGGGATAGAGTCGACGGTGAGGGTAAATGGGTTTAGGTGTTTTGAACATTTATATTCTAGTCCCCGTAGTTTGAAAGTTTATGATTTTATGTTAAAACTTTGAAGTTAAGTTTTGTAAATTACACTTTTAACCCAAACTTTATAAAACTCTAAATTTAAGAATATCACAACTTATTTATAAAACATTTATAAACTTTATAAATTTGTTAAACTTTGAAATTGAATTATTTATTTCAATTTAATAGTTAAAACTTATAAATGACAAATAAAACTTTATTTTATAAACTATAAAATTTATTATAAATTGTTTAATTGATTTAATAAATGAGAATTGAATAAAACAATTGTCAATATTGGTTAAGTTACACATTTAACGCATTTGATTCATTAAAATAAATAAAATAGTTTTTAATAATGGATTTTCCATCGTATGAAAGTTCAAAATGGGTTCGGGTTTGGGTTTAAAGGTTGAAAATGGGCTGATATTACACTAGGGGAGCAGCAGGTTGATTGGAATATGAATCAGGTCGTGAGGTTAATTTGGGGGGAGGGTTATTTGGAATTAGGGTATTAAAGTAATTAAGGGTAAATTTGTAATTTTACATATTAAATTCCAGGAAAAGAATGGTTGACTTGCAACTTGCAATGATTGAACCCGCAACCTCTTCCTTATTCCACCCCTACGCGTGTTTACCATTGAACTAGTAAAATATTTAAGTTATAGTTTGAACCTATAAATATTAATGGGTTCACCTCCTGAAAAACTATGGGTTCACTAGAAATTTCGGTATTATACGTTACACTACCGACTCAAAAATCAATGTGGTCACTGGCCCATTTTCTTAGGCATAGTTCCACCCATGGTTATTCCTTCAAACCCGGTCGTACCCAAACAAACAAGATTTAAAAAAGTGAAAGGGATAAACCCTAATGATCCTTTTAATTTAATAATCAGTATTAATATTAGCCCACGTTAATAATCGAAACCTAAACGAGTAACATTTAATTAAATATTTCCATAACAATTATAAATTATTTTAACACGATTAATAGTTTGTAAATACCAGTCAATCAAATTAAGTGGAATTTAACGTTTGTTGCGCAAGATGTAACTCTTATGAGTCATAGCTCGGTTAGCAACGTGACGTAATCGAACCCGTACAAAATCAAACAGAATCCTCACTTGACAATAGTCACACACATCACATAATCAAATGAACATTGAAATTGAAGGTAATTTCAAAATCTACAGCTTCTGTTATCGATTAATTAAAATATAGAGTATTTCCCGTGGAAGAGATTATTTAAAAATAATAAAATTTGACGGTGAATCGTGAAAGAATTTAACCGAAGCGAGATTTGTTCATGGTTAGCAACTATCAACAAAATAATTTGAGTTAATTACACGATTGGTCCCTGTGCTTTGCCCATAATGCAATATTGGTCCCAACTTTTAAGAAATTACAGGTTTGGTCCTTACTGTTTACTAAACCGTAACACGATTGATCACTAACACTAACTTCTATTAAGTTTTTAGTTAATTGGGGGTGAAAAGTCTAAAATACCACTAATTTATAAAACAAAATTAAAAAATATATATTAATAAATATGTGGACCCCACTTTATTTAATAATAAAAAACTTAATATATATTAATTTAATGGGTCCCAGTATTTCTTAACTATCTTTAGTAAACCCGTGTAATATAAATAAAATATTAATATAATAAAATTTATTAATTATAAAATGATATATTAAGATATGATATGACTAAAATTATATATGAGAAATGACTATAAGTAATAAAACAGTTATATCATCTTTTTTAAAAGTTTTTTTAAATTTTTTCTTAATTAGAAATAACATTAATAAATAGATCTCTTTCTTAATTTATTAAATTTAAAAAAGTGTTAAATAATATTATTAGTAACTAAGGTAATTATTTAATAGCAGAGAGATGCGAGAAAATTTTAGTGAGGATGATTGTGGTGTTGACGCATGTCATTTCATTTTGTGGTCTCATATTCAAGTTGCATCAATCAAGTCAGGGAAAGATTTTGGAAGATTAAACAATTATATAATAAATAATAATAATAATAATATCGTTAAAAACCCAACCGGAGCATTGCTGCCCTCACCACCGCGGCTGACCACAATCACCGTAACCACCGCCGACCGCCATCACCATAACCACCGCCGACCGCCATCACCATAACCACTGTCGATCGCCATCACCATAACCATTGTTGACCACCCACTCCCTCTCTCCTCATCGACTTCAATTCCTCATCTTCACTTGCCGACCACCATTACTCAGCCTTACCACCACCGCCTGACCAGCAGTTACCACCACCATCTGACCGCCATTCATTATCTTCAACGTGAAGACAAACACCGCCGGTGACAGGCGACCTACCACCACCGACGACCCATCATCACCGGGCACCCATCGTTACCATTGATGGATCGAAAACACCACCACCATCATCAGAGGAGTGGTAACCTGTTCTGATCGGATCTGTAATCGGTATCACAGCCACCACCATTCGATGACGGTTTAGTGATGATTGGTGGTGATTAGTAAGCCATCTGAGGGGGCGACGATGTATTGCGAGTTGCAGGTGATACTGGGTTGGCGACGGCAGTCGTGGTGGTGGAGCTCGACGGCGACCGCCACACCTCCCACACAAGAAACCAAGGCGGTTGCAATGGTGTGATGACGATGGTGGTTGTAATGGTGTGATGACGGTGGTGGTTAGGGTGATGACGATGGAGATGTCTACGATGGTGGTTGTCCGGCTAGTCAACGGTGGGGGTGGGCGTCACCGGTGGTGGTGGTGGTTGTGGAGGTAGCGGGTGTTAAAGGAGGAGTGGGGGTGAGGGTGGGGATTGTGTTAGGTTAGGGGGTGGGGTTGGGTGGGACCATGTATTATTATATTGTTCATATATTAATAAGAAACTATTATTTTTAAATGTAAGGGTTATTGTGGTAGTTTCACACCAACTTAACTGGAAAAACTAACGACCATCCATTTAAGGGACCAATCGTGTTACTGTTTGGCAAACAGTAAGGACCAAATCTGTAATTTCTCAAAAGTTGGGACCAATATTGTAATATGGGCAAAGCACAGGACCAATCGTGTAATTAACTCAAATAATTTATTGAAACAAAATTTAAACACCAACGACCTAGTGCTCTGCCTCGGGATATGTAAATGTGAACAAAAATATATACATCAGAATGGTACGCTTGAAAATTAAAAAGTTATGTCATTACGTGAAATAAATGTTATGGAATACAAATACTACTTTAAAAGTAAATTATCACAAACTATAAACACAAAATACTATGTTGTGAAAATAAAGACTAAGGAAAACAAAATGTAATTTAAAGAGAAACGCAAACGATGTATTTAACACACCTCTTAAGTATTGAGTATAAGAGAAACATATTAAGTGTAAAAAAATCATAAAAATTAAAAATATGAAATATAGAATTGCAAATGTGATAAAAAAAATAACAAAAATACAAGTAACAGATTATTAAATGAAATATATTTCAACATTACAATTTTCCAATTTTCTTGGTTACGTAATTTTTATTAAACGGAAATAATAATAATAAGTATGTTTGGTATAACCTTGAAAGTAAATAAGGTAGGAATCGCTGCGAGATAACCAACTAAATCTATTCGGAATTGAGTCTCATTATCGTATTAAATTAATCATATAAAAAGAAAAAATTAATGATGCAATGGGTTTTGAACCCAACTACCTTGGTCCACTTCACAAAGACTTGACCAAATCATCTAGCCCACAAGTTGAAATGGTTTTGACTGTTTGTGAGTGAAATAGAGAGCAAAATATTGTTTATTGATATATTTAGGGAATCACTATGCAATTCTTATAAATTTTTTAATATTTTTAAAAGTGGCTGTGAGTGGAGGATATAGAAAAAAATAAAAATAATGAAATAAAAAATATTATTTAATTGAAAATGAGAGAGAAAAGGTGGTGCTTTTTAATGTAATTATATTAATAAAGATGAGAAATCCACTGTGAATGCTTTAACTAGTATTATTACCCCGCGCTACGCTGCGGGCAGTATTTTTTATTTTATTTTATTTTATTTTTTGCGTACTTGTTGCTGCAATGGAAGGTTGTATTGCTATTAGAGATACATGCATAGCATCATGTGGTTACATGTACATATAGGTTTAACTCTTATACTTGCAATCATTCTTGAAATTGATTCAACTAAGATTGTTGTGGACTTTTGTTTCTAGTTTTCTTGGCTTGGTCTCTTCTATGGGAAGTAAAAAATAACATAATCAATTATATGTGTGCCTTAAGTAAGTGGAATTAAGAAGATTATTATACCTGGTAGGTCATAGTTGTCTCTTAACGGATGGAGGCATTAAAGGGCTGGAGGGTGATCGTATTGCAGTCACCAATGTCTAAATAAGCAAAAGTTAATGAAAACAGTAGAGATTGCAAAGGAACAATAGCAAACGATGACGATTTATTATGAGAAGAGTGGACAGGTATGAATTTACCATCATAGTATTTATATTTTTTGGCAATAAAACAACATCTATTGACACGTACTAAATTAAACACACATAGCTAACATAACTAATTCATGTGTATGTTAAAAACATTAGACAAATGTAGAACAATGCATATGTTAGTATGTTAGAGGGTATTACTTGTAATTCCATAAATCTGAGGGACTAGTTGTGTAATTGTGTTTTGAGAATAAAGTCGAGTAGATGTTGTAGTTTTGTTAATTCAATTACAATAATATTTTCCGCTTTGAAAGTTAGTTAGTTTCCATTTTCTTGGTACATGTGTTTCAATTGATATCAAAGCTTAACGAAAAACTCTAAATATCAAGAAACTCGATTCGAAGGATTGAATCGAAAAAATTCAACTGAACCGTGAAGGAAGAAGGACCAATGAATTCACGATCGAAAGAAGGTCTTGAGTCTGAGGCCGCGCTTAGGGTTACGTATCATAGAAGGAAGAAGACGATGGTTGCGAACCCATCAAACGCACAATTGGTCACAATCAAAGAGAATTACATCATACCTCTCCAATGTTCGGTGCTAACATCAACTAACTACTCGATCTGGGCTCTGAAATTGAAGGCAATCTTCAAGGTTCATTCCCTTTGGGAAGCAATTGAACCCCCGGAAGGGACAAACGTCAATCCAAAGAAGAACAGCTCGGCTATTGCCTATTTGTATCAGGCAATGCCAGAAGACTTGATTCTTCAAGTCTCGAGCTGCGAATCAGCGAAGGATATTTGGAAATCGATAAAAACCTGATATATTGGAGTTGATAGAGTCAAGAAAGCACGATTGCAAACCCTGAGGAATGAATTTCAAAGTTTAAGAATGAAGGAAGAAGAATCAATTGATGAGTACGTGGCCAGACTAAGTGCAATTGATTCAAAAGCTCACGATCTAGGGGAACCTCTCAAGGAATCGGCATTGGTGCGTAAGTTCCTTGGAGTCGTACCAGACAGATTCATTCAAATTGTTGCTTCGACTGAACAATTTGTGGATCTTGAAACCTTACTCTTACCGGAAGCCATAGGTCGTTAGAAAGCATTTGAAGAGAGAACTGGGTTGAAGCCCAAAGCCCACTCTCAAAAGAACGACCAGCTGCTTCTCACATATTCAGAGTGACAGAATTGTCAAAGAGACTCTGAAAACGCGTCCAAATCAAAGAGTAAACCAGAAAGAAGCAACAAGAATTAGAAAGATGGGAGAGCTCGACCAAAAGGAAAGGAGTATGAGCGAGAGAACCCCTCCAAGAACCAAAAGGCCTCAAATCGACCTAGTAAAGATAAGTCAAAGATCCGTTGTTTCAAGTGTGATCAATACGGCCATTATGCGTCTGAATGTCCCCTTAAGAATAAGGAGACAGAAGTGAATTTGTCTCAAACGGTCAATGAAGAACCAACACTCCTCATGACTATAAGAGTTCAAGAACGCAAAGAGATAGTGTTCCTGAATGAACAAAAGGTAATTCCACTAAATTGTCAAGTTGATAGTGATGATAACTCGACATGGTATCTAGATAATGGCACATCAAAGCACATGATTGGGAATTTGTCTTTATTTGCATTCCTAGATAAAAACATCACTGGAACAGTGAAGTTCGGTGATGGGTCTACTGTCTTGATCAAGGGAAAGGCTCAGTGGTACTAGAATGCAAAAACAAGGATCAAAAACTATTGACTGGAGTATATTACATCCCATAGTAAAGGAGTAATATACTCAGTTTGGGGCGGGCCACAGAATCTGGATGTGAAGTGAAGATGAAGGATGAGTACCTGTGGTTGTTTGAAAAGAATGGAAAATTGCTGATGAAAGTACAAAGGTCACCAAATAGGCTGTATAAAGCCATACTCATAGTGGGATCACCAAAGTGCTTCCACCTCAACACAGAAAGTGTGCCCTGGTTGTGGCATGGAAGACTTGGGCACATCAATTGTGAATCATTGAAACTCATAACCAGCAAGGGGATGGTGAGTGGAGTGCTAATGATATCTCCTCCTTAAACTCTAATTTGTGAAGCATGTTTAGCAAGTAAACATACTAGACCCCCTTTCCCTGCACAGTCCTCATTTAGAGCTTTACAACCACTTGAGATAGTCTTAGTGGATCTATGTGGTCCTATAAATCCATCTACTCAATCTAGTAACAGGTACTTTATGTTATTAGTAGATGACTCCATAAGATTTATGTGGGTCTATATGCTCAAAAGAAAGGATCAAGCATTTGAGCACTTTAAATTGTTTAAGTTTTAACATGTTCTGTGAGAAAGAAGGGATAAGTAGGCTGCTAACCGCTCCTTATTCTCCACAGCAAAATGGAATTGTGGAAAGGAGGAACAGGTATATAATGAACATGACAAGAAGTATGATGAAAGCAATGAGAATGCCTAAATAACTCTAGGATGAGGGTGAGAGACATATAATCTATTTATTGAATAGATTGCATACTAAGGCTTTATTGCATACTAAGGCTTTATCACATTGCACTCCATATGAGGCACTAAAAGGCAAGAAACCAAATCTTCAACACTAGAAGGTGTTTGGATGTGTAGGTCATGTAAAGGTGACCAAAAAAAACTTACTAAAACTAGAAGATAGAAGCCTCCCTATGGTATACTTGGGTGTAGAACAAGGCACAAAAGCTCATAGGATGTATGATCCAATACAAAACAAGGTTGTTGTGAGTAGAGATGTCAAGTTTGAAGAAAATAGGATATATGATTGGGGTGGAGTTCTGGGTAGGGACTATGAGCCTTACTCAAGTAATTTTGAATTCAGTCTGCAAGAAGATAAAGAGAGCACTGAAGGCATAACTCAAATCGAAAGCATTACTTAGTTGGGTCAGAATGGGTCTGAAATAAGAGATGGGGCACCTGCACAAGTAGATGAGCAAAATGAGTCTAAGAATGTTGAACAAGAAGGCACTGAGCAATTCTTAAGAAGATCAAACAGAGTTACTCAAGTGCCTAAAAGGTTGAGTGATTATATAGAATAGGGAAGGGTCCAATATGGAATATCTCAACAACAAGAAATGGAGGATGTAGAGTTGTTGTTAACACAGGATGAGGAACCCACTTGTTTCCAAGAGGCTGTGAAAAAGAAGGTGTGGAAACAAGCTATGAATGAATTAATACGATCTATTCAAAAAAACAAAACATGGGTTCTTACGAACGCCCCTTGAAATGTAACCCAATTGGTTTGAAGTGGGTTTACAAGTTAAAGAGAGATGCAACAGGTGCAGTTGTAAAACATAAGGCTAGACTGGTTACAAAAGGCTATGTGCAGCAGCCAGAAGTTGATTTTGAGGATGTTTTTGCTCCTGTGGCTAGGATAGAAACAATCTGGTTAATTTTGGCATTAGCTGCTAAGAGAGGCTGGAAAGTGTTTCACCTGGATGTCAAGGCAGCTTTCTTACTTGGTGAACTTAAAGAAATTGTATATGTGAAGTAGCCTGAAGGATATGAACAAAAGGGTGTTGAGTATAAAGTTTACAAACTAGTTAAAGCCCTTTATGGGTTAAGACAAGCCCCAAGGGCATGGAACACAAGACTAGATGAAGTCCTGAAGGAATTAAGGTTTAAAAGGTGCCAACATGAGAAGGCTGTGTATGTTAAGGTCAAGTCTGGATCTGTCTTAATCTTGGGAGTATATGTTGATGATTTGCTTGTAACTGGTAGCAATGAGCATGAGGTGAGGGAATTCAAATTGCAGATGCAATCAAAATTTGAGATGACAGATCTGGGTGTATTGTGTTACTATCTCGGGATTGAGGTTGCTCAAGTAGAAGACAACATACTGATTAAGCAGACAGCTTATGCAAGGAAGGTGATCAAAATGGCGGGGTTAGAAGGGTGCAATAAGAAAAAGACTCCTATGGAACCTGGTTTAAAGTTGTTCAAAGATAAGGGAGGTGAAGATGTGAATCAAATAGAGCATAGGAGGTTGGTTGGATCATTAAGATACTTAACTCAGACTAGGCTAGACTTGGCTTTTGCTGTTGGATATGTGAGTCGGTTCATGCAGTGTCCTAAAGTGGAGCATTTAAAAGCTGTGAAGCATTTAAAAGCTGTGAAGCATTTAATCAGGTATGTGAAAGGAACTATTCATTTTGGGTTGAGGTATAAAAAGATGGGAGCTAGAAGTCTAGTTGGTTATAGTGACAACAACCATTTAACTGATAATGATGATGGTAGAAGTACTTCAGGGAATGGATTCTTTTATAATGGTTCGGTGGTTTCGTGGCATTCACAGAAGCAAGCAACTGTGGCTTTGTCTTCATGTGAAGCTGAGTTTATGGCTGCTACCTCAGCAGCTTGTCAAGCTTTGTGGCTTCAAGGAGTTCTTGAAGAAATCAAAGGAGAAAGGTTGGGTACAGTTACTTTGTTTGTGGACAATAAGTCGGCAATACAGTTAATGAAAAATCCTGTTTTTTATGGTCGAAGTAAGCATATTAACACTCGATATCACTTTATTAGAGAGTGTATAGAAAGAGGTCGGATTCAGGTTGATTTTGTTAGTGGAGATATGCAACGAGCAGATGTTCAGACAAAGGCATTGGCTAGAGTTATGTTTGCTGAGATGAGATTTTTATTGGGAGTTGAAGATTTGAGTAAAGATTTTTGGAATTAGGGGGGAGTATGTTAGAGGGTATTACTTGTAATTCCATAAATCTGAGGGACTAGTTGTGTAATTGTGTTTTGAGTATAAAGTCGAGTCGATATTGTAGTTTTGTTAATTCAATTTTAATAATATTTTCCACTTTGAAAGTTAGTTAGTTTTCGTTTTCTTGGTACCTGTGTTTCAGCATAAACTTGTTCTTAAATGGCGCAACCTATTTGCAATTATGTGTTGCACACCCTGCAATAATTTCAATGGTATGCCTAAAGCAACCAAAAATTCAACGGGTGGTAGATAACATGTAGAATAGCTTTGACAATGATTAGAGAGTTATTAATAATCCCCATCACCTAATAGGTACCGGTAAGCATATTAGAGGTCACACAAAATATAAATGTCACTATGATTAAGCATAATAAAATTCCATATTACAAACATAAAAGATAAATATTGAATCTGATACACTAACTACACATTCCAAAATAAATATCATAGTCCCAAAGCAACATATGGCTTACATTTTCAACATGATATAACTTACTCATTTTTATCTTTCCCATCAAGCTATGAATGCTTACCTGAAAGTTCGATTCTTTAAGGAAGAATTCCATTCTGGTATTAGGCTGAACAATCGGGTCATGGATCTTGCACTTCACTTGAATAGTTGAATAGTTCTTTTTAAATAGCAACATAAAGAACTAGGCTGACTAAATCGAATCTCTTGTGCTCTCTTTCTTCTCCTTTAAAGATCTAAAAACTCTTCCTTGAAAGGAAAAAAGAAAAGTTTGAATGAATAAGCTCTCTTTATCACCAATTCACCAACACAGTTAAAATTTTGTAAATCTTTGTTTAATATTGTTTATAACTCAGTGGAACTTGTTTTTGTTAACTCCTGATTTGTTACTAAATTAGTTTTATTCTTGAAAACATTTGAGTGGAATGAATAAGCTCTTTTTGTCACCAATTCACCAACATGAAAGAATTGATTTATATAGTTCTATCACAAAGGGCGGATCTAGCTTAATAGGAGAGGTAGCCTCCGCTACCACTCAACTTTTAACGGGTAGTGTAAAACAATCATGGATTTGTATAAAAAATTTAAAAATTACAGTTTACGTTACCCTGAAAACTATTAAGTTACCCCTAAATTTTTTTAAACTCGACACTTCATAGAAAGTTTTAAATTTTATAAAAAATAGTCTAATTTTTTATAAAAAATATTACATTTTATAAAAACATAAATAACTAATAAGCACAAAATAACCAATAGTCCAATACAATAATAATCAACAAGCCCAAAATAACAATTAAGACCAAAAACATCAAACAACAAGGCCAAAACTAATAACTAATTAGCCCAAATAAAAAAATCAAATATAAAACTTAAAATAAAACATAAACATCCATCGGCCATCGACACTTCCCATAGCCACCCTCCACCCACACCGACCGACCATCCCTCTGCAACTGAAGCCTTGAACCGCCGGACGACCACCGCCGACTTATCGTTTGCTACGGCGGCCCTTTCCACCGCTCACATATGATCTTTCACCGTCCACTTCAAGGTAAAAATCTTTAGTTTTTTTACTCTATTACACTATGAATTTGGATTTAGAGTTTATGTTGATCATTTTCTAATATATTAGTGTTATATGTTATACAAATTAGTGATTTGAAATATTTCAAGAGCAAGATATTGTTTAATGGTTATTTGGCTCAATTTCTAATATTTAGACTTATGAAATTAGGTATATAAAGTACGGATTTGAAATATAAATTAGGGATTTGATATTGAAATTTGGGATTTGAATTGTGTTATTTCCAAATACAATTTGTAATGTGTGTTATTTGTTATAAAATTAGGGATTTGAAAGATAAAAAAACAAGTTATTATTGGCAATTTTTATTTAAAAGAAAATTGCAAGAGAAGGGTATTGATTCTAATAATGATAATGATATGCAACAAATTGATGATGATGTTGGGTCAACTACTCCTTCGGTTTTAATTTCTTTTGGATATATTCCTTCAATACCAAATAAATTTGATTTGAATGATCTTAATTTAAACCTCTTTATTATCGTGTTTTTTTTTCTTTTATTAAAATAAATATACGATAAAAAAATTTACATTACCCCTGAAATTTTGTTCTAGATCCGCCATTGTCTATCACATAATCTCATATAACATGGACATAGCTAAATGGAACACAAAATTACACAACATGATCCTAATAGCATGAAGCAATGGGAAATTCTCCATCTGTAGCTTTAGTTATTTTTTCTCTACATATCTCATTTGGTTTCATTTATTTATTTCAAATCTTAAATCTTGGATAAACACACCCTTTTTTATGTAATCTATACGCAGAGAAATAAAGCAGTTAAAGTTAACAAAGAAAATAGTACAAGAGATATAAGTGGATAGTTCTCAATTAAAACATAAACTTGATGAACCACTATAAACCCAGACATTCAACAAAACAATGAATTAATAGATTAGTGTACTAAAGCTATGGATGGGTAGACTAAAGTAATTTAAATATATGATTAGTAGACTAAAGCTACGGATAAGTAGATTATCAAAGCCTCCCAGTAAAAAAGTGTATTTCCCTAAAAGCAATCGCAAAGCAAAATCCACTTCAATTTTCTCTTCAACTTCCACTATGAATCTTGAAAGATTTCAAAGAAACATGTTACGAAATACGAACCGTAATGAGAAAGAAATATACACATGCAGCTAGTCAGTAACCGGAAAACCCTAACACCATTACACCAGTCGTGTACCATGAAGGAGATGACCGTAGCGGCATAGGTGAAATTGAATGTAAGGTGTGGTGAGTAATGAGTATGTAGGGTAAGAGCATTCACAGCTCGATCCCTATTTTTATGTGAGTGTGTGTCTTATATTATAGGGGATGATTGTGAGTGGTTGTGAGTGAAGGAGAAATAAAATTTATGGGGGTTGTACCGTGATTTCTCATATTTAGGGAATTTAGGGAATCATGATACAACCCCCAAAATTTTTTTAATATTTTGAAAGTGGTTGTGAGTAAATGATAGAGAAAATGTAATGATAAAAGTATGAAAATATATTATTTAATTTAAAAGTATAGAGGAAAAAATAGAGGTTTTTTGTATAACTATAGAAATGTGATGAAAGATGGATTGTAAATGCTCTAAGAGCATTCATAGTATGTTTCTCATTTTCATGTGAGAGTGTGCCCTATATTATCGGGATGCTTGTAAGTGGTTGTGAGTGAAGGAGATATTAAATTTATGGGATTGTACAATGATTCCTCATATTTGGGAAAACACGATACAACTCTCATAAATTTTTTAATATTTATAAAAGTGGTTGTGAGTAGATTAGAGAAAAATATAATAATAAAGATATAAAAAGTATTATTTAATTGAACGAAAGATACACGTGTCAGCACCACATTCATCCCCATCAATATTTTTTCGTTTTTCTCTCCTATTAAATAATAACATTAATACTAATAATATTATTTAATTCTTTTTTAGATTAAAAATAATTTAATAAATTAAGAAATATGTTCTTTTATTAATATTATTTATAAAGACACACACTTTTATAACACAAATATTTTTTATAAAACATCAAACTTTTCTAACAAGACGAAATACTTTAAAATTTGTGTTTATAAAAAGTAATCTTTTTATAAAACAAAAGTAATTAAATGTGAGAGTTATAATTTGAAAATGACATTTTTCTAAAATGATTTGTTTTGAAAGAAAATATTTAATTTAATTTTTTGAAAAAAATAAAAAATTAAAAAAACTGATATCATTGTTTTATTGCTTATAGTTCTTACTTATATATAAATTTACTCGTATTTTATCTTAGAATATTATTTTATAATTAATAAATTTACATTACATTTAGTATTTTATTTATTTAACCCGTGTAATACACGAGTTTACATTATATTTAATATATTTTCTTTTTGTGGTTTTTGTGATCCGATTATATTCTTGCTCGTAGAAACTCCATAAATTAATTTATCTTAGTTGCTCAATGTATACATTAGAGGTATGGGTTAAACAAAATAAATAAAATGCAATAAATATAACCAAATGACGCAATATAGTATAACAATGGACTTGTCTTTCTATCTATCAAGAACCGGAGCTCTCTTATACTAAATATAAAGGCATGTTTTTCAATGGATTTTTCACTGTTAAATACAATTCCAGAAATTTTCTAAACTTTAATTTGTTGCACTCGACATTTTGGGACACAACTACATCCCATAACTCTAGGTGTCAAAATCTACTCAACGTCAAATAACCATAGAGAGACAATCTCCCAATAAAGTTGTGGTCTTTATTTTTGCATTTGTGACTTTAGTGATTTAAATGGCATGGTACTATGTTACAACTAGAAAGCAGTTTACCTTTATCATGTGTAAGCTGAACAATTTCATTTGTTTTCATGCTAATTTATCTTTTGATGATTGTATTAGTAGTCACATGTTACAACTAGAAAGTAGTTTACCTTGTATGCATCGTATGTTGTTTGTTGATTAATAGAAATGGGTAGTATAACTTGGTATAACTTCGTAATGTGCACGTTGATGCAGATGAAAATGAGATTGAAGCACATGGTACCGCATCAGATCAGGAATATATGACTCATTTATAAGATGAAATTGCTGAGCAATTAATGTAAAATGTGGAATAAAAGATTTAAATATAATGTATATTGTTGGTTTTATGAATATTATTACAGTGTTGTATGACTTTTATTTAAATTTTAATGTTGAAATACTTTTTAAAGTTTAAAAAATAAGTTTACTTTAATTACAGAATATATTATTAGTTTGTAGATGTTAAAAAACAAACAGTTTTCTTCTTGCAAACTGCAGACGTTTGGTCCACCTCTTCTACTGCAGATGTCTGCATATGTGATTTGCAGACTGTAAACATTTTGTTGCAAAAAAAACAAACAACACCTTAGTTGTTGGTAATCTTATTGAAAACTCCAAAAAAAAAAAATAAAAAAATAAACACCTAACTCCAAAAGAAAAAACATATGTCACCTAACTTGCGTGCATCAAAATCGTGACTTGTATTCTAGTAATCCTAAAGAAACTTTTATGTTTCAAAATATATCCGGCTAGACAGATATTCTGTTGAAATGACGACCGGAAATAATACTATGTAAATCAAATTTACATTTAACAACTATAGTCATGAGACCATATTAATTTGCAATATATTATACAGATACAAATCTTATAAAAGTCAAGATGGTGAGTAACTGCAAATCACTAGCCATGATTCTTTCACCTTACGAAATGATCAAATAGGTCATCCATGTAGTTAAAATAATGTGAATAAGAATTAGTTAATAGTGTTTGACATGCACCATCTCAAATATTTTTGAAAAGTTTTGCTATCAAAATACATATCACACTTGTGGCAAATTCAGATTAAGTTTTATGCCTCAGAAAACAAACTTTTGTAAATAATCCATATTATTTTTACAAAAAAAAAAAAAAAAAAAAAAAAAAAAATCCAAGGGATATATTACATTTAAATCCCCATATGCACACTTTAATAACTTATTGTCTTTGTAGTCTTTATACGGTCACATGTTTTTCAACTATTAGAATGTAGCATTTGCCCGACAATATGAACTGTTGTTCTTTGCAAAATTAGTGTGCACTCATTGCACGTTTGGTCCCTGAAGATATATTCATCCAGTTATGCATCACATGAAGTTTAGACTAATTTTTAGTTTGAACTTTATAGACCGAAATGCAATGTTTACATAAAAGTTTATACGATCTTTATAATTATTAAAATGTGGAGATCAAACTTACAGCAACAACTACATAAAAGTTTAAACTAACTTTATAATTTTAAAGTCCAGATGCGAAATATGGAATTTGGTAAAGGGAAAATATTATAAAAAACCAACATATTTTCTGTTTTTTTCTCACAAAAGTCACTGTATAATTTTTTACACATAAAAATTTAAAATAATTTCTGTTTTGTATCATTAAAGCCACTCAATAATTTTTGCACGTAAAAAAACCAATATACTTTTTATTTTTTCACATAAAAGCCCCTCAACAGAAAATATGTTGGTATTTTACGTGCAAAAATTGTTTAAGGATTTTTATGTTTAGGGGTTGTTTTGTAAAAAATCTGAAAGCATGTTAGTTTTTTATGTGCAATAATTGTTAGGGGATTTTTATGAAGCAAAAAATAAGGTAAGTTGATTTTTTACATAAAAAAATTGTTCAGAGAATTTTGTAGAAAAAAACTGAAAATATATAGTTTTTTTATGTTATTTACTCTTTTGATAAAACCATATTTGATGATTTATATAGTTTTCTCTCTCTCTTTTTTTTTTTATTTTTATTTTATATTAAAATTCGCGGTTAATAAATAAATAAATATAAACATGGTTCTTCTTAGTTTCAAAACCTCAAAAACCCTTTATTTCTTCAGAAGCTTCTATCAGTTCTCTCCCTCTTTCAGTAATCAGTACTCAGTAGTCAATTCAACAGCAATTGATTCATCATTTCACATGGGTTTACGTCATTCTACTCTGCCTTCCTCTGAACATATTTTGTTTGTATATCCATATCCTCGGCACCTTAACGATCTCCAATCTGGGTTTTTTTGCGTGTAAATTTGACCATCATTGCTACCATTACTCGAGGTAAGATGGCTAACACGCTCCGGTTAGGGTTTTAGTCCATGGGTTTGAATTTATCCTTCGTTTATACGGTTTAATTGCACAGAGGTTGGTTTCCCTTGAGCTTAAAATTGGATATTAGGTGTTAGAGTTTCTGTGTGTATGCATATGCTTCACGAATTGGAATTGTCATATACGCTGGTGTGTTTTTAGCCATTTCTCGTTAGGGTTACCCTATAACAGGTACTAATGCATAAAGGTAGGGGATCCTCTATGCTCACATTTGATTTAATATGTCGCTCTGGGTTTATATTTTTGTTTACGTGCTTTATTAATGACTAGTTCTACATGCTGATGATTGGTTTTTAGTTTGTTGTTTTGTTTTTGGAACGATACACTATGGTTTTGGGGAGCAAGAAACCGTTCCAAGTGCGGTTTCTTTTTTAGCAGTTTCTTTCTCTTGACATGCAAGCATGATTTTCATGTTTTATTATAAACTTTATGCCCCTTTTGTCTATTCTATTGCTATTTACTTCTAGTGTCACTTGAGAGAGGCTATAATTCTTATGCATACAGGGGCGCAAATGTCTCGCGTGGGGCCTCTTCAGGAGTGTTTGGGGAGTGCTGCACTTCGAAATGAGAAAGCTGGTGGCATTGCTAGAAATGTTCCATCTTCTCTTTCAAACCGTAGGGACATAGATCTGATTTTAAGAGCAGCTGATGAGATTCAAGATGAAGAGCCCAACATTTCTAGAATCTGTATGTATTCCAATCTCAATTTCTTTCCATCTACTTATTTTGTATGCGTTGCATTACTAATAGTTAATGTTTCTGTTATCTTATTTCAGTGTGTGACCATGCTTATGCACTTGCTCAAAATCTAGATCCTAACAGTGACGGTAGAGGTGTGCTACAGTTCAAAACCGGTTTGATGTCAGTAATTGAGGTATGATTTCATGTCAATAGAATAAATTTCTTACCATTGCTGGCTAATTGTGTGAAATGACATGTTTCCCTTCTTTTCTAATAATTATTTGACAGCAAAAACTAGCAAAGGAGGATGCTCACATTGACCGAAGTCAAGACATGAATCACATAGTTGAGTTCTATAAGCATTACAGAGAAGATAATGTTGTAGATAAATTACGTGAGGATGAAATAGAATTGAGGGAATCACGTGCTTTTAGTGGAAACTTTCAAGAGTACGCATCTCTTTTCATCTTTTAGTATCTTATCTCTCTTTGTTCAAATTTAATCTTCTGATGTCTTATACACCTTTTTGTTATATAGAACGGATTAGAACGTAAAGCCGTCAAGAGAAAAAGGGTTGTCGCAACTCTTAGGCTGCGTTTGGTTGGAAGGAATGGAATGGAATGGAATGGAATGGAATTGAGAAACTAGTATAATTTTCAAGTAAAATTGTGTTTGAGTGAGCAATTAAAAGTAAACCAAAGGGAATATTTCACCTCAAATTCCCTTGGTTGTGGGATTTCAAAATCCTTCCACCTAGATAGGGAATTTGAAATCCCACAACCAAGGGAATTTGAGGTGAAACATTCCCTTGGGTTTTACATTTCATTACCCACTCAAACATAATTTTACTTGAAAATTATACTAGTTTCTCAATTCCATTCCATTCCTTCCAACCAAACGCAGCCTTAAAGTCTTGGGAACTGTAATTGAGCAGCTTTCTCGGAATGCTTGTCCCGAGGAAGTAAGAAGTTTGATTCCTGAAGTGGTTTTTTAAGTTTATATATATATATATATATATATATATATATATATATTTGTAATTGTACTTATTTTTAGTAATTTGAGCTTATGCATGAACCAGATTCTAATGGTTACTCCAATTTTTCAGGTCAAACGGCTGATTGAATCTGATGCAGCTATGACAGAAGGCCTGACTGCTTATAATATTATTCCTCTTAGTGGTCATCCAGTCATAAATGATATTACCGCGTTCCCCCTGGTGAATTTGATATATCTTATATCCTTATTGTTTAATTCTATACTCTTTTTATATTTATTAATTGTTAGTGCTATATGACTTGCCCTGAATTTATACTCAGGTACGTGCCGCATTAGCATCATTGAAGGACTTTAGTGGTCTCCCAAATCTTCCAGGAAATTTTTCCATACCTGATGCTAGAAGTGCTGACGCTCTTGACTTTCTGCGCTTTGTTTTTGGATTCCAGGTTGTTATTGATGTAATATGGAAATTAAAGCTATGTTTGAGAATTAGGAAATGGTATTTCTTTGAGTTCCCCTTTCAATATTTTGTGCAAGTGAGTAAAAATGGTGTTTCACATCATAAGTCTAGAGATGTGCTATTTTAAAATTTGACAAATTAGATATTATCTCTATATGATTTTCAAACTTGTTTGAATAGTGTTAGTCATGTGTTTAGGGTTACAATAAAAGGTCCTTTATATATATAGGGACAATATTACATATTAACCCTTAACTATTCATTAATAATAACCTAGTCTAATATTCTCCCGCAAGCTAACCTCGGGGGAGATTTAGCTTGAAATCTAAAACCAAAAAAACTAAAACCATAAAAAAAGGAAAATAAGTAAAGTAAATATTGGTCTTGTTTAATATCTGATCCAGGACACTAAAGTTCAACACCACCACTTGATTACACCATCACCTCTCATCGGACCCCATCATGTCCATTCAAAGTACGGGTTTTGTCTCCCTTGTTTAATCCGACAACCATGCTTGCCGGTCGTAGTCGCCGAATGTGGTGTGAGACACCAGTATTTTTTCTCTTGCTACCGCGTTGTATGCGATGTGAGACTGAAACTCTATATGTTCTGCTCCTATGAACAACCACACCTGAAATTGTTGCACGAAGTTGCGCCGCCCTCATATGGCGGAGACTTTGTTGTATAGCAGCGCTAATGAAGGTGAAGCATCATGTTGTATGTAATGATGGGTTGAGATTGAAGAGAAGGAGCGGCGGTGATTGTATGTGGTGTGCGGCGGCTAGGATTAGGGTTTAGCGGCGGCTAGGGTTAGGGTTTAGTGATGGCTAGGGTTGGGGTTTAGTGACGGCTAGGGTTAGGGTTTAGCGGCGGCTGTGGTTGTGTGAAAGGACAGAGACGACGCCGGTTTGTATTCGCATGTTAAAGGTGAAGATGGTAGTGGTGGTTATGTAACAGAAGCTGGTGCTACTAAGGTGGTGTGAGAGGGTTGTTGTGATGTTGTGAAGATGAGAGGTTGGAGGTTGGAGGCTGGATTTGAACCATGTTGGTTAATAAGAAAGAAAAAAAGAAGAGGAGCAGTGATGGATGGTTGGACAGGGCGACGGCGGCCGGCCGCCCTGATTACGGTTCTGACGATGATCGAGCACTTCTGGCTCTGATATCAAATTAAGCCTTGTAATTATAATTGTATTAAGTAATTGTGTGTTTAAGGTTACATTATAGGGTCCTTTATATAGAGGACAATATTACATAATTAACCCTAAACTATTCATTATTAATAACCTAGTCTAATACTATATAATTTATTAATTAATAATTGTAACTTTAATCCATTGGCCAATAGTTAAAATGGTTTGTAAATCCCTTAAATTTTGTCTTTTGCCTTTGTAGTATAGATGTCAACAAGGAAAAGAGACTACATACTAACAACTTAATAGTGACACTCTTAACTTTCACATTCCTTGCCAAGTGCAACCTCGCTCTTTTAATTACCACCTGATTTCGACTAGATTTTGACTAGATTTCACTCAAAATGATGATTATGAGCAAAATTGGGAAACTAATGGACTCGAGTGAAAATTAAGTGTAAATATATGATGATTTTGCCAATAGATTGCCCTTGACAAATAAAAGTGAAAGTTGAAAGTGCCACTAGTCAAATTGGCGCTATGAAATATTATCGGTCAATGTCTTATTTTGGATTTTTTAAATCCAGTTTGTCTTAAAATATTTACATGGAAACTTGATCATTCTTTGAAGTTCATGATGATATATAGTTGTTGAACTTCATGAGGATCTAAAATTATTAAAGGCCATGAAGATGGGCTGGTTTGACTTACTTATTGACCTGGATATTTGTAATATTTTTGTTGTTGTTTGGCAGAAAGATAACGTGTCGAATCAACGGGAGAATATAGTTAATCTTCTTTCAAATGAGCAAAGTCGACTTGGTTCTCCTGACCAACATGAACCGGTATATAGTTTATTTTATAAATAGTATCTTTAGATAAGAAAACAATATCTAATTAATAACCTGTTAAATTGCTATGTTTATAATGCGTTTTTTTAATTTGTTCTAGAAATTGGATGAGCATGCTGTGGAGAGTGTCTTTTTGAAGTCTCTTTATAACTACATCAAGTGGTGCAGCTACTTGGGTATCCCACCAATGTGGAGCAAGTATGACATCTAAGAATATCTAAATAATTGTTGATGCACTTCCATGATAATGAAGCTAAACTACTTTTTTGACAGTTTGTAAATCCCTTAGTTTTTGTCTTTTGCCTTTGTAGTATGGATGTCAACAAGGAAAAGAAAGTACTATTTATATCTTTGTACTTTTTAATGTCAACAAGGAAAAGAAAGTACTATTTATATCTTTGTACTTTTTAATATGGGGTGAAGCTGCCAATGTTAGATTTCTTCCCGAATGCTTATGCTACATATTCCATTGTGTGAGGATCTTATATGGTTAGATTTTTCAATAAATTTTGATTCCAATATTTTAGATTGATCACTCAAATTTTAATCAACAGATGGGGGAAGAGTTGGATGATATATTGAGGCTGCAAGTAGCAAAATCAGCAGACAGTTGTGTTAATGAAAAGGGAGTTTCATTTCTTGAACAAGTCATTTGCCCTCTTTATGATGTTATGGCTGTGGTATGTCAAGCATATTTCAAATATGTTTTATTTTGTCACTTACTTGGCAATATTCAGATCTGAGTTTATTCTAGTAGATATTTGGACACAAAAATCATTGGTAAGATGTTAGCCAATTGGTCACAGAATCACAAAGACAACAGTGATTTTTGGGGAAGACCGCCCCGACTCTTTTCTGTATTTTATTAAACCGAAAACCGCACTTTAAACACTAAACGATGCACCTCTTTTATATTAATCCTAACCTTAATTACTAAGAAAACGCAGCTCAAACACAGCTGGAATGACGGCCCATTCACATCCAAAACAATTTCACCCTATTCTTTCTTGGTTCACCCGTATGCACCCTTGAACATCAAGATTACTTTCTTACAAACTGTATTGAATCAGATATGCACCGTATACCTTTTTCTTGTTTTTACCTATTTTTGAGTGAAAGTTTGAGATTTTGATGAATTGTTAAAAGACGCTATTGCCATTTCTAGATTTTGGTTTTGTATTTTTGTGCATGTGAAGAATTTTATTAGAGGTGGCAATTTCAACACATATATTTATGAAAGTGGTATCTGGGTTATGATTTATCTCTAACTGATCAAAGGCCAAATTGCTAAAATAAAAGAAATTTAGTTTAAAAGAAAACGGTTGAAAGTGGCTTTAAGTGTATCTTTAATTAAACTTGGTATTAGAGATTGTCAATTGTATATTGTGTATTTCAAAGATGTACAAGAGAGTCCTTATATAGAATACAATCAGCTAAATATAGTAAACTGTAATCTAGCCTTATCACAATCCTTGACATATGTAAGCATATAAATTATTGTCTAACATCTTCTAGTGCATAGCTTGTAAATAATTTTATTGAAAAGATTATTCTTGGAAATTTGACGGCATTTATTTATAATCTAATTTTTTTGACAATTAAACTGATCCATATGGGATACCCAATGATTGACCTTTTTGATGCCATCCGCTTTTTACTTGATTTTGCAGGAGGTTGATAACAACAAGAACGGAAAGGCTCCTCATTCCGCGTGGAGAAATTATGATGATTTTAATGAGTATTTTTGGTGGGCTTTATTTTTCTGAATATTTTAAGTAGAACGGTTTTATATTATTCTGTCCCACTAGGTTAGATACCCGTGTAACACAGTTGAAATAGAAAAATTATATGATACATTATATATATGTATAATCTAATATATGTTACAGATATCATAATAATGAAATTATTACATATAACAAACATATTCAAGTTATAAATAATAATATAGAAAAGAAAAAGATAATTATTCTTCATAAATGTCTAAAACCTCTTTATATACCATTTTAAAATATTTTAGTTTTAACAATGCTTAGTTAGAAATTAGATTGTATTTTAACAAAATTGAGTCTCATTAAAGAATTTTTGATGAAATGTTTGTTTTTTTCTAGAAAGTAGTTAATTTGATTAATATAGTAGTAAATGAGCATCTTAAGGAAATTTATTTAAGTTTTATTGTGGTGAGGAACAATCCTAGGTGGAGCCTAGGTGGAGATGATGTGGATAGGCTAGAAAATAGCCATGTGGCTTATAGTCATTTTGGTTTATCAAAGAAGATTTCATGCTTTTCTTCTTTTTTCCAGGTCCCGTAGTTGTCTTAAACTTGGTTGGCCTTTAGACAAAAAATCATCTTTTCTTTTGAAGCCATCGCTAAGGTCAAAGGTATCTAAACAACAATAATATTTTCTTTTTGAAAAAGCACATGTTGCTTTATAACTTTTTCTGACCACCTTTGACTTTTCAGTTGCAGGATATATTGAAAATTAAAGTTACTAAGCGTCGTGGGAAGACCTCATTTGTTGAACATCGCACGTTCTTTCATCTTTACCATAGTTTTCACCGCCCGTGGATATTCCTTTTCATGATGTTTCAGGTTGAACTCATTTTCACAACTTCTTTTGACTTTTGAATTTTCAGATACTAAACCTTTTAGTCCTTCACAGGCGCTTACGATAATAGCATTCAGTGATGGGAAAGTCAACTCCAAGACGGCACGCTTAATTCTTAGTCTTGGCCCTACCTTTTTTGTTATGAAGCTTTTCCAAAGTAGGTTTTTGTGTTTATTTTCTTGCATCTTCATCTAATGAACAATGTGTTTTGTAGACTTCTTGTTTTTAATTTCTTATTGTTATCTTTGTTAGGTGCATTGGACATTGTGATAATGTATGGTGCCTATTCTACAACAAGACTCTTGGTTGTTTCAAGAATTTTTGTTCGTTTCATTTGGTTTAGCATTGTTACCATGTTCATATGCTTCCTTTATGTGTAAGTACTTATTTTATTTAGTTTTCTTGTACGTATATATTCCAGTTATTTTTTATCTACTTTGAAATCATAACAAGGTTTGCTTTATGCTGTCTCATTTCAGGAAAGTTCTACAAGAGACGAACAATTCAATTTTGGGGTCGATTGTTTTCGAAATATATATATTATCTTTAAGCATCTATGCTGGAATCAATTTCTATCGGAGCACTTTGGCACGGTTGCTATTTTGTCACCATTTGTTTAATTGGTGTGATTATTTGTATGTAGTTCGTTTCGTCAAGTGGATTCATCAGGTTGACATTTTTTATTCTTTTGATTCTGTTTTATATTCTTTTTACATGTGAACAATGATAACATTTCTTGTTTGATCTGTATTTTAAGGAGCATTATTATGTTGGACGTGGCATGTTTGAGGCAACAACTGATTATATCAAGTAATTATTTCATCAACTCAGCCATTTTCTTTTTTTCTAATTCTTGTTTTTTTTTGGTAAGTAATAATCGTATTGGTAATGTGTTGTAAGTTTAGGTATATGGTTTTTTGGCTTGTTGTATTAGGGGGCAAGTTTTAGTTTACATATTTTCTTCAGGTAGGTGATATTGTTTTGATCTTTTGCATGTAATATGTTATTTATGCTTTATTGATTTTTTTGTGTCATTGAATGGTTATGCAGATCAAACCCCTGGTGGAAGCAACAAGGAGTATAATTAATTTTCAAGATGTGCGTTATTCTTGGCATGATTTCTTTTCAAAAAGTAAGCCACACGGGTATTTTGAAGATTTAATTAAAATTGCCAAATTGAACCTTGTGTATACTTCTACTATTCTTTTTTAGTCATTGGATTCTAGTAATGGTTATTTGCTTGATATTTTACTTCATGATTTGACATACAGACATCCAGAATATCTTTACTATTGCTAGCTTGTGGGCACCTGTGTTTAGTGTAAGTTGGCATTTTGCTGTTATATTGCAACATGTATTAATGATAATAACTTCACTTCTATATGGTGCTCCGCCATCTTATTTATTGCAGATCTATCTTCTGGACATCCACATCTTTTACTCCATTATATCTGCTGTTGTGGGTGTCCTTTTTGGTGCTAGAGATCGTCTTGGAGAGGTACGTGTGATAAATGAAATGCCTCATTTACCTTGTTTTTATGTATTATCTTTGGTTTTGAGGAATTGCTGCTGATAGTAATGATAATTTTATTTGTAATACTATTACATATTATGTTATCAATTTATAGTAGCAATATATAAAGATCTGTAGTTCCCTTATCTTTATTTGTTGACTTAAGGTTTGGCTATGTCTTTGTTTTCTAATGCTTTCAGATTAGGTCTTTGGGTGCTGTTAACAAACTCTTTGAGAGGTTCCCTGAGGCATTTATGAATAAACTGCACGTTCCTATAGCTAACAGGTGGTCTTGAGAGTTCTTTCTGTCACAGATATTTGTTGATTATAACGATGTCTTTGCTGTATTAATATTCATTTATGTTTTGCAGGAATTCCCCTACAGTAACTGGGCAGGTGGCTGATCATGCCCATTCTCATTACTTTAATTAGAATGTTTGATTTTACACTATTCGTCTTGGTGTACAATTTTCTTTAAAAAGTGTTACTTGCCATTTTCACATGAAATGTTATGTCCTTATGCTTTTGTCACAGAGAGTTAAACCCCCCCTCTCCTTTTGTTCTCTTTTGAAGGTTCTGAAGAAAGATAAGTTTGACGCTGCTCGCTTTTCTCCCTTTTGGAACGAGATAGTGAATAATCTGCGAAAAGAAGATTATATTACTGATTTGTGAGTATTTATTTTTTCAGCGTCATTAATTTTCTTTCTTTTCATCATTACTTTATGATGCATCTTGGTTTCAGGGAAGTCGAATTGCTTAAAATGCCTAAATTTACGAACTTTGTTTCTATGGTTCAGTGGCCTCTCCTAGCCAGCAAGGTTATTCTGATTATTTGGTCCACATATTGATTCTTTTTCTTCTCATCTATGGTGATTTTTCTATAAACATATATTTTATTATATTTAGATATTTCTTGCTAAGGATATAGCCACCGAGTGCGACTCACAAGAACAACTGTGGGATAGGATTTCAAAAGATAATTACATGAAATATGCAGTTGAAGAGTGTTTTGAGACCATCAATCTGATTTTGACCTTAGTTTTTGATGTGGATGGCACGTTGTGGTAAGTGCAAAGTCAAGTGTTTAGACTATATATCTTGGTAGTTCTTTAAGCTAGAGCTGAAAAAATTGGCAAGTAAATTGGGTCGGCTGGGATGGAATGATGCACAAACACTTTCTTTTTCTTTTGTCTTATACTTAATGTGCTAAATATATTTAAAATTGCTATATCACTACACTGGTAATCTGAGTTTCAAATAAACCTAGTAACACGCCTGTGCGCTTTGCGTCGCATTAAACCACTGAAAAAATAACGTCCTTGAAAGTTTATAAAAGTTTGAAACAATGCTGGCGTGGTGAAGTGGGTAAAGAGAAGCGTATGAAAGCTAGCGTCTTCAAAACTCTATATCAAAAAAATCTGGGGACCACAGGTACCATTTGTGCAATTTTCTTTAAAGGAATAAAAAGAAGAAAAACCCATCGACCTTAGTTCTTAAGGTATAGTATAGTATAATTAGTTAGGAGGTTTACGCATTTTGAATACACTTTGGGTAGCTTACCTGATTCGATTTCTTGATAATTTATAAAACTTACCATTTGTCCTTGGAAACAAAGTATAACTTGAATCAACCCGATGGTTAGAATTGCCACCTCCAATCAAGTAGTTTACGCTCTTTTTCTTCTGCAGGGTTAACAGAATAGTTTCTGACATTAAAGAATGTATACAGAAAAGAAGCATTTGCTCTGACTTCCAACTGAATAATCTGGCTCTTGTTATTCAAAAAGTTACTGTACTTCTGGGAATTTTGGTCAGTATTTATTTATTTATTTATCATTTTAGATAACATATACTCTTTCAATTTCTTTTTTACTTAAAATAGTGTGGTTTGCATGCTACATGCATAGAAAGAAGTTGAGACGCCTGAACGGAATACTGATGCTGTCAATGCTGCTCGAGATCTTTATGATGTTATCCAGCATGATTTTTTGAGTGTGCATGTGAGGTGTGTGCCAACAATAAGCTTTGATTTCTTATATGTTGTTAAATTTGTAACTACTTTCCTAACACATGTTTGACCAGATTTTTGTTTCCTTTAACAGAGAAACTTATGCCACTTGGAGTTTGTTGACAAGATCATTGACGCAAAACGACATGTTTTTAGAGTTGAAGTGGCCAAGAGACCCTGAATTGGTATGTTGACTCTTGTACAAATCAAACTTGCTAATTTACCAATCCTTTTTTTTAATGTTTTCTTAAGTTCATTTTTTATGTTATAATTTTTTTGAATTTTGAAGAGGTCACAAATTCGGAGGCTACTCTCACTTTTAACCATTAAGGATTCAACAGTAAATGTTCCTAGAAACCTAGAGGCTAGACGTAGGTTGGAGTTCTTCACAAATTCACTTTTCATGTCAATGCCTAGAAGGCTAGAACCAAACCTGTGCAGGAAATGTTGTCTTTCAGGTAAAACCTTTCTTTGGTTATTTTTAATTTATACTACAATAAACACTCATTGGGTGCTGATAAGTTCTTCAATGTTCCAGTGTTTTGACTTCATATTATTCGGAGACTGTTCTGTATAGTATCGATGAGCTTGTTAAAAAAAATGAAGATGGGATTTCAATTTTGTTTTACCTGCAAAAGATTTATCCAGGTATTTTGGCTTGCATGTTTTATTAGAGAAGGGGGGAGGGGGTTTGGTGTCTTGTTTGAAAGTGGTTACATGATATTAAATAAAATAAACCGTTGAAGTTAGCCCCGCAATGCAAATCGGAAGTTCATCACACATTAAGATGGAATGCAGGGGTATTATGGATTAAATGAATAAAATGCCAATTCATCTGGATTTTGCAGATGAATGGAAAAACTTTCTTGCTCGAATTGGCCATGATGAAAATACACACGAGTCAGTTCTTATTAATAATGAAGTTGTTAACCTTGAACTTAGGTTTTGGGCGTCGTATCGCGGACAAACATTAGCAAGAACTGGTATTAAACAGTATTATATTTTGTAAACATATTCACGTAACATAATTCTTGGAACTCACAACATTTTTGCTAGCTTTTCATCATTAACCTTGTGTTTAACCGTATATCCAGTTCGAGGAATGATGTACTACCGAAAAGCTCTAATGCTTCAAGCGTATTTGGAAAGAATAATTGTTGGAGGTTCGAGTATTTTACCTTCTAGATTTTTTTATTGCTATTGTTGTTATTCTTATTATTATTTTTTTTAATTCATTATTCTTGTAATTTAACATGGGGTATGCTAGATACTGAAGCTACAGTTTCTGCTAATGAAGCAACTGATACTGAAGGATTTGAGTTTTGTCCAAACGCACGAGCTCATGCTGACCTAAAGTTTACGTATGTTGTCACGTGTCAAATTGTCACACCATAGGATTGGAGCCGAAGGCAGCGAGACACGAAGTTCCGTAAGTAGTGTTTCAAGCCAGGTCAATTCAACCACCGTATCAGCCAAGGCCTTGTACTCAGATTCAGTAGATGACCGAGATACAGTCTTTTGTTTTCTGGCTAACCATGAAACTAAATTTGACCCGAGATAAATAGCATATCCCCCCGTGGATCGACGGTCATCTGGGCACCCAGCCCAGTCGGCATCAGAGAAAGCGGTCACGGGTGGTCCAGTAACATCCGTGTAGGCATGCAAAACAGGAGATGAGGAGCTAGAAAATTAAAAGACCATGATCCGTAGTCCCGTGTAGATATCTTAGGATGCGTTTGACAGCGGACAAGTGATTGTCAGTAGGGGAATGCATGAATTGGCAAACTTTATTAACCGCAAATGTAATATCAGGCCGTGAAAGAGTAACATACTGTAATGCCCCAACCATTTGTCGGTATTTGACCTGGTCATCGAAAGGAGAGCTATCACCGAGAGAGAGAGCAGCACCTGTGGTGCAAGGTGACGGAACCGATTTGGACTGAGATAGGTTGGCACGGTCCAACAATTCATTAATATATTTGTGTTGTGAGAGAATGAGATCAGAACCTTGACGAGCCACCTCAATGCCTAGAAAGTAAGATAAGGGCCCCCATGTCTTGTATCGGGAACGATTGGCTGAGACGTTGTACCACATGATTAATAGTCTGGTTGTTGTTACCTGTCAAAATAATGTCATCGACATACACTAGCATATACATAAGTGTCCCATTTGCCGAATAAATAAACAAAGAAGGATTTGTTTTAGATCCCCGAAAACCGAGAGCAGTCAAGGCAGATGAAAACCTGTCAAACCACGCCCGAGGTGCCTGTTTGAGACCATACAAGGATTTATGTAAGAGGCACACATGGTTCGGTTTATCAGGGTCAACAAACCCTTGTGGTTGTTTGAGATACACTGTTTCCTTCAGGTCACCATGTAAGAAGGCGTTTTGAACGTCAAGCTGTCGTAAGGACCACCATTGGGTAACGGCTAATGATAAAACAACCCTGATTGTGGTGGGTTTCACCACAGGACTAAAGGTTTCAGTGTAGTCTATACCAAGTTGTTGACTGAAGCCTTTTGCAACCAGTCGCGCCTTGTAGCGCTTAATGTGCCCATGTTGGTCGCGTTTGATTTTGTATACCCATTTGCAATCAACAACATTTGTGTTTGGAACACGAGGGACCAAGGACCACGTACCATTACGGATAAGAGCGGGATATTCATCCGCCATAGCCTTACGCCAGTGAGCTTCTCGGTTGGCAATGGCAAAGGTGGTAGGTACGGTGTTGGTTGTAGTGGAGGTATGAAAGGAGGAGGGATTGTGGGGTTTGGTTTGTTTGGGTTGGGGGCGTAAGTTAGGTGGTCGCTTGCGTTCTATGGGAGGCGGGGGTGGTGGGGGTGGTGTAGGCAGAGTAGGCGATGAGGAAGGTGGTTGGTCAGATTGTGTAGTTTGGTGTTGCGGCTGGTCAGGTGGAGTAGGTTGAGAGTGAGGTGGCAATGGGGTTGGTTGTGTAGTTTGGTTTTGTGGATGGTCAGGTGGAGTAGGTGGAGTAGGTGGAGTAGGTGGAGATGGAGGTTGGTGTTGGTTGTAACGGTCAAAGGCTGGAACTGCAGACGTCGGTGATGTTGTGGACTGACGAGAGTAGGTATAAGCAGGGTGGTTGGTGGTTTGTGTAGAAGTAGGGCAAACGAGTGGTGGGGAGGTATTAGGTGGAGATTCCATGTTGGTGTGTAAAGGAATGGAATCCATAGGGTAAGAGGAAACGTATGGGTTGGGTGAGGTGGGAGGCTCGGTGGGTTGAGACAGAAAAGGAAAAATGTGTTCATGGAAGCGAACGTGACGCGCAATATAAACGCGTTCAGAGACAGGGTCAAAGCATCGATAGCCGTGATGAGAGGTGCTGTAACCAAGAAAAACACACGGGGTAGATCGGAAATCCATTTTGTTCGGATTATAGGGACGGAGGTGAGGGAAGCATTGGCAGCCGAAAACCCCGAAGGAAGGAAAAATCTGGAATCCGTTTGAACAAGTGTTCAAAGGAGGAAATATTTGAGTTTGTACGGGAAGGCATGCGATTGATTAAATAAACTGCAGTTTCAAAAGCATAGTGCCAAAAACGTTGAGGAACATGAGATTGTGCCATTAGGGTTAGACCGGTTTCAACAACGTGGCGGTGATGTCGTTCAACGACACCGTTTTGCTCGCTGGTGTGAGGACAAGAGAGACGATGAACTATGCCAATGGAAGCAAAAAAAGAAGAAAGGTTCCTGAATTCCCCACCCCAATCAGTTTGCACGGTTTTGAGTGTAGTGGAGAATTGTCGTTCGGCCATAGTTACAAATTGTTTAAACGTTGCAAACACATCAGATTTTCGTTCTAAAGGAAACAACCACATAAATTTAGAAAAGTGATCAACACACAATAAAAAATAGGTATGGCCATCAAACGAGGTGACAGGAGCTAGTCCCCAAACATCACAGAAAATTAAATCCAAAATATGAGTACTTTTGTAAGCAGAAGACAATAAATTAAGTTTGGAAGATTTTCCAACTAAACATGAATCACAATGATAATTATAAGTCTTTGCAGAAATGGGTAAATGATATTTTGAAAGCATAGTTTGAAACAACTGGTGGTGTGGATGTCCTAAGCGTTGATGCCATGTGGTTGTTAAAGCACGAACAGTAGAGAAAGCAACTTTAGGAATTGACTGATTTGTTGGAAGTTGGATCGAGTAGAGTCCACCGTCACTTGGACCCGTGAGGAGGATAGTATGAGTAAACTTGTCCTTCACAGAAAAGAAATTTGCATGAAATTCAAAATAAACATTATTGTCTTGACAAAATTTTTGTACGGAAAGGAGGTTTTTCTTGATTTTAGGTACATGAAGGATATGGTTTAGGTAAAAGGTTTTGTTGGGTGAGGAAATTTGTGAGGTACCAATATGTAAAATGGGTAGGGCCTTACCATTACCAACACGTAGATTGTCATCACCATAATAAGGCTCGGCGGAGTCAAAACCAAACATATCCGGTGCTACATGATTGTTGGAGCCTGTGTTTGGAAGCCATGACGAAGAGACTTGTGAAGCCATGACGAAGAGACTTGTGACTGATAGTCAGCATAATTAGCCGATGGTTGTCTCGGCCGAAGAGTAGACGGGTCTCTATTCGGGCATTGAGATGGTACATGCCCAATACCACACCTGTTACAAGTTCCATAAACAGTGTTTTGGTTAGAAGCCCAACTGAACTGACCTTGGTTGCGAGTGTTGCCATTCTGATTGCGGTTGTAGCCACGCCCACCACGCCCACCACGGGGTCCTCGGCCGCAGCTGAAGTTGGAGTGACCAGACCTGTTGGTGTAAAAGGCCTGAGGGGCAGTGGCGTGGGACAACCCAGAGGAAGGCTGCAGTTGAAAACCTAAACGAGCAACCAGTTGTTGAAGTGCCTGAATAGTATCATTTGGAACAGTAGAGGGGCCGGCTGCAGTGGTAGCCGTGAAGGCTTGAACAGGTGGGATGGCAGTGGCTGGTTTCTGGATCAAAAAATCATGATCTGCAAGAAGAGCAGGTAGCTCAGAAAAGACAGCAGTAAATTCTCTCGATAGAAGGCTTTGTTTGACTCCATTATACTCTTCACGAAGGCCTGCAACAACTAGCATAACAAGATCCTTTTCAGGCATAGGTTGACCAATATTTGCGAGGGCATTTGCATACTCTTGTGCCCTGGCAAGGTATGCTGTGGCTGTCTCATCTCCTTTCATCTGGATTTTCAGAAGTTGTGTTTTTAAGGTGAATTCTCTTGAAGAAGTGTATGGGGCATAAGCTTGTTCAAGACCAAGCCAAAGTTCACGTGAGGTGGTACCTTGAACATGCTGGAAGGATTTTTCAGAGATGGTTGAGAGTATTTACATGCGAACATGAGCATCATTACATAACCAGGTTGTGTAATTAGGGTTTGGTTTGGTGACGGCAGCAGCGGCTTCAGAAGTTCCTGGAGAAGAAAGAGTTGAAGGAGGGCAAGGAATGCTTCCATCAACATAACCGAATAGACTATGTGTAGCAAGAAAAGGCTGGATCATTAGTTTCCAATGACCATAGTTGGTAGGAGAGAGGGTGAAGCCAAACTTATGTGAGTTGTGGGCTGTTTTTTCAGTGGTGGTGAAGGCAACAATCTGATCGGCAGCCATTGTGGGTCGGTTCAAAGAAAAGAAAAAAAAAATGCAGGGTAGGTAAAAACAAAAAACAGCCTTTGTGTGGCTAGGTGACGGCAGAAAGAGCAAGGTAAAAACCCTAGGCTCTGATACCAAATTAAACTGGTATAAAATTGTATAATGATTGTGTTAAATATTAGAGTACAATAGGATCATATATATAGATCTATACTAGGGTATTAGGCCCGGCTACCAAATTATATAAAATTGTATAATGATTGTGTATTGATTGTGTTAAATATTAGAGTACAACAGGATCATATATATAGATCTATACTAGGGTACTAGGGCCGGCTGCTATATGTCATGGGCCGGGCCTAATATAACCTAAGTATATCAACTAATAGTCATTGTGCTATACATACACTGTACTCATACATTATGTTAAAATAAAAAAAGGAACAACGATTTTGAGCTAGGGGTCTTGTTGGGAGCAGCCTCTCTTTCTCCTGGGTTAGAGGTTGCCCTCATCTCTCACCCTCCGTAGACCTTACTTTTATGAGTGGGGTATTACCGTGCATGTTTGTTTGTGATGCTTTGTTAGTACACTTTCCAGGACTTTCAACTTGTTGATTTCTTGACCTGTTTCGCATGTTCCCTTTTAGACCATTTTTTCTTATCTTTCCTGTTTGTCATGTTAGAGATAAACATAGTCCAAATCAACGCTTTCATAGATAAATGGGTCATTACCACCTCAATTACTGCAATCTAACAAAATTTGATTCCAAAACAGTATCATGCAACCGGACGGGGATTTGTTGTGCGCCACGTCAAATTTTCAGAGAATTACAGGCTTTATTCACATAAGTCATTTTGTCAAAGGGTCTCTCTCTCTCTCTCCCCCCACCCCACCCACACATCCGTGCGCACACACTTTTGCTGTCACACGTCTGATATATAATATCTACTGAAACAGATTGGAAGTGGTTCTATTGTTGGTGGTATGCTTTTCTTATGGGTACAACCAAGCTAGTGCAACAGGCTGCATTCTTCTTAGTAGCGGTTGTTCTATGGCAATTTCATGGCTTTTTGCTCCATATTTGTTTAATCCATCTGGTTTTGAGTGGCAAAAGTAAGTCTTTTCTGTTCGGAATCATAAATCATATGAATGTAAAAGAAATATTTCATTCTATTCTATTGATTAACATCAGAAGATGTAAATATCTATAACCTAATCATATCCAGAACTAATTGTTATTCATAAATAGGAAAACTAATTGTTATCTAGAAATCAAGATGATCATAAAACCTGAATATTTATCTTCCTTTTATGATTTTTAGGACTGTTGAGGACTTCCGGGATTTGACAAATTGGCTCTTCTACAGGGGACGAATTGGTGTCAAAGGAGATAAATGTTGGGAAGCATGGTGGGATGAAGAATTGGTACGTCCTTACGATATGAATATACCCCCATAGTTTTGCTTTTGCAAGTTCCATTTTTGTTTTCTGTAGTGCATCTGTATTATTTGGAGTAATACTGATGTAGCAGGTCCCATTTATCCATTTACTATGAAGAAGGGACATACAAGATGACAAATGAAGAATTAGGGAAAATGTTTTCCAATGAGCTGTTGTAGTTTAATATATATATTTTTATTTTATTTATGGCTTTCTAATTATTGTGAAACATAATTTGCAGTCACATATCCGAACACTAGGAGGAAGGGTTGTGGAGACTATTTTGAGCCTACGGTTTTTCATTTTCCAGTATGGAATTATTTATAAGTTGGACGCTCAGGGATCAAATACGTCATTATCGGTATACTGCTAATATTACCGATCCATTATTTTGATGTATATGGAGTGTTAAATATGTATATTTGTGCAGGCGTATGGATTATCATGGCTAGTACTTCTGGGGCTTATAGTCCTCTTTAAGGTATACAAAGTTTTAACATTAGATCGTAAAATGGTGCGTATTCGAAAGAGCGTATCTTAAAATGCCGCTTTTCTTGTATCAACAGATTTTCACATTCAGCCAGAAATTATCGGTCAATTTTCAAATGATCTTGCGATTCATACAATGGGTTGCTTTCATGCTACTCATCGTTGGTATAACCCAAGCCATTGCACTTACTTCTCTTACCTTCGTATTTGCTTCCATCTTGGCTTTCATACCCACCGGTTGGGGTATACTTTCGGTATGTTTTCTTCACTTTTATTAACATATTCATTTTGTGGTTTCCATTTATAGGTTTTAGCTATAACTGGTATAGTTTTGTTCCAGATCTGTGTGGCTTGGAAACCTGTGTTGAAGAAGATTGGATTATGGAAATCAGTTTGGTCTCTTGCTCAGTTATACGATGCGGGAATGGGCGTGCTTATCTTCGTTCCCATTGCTTTTTGTTCATGGTTTCCTTTCATCACAACGTTCCAAACCCGATTAATGTTCAATCATGCTTTCAGTACACGTTTGGAAATTTCTCTTATTTTAAAAAACCCAAATTCCGGTTTGTAGTTTATCTATGTCGGCTTTTGTGAGAGAGATCATCAAATTTCTTTCAAATTTCTTTTGTGATCTCTCAAATGAAGGCATAGATCACCTTGCTAACACTTCTTTCTAAGACGGTTGTTGTCTCGAGGTACTTTTTACTAATCCATGTAGTTATCGCCTTTACAAATTTCCCCTGACGTGTAGGGTTACTATCTTAGCATTGCTTAAGTGTTTGATAACAGACATTATTATAATGTTAATTCCCTTCTCTTCTATCTTGAATCTATGTTTTAAGACTTTTTTTTCTGCAACAGGTTAAGTCCAAGTGTTGTGGAAAGGTACTTTAAATAAATACGTGAGACACTTCTTAAAAAATGTCTAGAGGTCATATGGTTGGTCCCTGCAGGCGTGCATCATCTTAGACCTGTATTTTAGTTAATAACTTTCTCTTTACCTTTTATAAAAAAATAAAAAAAAAATGGTGAAACCCTAAATTAAGGCTTTTTTTAAAACCCGGGACTAAAACCCGAGTTGGCTTGGATTCGAACTCACGAAGAGAGAAAAAAATCTTCTATCGCCTTACCAACTCCACTAAAGGATGATGGTTTTTTATTCGTTTGTTTAATGCTTGCATTTTGTACTTTGGGAATTATGAGAAAAACCAACACCAAAAACTTTTCCCGTCTTCTTTCTTCTGTTCTTCTTCCTATCCTTCTTTCATTCTAGGTTTTGATACTATCACCGCATCATGTTATACCAAATGAAACATGTTAGTATGCTAATAATACAATATGTTTACTCAAATTTATTAAGACTGCATTCTCCGTCTTAGTTGTGTACTTTATAGCTCTACTGAAGGGATCTAGTTATGTGGTGTATACAATGAGGACTTCTCTCTTAAGTTTCTCCTGTTCTGTATAGAATGAAATGATAGCATCCGACCTTCCATCCTTCTTTTAGTGGGTTGAGATCTAAGGCAAACTATCACCACTATTCGACAAAATGAAAATACAATAAAAGATCACGAAGATTACAACAAATGATACAAAATCACCTAGTAGAAGCCGACATCTTGATCTGAAGTAAAGTGTTGAGAACAATCTTACTCTTTTTATTGTGGCTTATGTTTGTGTCTAATGAGAGCAATCATAAGAAAACCACAACTTAACTTTCTAAAAATTAATTTTGTGAAAACCGTTTTATATAAATAATATTACACATATATATAGGGGAGGGATTTTTTGAAAACAATATTATAAATGAAAACCATGAAAAACATGAGTTATATATGTAAGTACGTGTTACAAAATGTACAACTAAGAGTTTCATATATAAAGGGATTATGCATATGCAAAGGCGTGTTACCAAGTGTATGACTAAGAGTTACGTACATGTAACTCATACAAGTTGCGTATATGTAAGTTGTTTCGTTATCATTGTCGTTCCTTCAAGTTTAAATTAAAAAATATATAATGACCTCAAAATTAAGGTTGGTTTACTCAAATATATTTTAAACAATTACAAAGTTAAATTAATTATAAATTATGTAATTGGATATGGTTTTCACAGTTTTTAACTATAAATATAGTTTTCATTTGATGCATCTCCAATATATATATGTGTATATATATATGTATAATTATATATATATATGTATATATATATATGTATATATATATATGTATATATATGTATGTATATATATATGTATGTAGAGGAGGGATCAAATGAAAACCACATTTATAAATGAAAACCATAAATCCACTCTCATCCAATCATATTTTCTCCTTTTAAACTTTTCTTTTTTTTATTAAAAAGGCTAATAAGGTAATTTGACACCCTTTTAATTCTTTTGAATTCCTTTATTAGCTCCATAATTAAAATTTTAATTCTTATCTTTCTCTCACCGCTCAAGAATTCAACCATCGTGATTTTAATCAGGGTTATTCTACCATCACCACCATCAACATACCATCACCGCCATCTCATACCACCATCGACATCACGTACCACCTCGTTTTCCATCTTCGTGCGCCACCATATAAACCACTATGTTGTCTTCTACCGGTCACAGCCGCTTTCGAACACTGCTGACACCAATGTTTTCAGAAGTGGATCGGACGTCGAACCGGACGCCTTACTGGTTTGGTGGTTGGACCGGTTGGACCGGATTTAAGAACCGGATGACGTCATAATTATATATATACTATATTATATATATAGTTATATATATAATTAAATATAAGTAATTTATATATGTATTTTATAATTATATATAAAACTTAACTATATTTTTATATCCAACACACTAATTTATGGTTCAACACCCCGTTTTTACCCATTAAAATCAAAAAAATAAAAAAAAATACAAAAAACGGTCCGAACCGGTCCGGTTTCCAGGTCCGACCAGCGGTTCGGGACGAACTGGCCGGTTCGACGAGTCCAAAACGAGTCGCACCGAACCGGACCGGCTAGGTGGCCGATCCCCGGTCGGACCGGCCGGTCCGGCCGGTCCAATCCGGTCGTGAAAATAATGGCTGACACCACCCCCTTTCTGCCATCAATGGTTCATGTACTTCGAACACCACCTTCAAACACCATTAGTCGCCTTTGAACAACACCAGAACCACCATTAATAATTTGATTAAACCTGCAAATCATTCATGAAATCAACAATCGAGAGGAATATGGTAAACATGTGCCATGTAAGTTATGTTACATACATGTATCTTGGAAGATGATGGAGAGCGAAGACATAGAGCATGAGCAAGAACATGAAGAACATATTGGACTTATGTATATGTAAACACATATGAGATCTTAATTCTTCTTCTTGATTTTTACGTTCTTAGTTCTTAGATAGATGTAACTCATACGTATACGTAAGCAACATATTTTCACTACTATTACACATGATCTCTTAATTATTTTTCCTCGTCTTTTCAAATTGTGTTTACGTATACGTAACACAATGATATATATACATATCATATCATTTCATATATGTAACAAGATGTTACATATTAAAATTGAATGTTGTTTAACATGGTTACGTATATGTAACTCAGTTTATGCTAATATGGTTATGTTCTTACTCGTTCAATCATCCAATATACACTGATACATATACGTAATGCAGTGTTACATATAGTTTTTTTGAATCAAAATTATCGTTCTGGTGAAATATATTTTGATTGTTACATATACGTAAAGAATATATGTAGCAAAATCTATTAACGTGGTTTAAATGCTCATAAGATTTGAGATTCGATTTGGTGAACTTAAAGTTTTGATTAGGTTACTTATACATATCATAGTATTTCATATACATAACAACAAATACATATACAGAACATAGTGTAGTATATGAAAACTAATAATCATTAAATCCATTACAAAAAAATATATAAATTTAGTCTAATGTGCATAAATAAATGTTTGTTAAAATAATAAAATATAAGAGAGAGAAAAGAGTGATATTTGGAATTGTTTTTGATAGTAGTTTGTTTCCAAATTTAAAAAATTATTGTTTTCCTATTCTACTCTTAATTTACTACTAATAACTCCTTAAATTTCTATCTAATTATAATTATGCCATTAATCAATCATAACCATTGATGAAATAAATCAAGGGCTATAAAGTGATTTTCTTGGTTTTTTATTTATAATGTAGTTTTCATTGGAACCCTTTCCTACGTATGTGTATATATATATATATATATATATATATATATATATATATATATATATATATATATATATATATATATATATATATATATATATATAACTAGGTTAGTATCCCGTGTAATACACGGGTTGCATAAATAAATATTAAATATTTGTAAAAAATGTATGAAATTATAAAACAATATCTTAAGATATGATATTATTGAAATTACGTATGAGTAAAGGCTTTAAATAATAAACAATGATTTATTTTTTAAACTTTTATTTTTATTTTTTTAATTTTTTAAAAGTAATTTTTAAAAATTTAGTGCTAATTTTAAAATTTTCTTATGAAAAGTTGGAATTTTAATCATTTTTGTTTCATTAAAAGTTTATTTTTTTAAAAACACAAGTTTTAAAATATTTCTTATTTTTAAAAAAATTTGATGTTTTAGAAAAATTTCTTTTTTTTAAAAGATTATTTATTTAGAAATTGCAATTATAAAAAGATACATTTTCTTAATTAATAGAAAAAATACTTTTAATCTTAAAATGAATTAAATAAAATTATTAGTTATAATGCAATTATTTATTAGCAGAGAGAAGCGAGAAACTAAAATTTACAAGCTCTATCAATGCGCCACGTATCACCAAAAAACCTTCTTTTATTTGTATACATAGATATGTATATAGGGTTAGAATTATTTCAGAACTAATAAATATTTTAAGAACTACAAGAACTTATTTCAGAATTATTTCACAACTAATTAATCAATGGCTATAAATAATAATGACAATTACATAAATAAATAAAAGATTGTAGCTAATAATCAAAAAGTTAAAGGGATTATTGGGATTAAGATTATTTTCTTTCTAAATTTTTCCTATAATATCTCCTCATCTATTATAACTTTCCTAATTTATAGTTGATTTATCATCATCTTTTTTCTCAATTTTTCTATCTAACCCTAGAAGCCTAAGCAAGGAGAATGATCACAATAGAGGAAAAAAATAACCATGGAAATACCATTTACATAAATCGCAATAAAGGAAAAGAAAAACCACAGGAGTGGTATTTTGATGTCTTCAAAAACAATGGTCTACAACAATTTGCTATTAAATTTGATAATGGAGGGCCAAACTATGCGTAGCTTTTGCTTCACAACATTCTTAGTTGGAAAATATATTAAACTAGTATTCAAGCCTCACGTGTTGCGATGTGGCGTAAAATCAAGCATCAATATCACATGGTTGCTAGCAACCACCTGCACCAGAAAAACTCGTAAAACAAAAGAAATAAACCGACAAAAAATAGATGCAAAAACCTTAAACTATGCACGTGCGCTACGGCGTGTTAATGTGTATAAATTAGACCGAAACGTAAAACACGACCGTTAAATAGAAAAAAAATGAAACTCGTAAAGTTTAGACCGAGACGTAAAAAATAAAACTTGTAAAAGAATAAAAGTAAATAGGACTAAAGATGAAAGTCTAAAAAGATGTTAATGTTAAATGTAAAGGTTGAAAACTATAGAGTTAAAGCAGAAACCAGATTCTTTTCGTGATGCTCCAACACCAATAGAGGTGGAAAATTGGAGTGCACATCTGGAGAAAATTTTTGATGTTCCGAAGACTACTGATAATCAGAGAGTATGTTTAGTAGCTTATAAGATGGAAGGAGATGCTCAAAGGTGGTGGAAGGCTTTGAAAAATGCTCAAGGAGAGGGATATGTAGAGGCTCTTGCATGGCGTGACATTATGTGTTTTATGAACAATATTTTCCTGAGTTCGAAAGAGATGCGTATTGTCGGGAGTATTTTTGTATGCGACAGAAACCTAATGAGACTATCACTGCCTACATGATTCGTTTTATTCGAGTAGCTGGAATTACTGGTGCTGTGGTAGGGTCGGTAGCTGATCAGGCTGAACGATTCAAGTGGGGATTATTATTTGAGTACAGGCGACCTCTCATTAATGATAAATTTTCCACTATAGCGGAGGTTGAGAATGCAGCTAGAAATCTAGAATTGGAAGGAGCTGACTTTAACTCTTTCAGGTCTGATGGTAGTAGGAAAAGAGGCAGAGATGAAGAAGATGGGTCAAACTCAGATCGTCGGGCAAAATTCCATTCTGGAAATCAACGTGGTTTTGGCAATCGTTCTCGAGGCACTCAGTCAAGAGGATGGCAAGGTCATGGATCATATCGCAATGGGGGTAATAATGGTCACGGTCAGTGGCAGGGTCAGAGGACGTACCAGAATAGAGGAAACAATTATGGGAATCAAGGAAGGAATGGAGGAGGTAATCCAAACAGAATTCCTATCACACCATGCGCTAAATGTGGAGGTAATCATCCGGGTAGACCTTGTTATCGAGAGACCGGGGCATGCTTCACTTGTGGTCAGATAGGTCATAAGGCTAAGGATTGCACTATGAAGGGTAATACGAATCCACATAATGGTGGCAATAACCAACGTACCACAGGAGGTAGGGTGTTTGCTATGACTGCTCATTAGGCGGCCGAGGCTCCAGGTAGCATATAAGAAACTCTTACATTAAATAGAAAAAAAAAAAATTCTGTGATTTCAATCGATTTTTTATTATTATTTCATTTATTTCCTATGTGCCCTAGCATTCAATTATTTTGTTATATACTTTAGGTACTATATCAGGAACTCTTATTTTAAATGGTACTAAAGCATCTGTGTTATTTGATACGGGCTCTACGCATTCTATTATTTCTCTATCTTTTGCGCAACGTGTTGGCCTATCTCCTTCCTTACTATACCCACCTATGTCTATTGCTACACCAATGGGGAACTCGATAACTATTACTAATGTGTTTTGTGAATGCCCAATATCGATCGAAGATGATGTTTTTATGGCTGAGCTACTTCCTATGACTATGCACAACTTCGATATTATTTTGGGAATAGATTGGCTAATCTCACACCAAGCCACCATTGATTGCCAAGCTAGAGGAGTTACTTTTGGAGATATTGGAAAACCAAAGTGCGTGTATCAAGGATCTTCTCCTAATGGGCTAATCAAAGTGATTTCAGCATTGAAGGCTAGAAAATTAATCAGCAATGGTTGTGAGGGATATTTGGCAGCTATACGTGATACCTCAAAGGAAGAGCATCAACTTGGGGAAATTACAATTATGAAAGACTTTCCAGATGTTTTCCCGGAAGAACTTCCAGGTTTACCGCCCGGGAGAGAAGTGGAATTTACTATTGAACTTGTTTTGGGTGTGGAACCCATTTCTAAAGCACCATACCGAATGGCACCTTTAGAATTGCAAGAACTAAAGGAGCAATTGCAAGAGTTACTTGATCGTGGATTTATTAGACTGAGCGTATCTCCATGGGGTGCACCGGTATTATTCGTGAAAAAGAAGGATGGATCCATGAGGCTATGCATTGACTATAGGGAGCTCAACTGTGTCACCATTAGAAACAAATATCCTTTGCCCCGAATCGATGACCTATTCGACCAGCTCCATGGAGTAAAATATTTCTCAAAGATTGACTTACGATCCGGATACCATCAGTTGCGGGTGAGATCTGAAGACATTCCTAAGACTGCATTTCGCACTTAATATGGCCATTACGAGTTCCTCGTTATGCCATTTGGGCTAACGAATGCTCCGGCAGTCTTCATGGATTTAATGAATCATGTTTTCCATGATTATCTCGACAAATGTGTGGTGGTCTTCATAGATGATATTTTGGTATACTCTCAATCCAAAGAACAACATGAAGAGGATCTACGAGTTGTCTTGGAAATCCTGCGTGAAAAGAAGTTATTCGCTAAACTTTCTAAATGTGAGTTTTGGTTGGAACGAGTCACATTCCTTGGTCATGTGGTGTCGGCGAAAGGAATTTAAGTAGACCCAGCTAAGGTCGAGGCTGTCACTAATCGGCCAAAACCTAGCACAGTTTCTGAAGTAAGAAATTTCTTGGGTTTGGCCGGGTATTACAGGCGTTTCGTGGAAGGTTTCTCATCTTTGGCCTTACCCTTAACCCAAGGGGTAAGGAATGGTGTTAAATTTGAATGGAACGATGAACGTGAAAAGTGTTTTGAGGAGTTGAAGAAACGATTGGTGACGGCTCCTATTCTTGCTATACCAGAAGGAACCAGAGGCTTTCAGATTTACAGTGATGCTTCAAAAAATGGTTTAGGATGCGTTCTTATGCAACATGGGAAGGTGATCGCATATGCCTCACGTCAGCTTAAACCTTATGAAGTAAATTACCCTACACACGATTTAGAACTTGCAGCAGTTGTATTCGCTCTAAAAATATGGCGTCACTATTTGTATGGTGAGACTTGTGATATCTTTACGGATCACAAGAGCCTAAAGTACATCTTTACGCAGAAAGAACTTAACATGAGACAAAGAAGATGGTTAGAGCTTCTAAAAGATTATGATGCTAAGATTCAATACCATCCCCGGGGAAAGCAAACGTGGTCGCAGATGCTCTTAGTAGAAAAAGTTCGGGTAGTCTATCATGTCTTACTACTCAGCCTGAAATTATTTCAGATTTGGCTCGTCTTAAGGTAGAGGTTCACACCAAAGAAGCAAATTGTAGCATAGCGCACCTAGGAGTTGAACCTACCTTGGTGGCGCGTATTAAAGAAGCCCAACAGGAAGATGGTGAATTGTAGGCTATTATACAGAATATAACGGAAGGCAAGCAACAAGAATTTTGACTTGATGATGATGATGTGGTGTGGCAAGGTGACAGATTATGCGTACCGACAGATCCAGATATTCGAGAAACATTAATTAAAGAGGCTCATAGCTCCCAATTCTCAATCCACCCAGGTTCAATGAAGATGTATAATGACTTGAAGAAAAATTTCTGATGGGGTGGAATGAAGAAAGATATTGCTGAATTTGTGGTAAAGTGTCTTACTTGCCAGCAGGTAAAAATAGAACACCAAAGGGCCAGTGGTTTTATGCAACAACTTAAGATTCCTGTTCGGAAGTGGGACGACATTACTATGGATCTGGTTACTGGACTCCCTAAGACGTTGAGGAAGAATGATGCAGTATGGGTAGTAGTTGATTGACTTATAAAATCATCTCATTTTCTACCTATTCAAGAGAAGTTCTCCGCTAGTCGATTGGCAGAAATATTACTGAAAGAGATTGTTAGACTTCACGGCACACCCGTGTTAGTTGTTTCAGATTGTGACCCATGATTTACATCATAATTTTGGAAGGGATTCCAGAGAGCTTTTGGTACAAAGTTGAAGTATAGCACTACCTTTCACCCTCAGACGGACGGTCAGTCTGAAAGGACCATCCAAACGTTAGAAGACATGTTGAGGGCTTGTGCTTTGGAATGGAATGGGAATTGGGATGATTATATTTGCTTGGTGGAGTTTGCATACAACAATAGTTGGCATGCAAGTATTGATATGGCACCATGTGAGTTGTTATATGGGAGAAAATGTCGAGCTCCAATTTGTTGGAATGAGGTAGGTGAGAAAGTTATTGAAGGACCTGAATTGGTTAGAATTACTAATGAAAAGGTTGAACTAGCAAAGCAGAAATTGAAGGAGGCCCGCTCACGTCAGAAAAGCTACGCTGACAACATCGAAGGGAAGTAGAATTTGTACCAGGCGAACATGTTTTTATTAAAGTCTCTCCAAGGAAGGGTGTTCGTCGCTTTGGTCTTAAAGGAAAACTTGATCCAAGATTCATCGGTCCTTTTGAGGTGTTGGAAAGAGTAGGAGAAGTGGCGTACCGCATAGCTTTATCTCCAGCACTAGCTCATGTGCATAATGTGTTTCACGTGTCTACACTACGAGGTTAAAATTATCACCCGATTCATGTCGTGCAATACCCGTTTCATAAGATTCAAGAAGACCTTTCATGTGAGGAAGAAGCAAAGGCAATCCTAGGGTGTGAGGAAAGAATCATGCGAAAGAAAACCATACCATTTGTGAAAGTCTTGTGGAAGAATCATTCGGAAAGAGAAGCAACATGGAAACTAGAAGATTCTATTCGGGAGAAATACCCACACTTATTTTGATAAAAGGTATGCTATATATATATTTCCTTTGATTTCGAGGACAAAATCATTTTTAGGGGTATGTGTTATAATAACCCCTCATTTTAGTTAAAATAATATTTTAGATGACTAGCGTTTCATAACCATTTTAGTAGGAACTAGATGTTTAGAATAAAACCCTTGAGTTCCACCGCTCGATCATGTTCTTAGCATTTCTGGGACGAAATTAAATTAATGGGGCAGTGATGAAATAAACCAACATAAGCCAATACGGATAAATAAATAAATAAACTCGAAGAATGATACAAACAAAATAACAAAATAAAAATAAGCAAAATAATAATAGGTAAATTGGATTTTAATAATCCAAACTATTACTTATTGGCCAATAATAATCCACTATTGATTTTGCCGGTAATAATCCCAATTTTTATTTTTATTACCAACAACAGTTCTAGTAGCATAATTATCATATGCTCATACTCGATTTGTACTTATTTTAGCCTCGATTTAACTTGTATGTTTTTCATTTCGTTTGTAATCATTATTGAGAACGAAATCAAGTCGAAATCAAACGTACATTTTTAATAATTATTTTACCGGGATTGTTGTTGGTAATAAAAATGAAAGTTGGGATTGTTACAGTCAAATTAATAGTATGGATTATTATCGGCCAATGAATGATAGTTTAAATTATTAAAATCCAATTTACCATAATAATAATAATAATAAAAAATAAATAAATACTCAAATAATAACAATAATAAATATCTCTCATGCTAATCAACAAATTATATTATATATTAAAAAGCAACTTCACTGCTACAGTGAAGTTTGCTTTTTAATATTTTGGCCACAAAAATTTACAAAATGTATATATAAGTTTGTGTTTTTATATATTGACCACATATTTTTACAAAATGTATTTAAAACCCAAATTCTAACTAGGATTAACAACAAAGTTTTATATTTTTGCTTTTTGACACAAAAATTTATTTTTTTTTTGTTTTTGGGTTCAAACGTTAGTATCGGTATTCGATATTATCAGAACCGGTATCGGTATACGCTTTTGTGGTTTCCGATAAGCCGACCCGACAATGAAGTAAGTCACGGTAGCGTAAGACAAAGGAAAACAACCAAACTTCGTTACGCGTAACACAGGTGAAGTTTGCTTTTTGACCACAAACGTTTATTTTTTTGTGTTTTTGACGTCAAACATTAGTATCGGTATTCGGTATTTAATCGAACTGGTATCGGTATACGCTTTCGTGGTTTCCGATGAGCCAACCCGACAACGAAGAAAGTCACGGTCGCGTAAGACAGGAAAAAACAACCAAACTCCCGCGAGCGTAGCGCGGGTTAAAACACTAGTTAAAATAATGATGATACCAAAACTGAAGTCACGTACAAATCGATTAAAATTGAAATTCATATGCATGTTGATCCATATATATCTCTCTTTGTTCCTTATCTTTACAAACCGTCGCTAATTGTCACGGTATCCTCCGTTTGCTAATATTGATCCCAAACATTATAAGAAGTCATTGGGTTCCAAGCTAATCACAAACCTCTTATGTTCATACAAGTTCATCCTCATAAGCCTCTTCTTCGATTCATCGTCCACCTACCATTCGAGTACGCAACAGTAGTTTGTTGATTGTATAGCGGCAAACAACCGTCCGACAACACCATAGACCGCTCCAGTCAACGTAAGGTATCGATTAACCCTTCTGTTTCATTGAATACTTCCCAGCTTTGAACCGAAGTATAATCTTCTTGGTTTCACAGTTGCTAAATTCTAAGGTCCATTACTGATTTCGGTGACTGAATCCACTCGAACACCATCGTTGTCGACCGCTTAGACCACCATCACGCCACGTACTGTCTTCGTCGTCAAGGAGTCGATACCGTCAGAAATTTCGTTTGCATCTATAAGCTAAGCAAGCTAACTTTGCTTTTGTTGTATTCCAAATTTCAAACATAACAAATAAATCTCGACATAAGTAGTACGGCAAAACTCGTCGGTAATCTTAAATTATTAAAAAGGGAAAAAGATGTGAACGCAGGGTAAAATAATAATCATGATAACAATAATAATAAATGATAAAACCTTCGTGGCAAACGTATTTTATGGTTCTTTCATGAGCCATTGTTACTATTATTATTTTTCCCTTATGATTTGTTAATTTGATTTAATAAATAAATAAAACAACTGTAATTCTTATTCACTCTTTTCATGTCGTCCTTATTCACCAAATTCAAGACTTTCATCGTAAAATAATACTAGTTACTGTTAGCCGATAATATTCACACAATATTATTGGCTTGATTTTGTAATTATTATGATATATTGTATTACTTTTAGAAGATTGGTTTTCCTTACTTAGTTCCATTATTCTCTCCCCTTGTATAGTTATATATAGGCCTTGTAATCTCTTTTGATACAGGTGCTTCGTCTCATGTCACTTTTAATAAAAGTATACTCGATAATTTTTCCACGTCTGCTCTAATAGCGTCAATAATCGTTGGTAATGGCAATAGGGTTCCAGTTTTGGGTTCGGGATCTTCCACTTTAAATATTTCCTCAAAACCCTTACATTTAAAATCGGTTCTTTTCAATCCTAACATCGTCAAAAACTTAATTTCTGTGCGTCAATTCAACATTGATAATAATACATCTATTGAGTTTGACCCGTTTGGATTTTCTGTGAAGGATTTCAAGGATGGCACGATCCTGAGTCGTCACAACAGTTCCAGTGATCTCTATCCGCTCACACCTCCCGCTTCCGCTACTGCTTGCTTTGTCTCCTCCGTAGATTCTCCTTTTTGGCATCATCGGCTTGGACATCCGGGTCAACCAGTCATGGAGTCTCTGCGATCCAAGCATTTTATTTCATGCGATAAACAAAAATTTCCTTTTAATTGTCATTCATGTCAGATATCTAAACACAAGAAATTGCCTTTTTCTGATTCTGTATCTCGTACTTTAATGTCTTTTGCTATGTTACACTGTGATTTGTGGACATCCCCTATTAATAGTCATGCAGGATACAAATATTATATGTTCATCATAGATGATTTTACCCAATACACTTGGGTTTATCCATTAAAATTTAAATCTGAAACTTTTTCTAAATTTAAGCATTTTCATCAATTTGTTTTCACACAGTTTCGCTTACCAATTCAAACTTTTCAATGTGACATGGGGGGTGAGTTTGATAACAAAAACTTTCAAAATTTTGCTACTAAAAACGGCATTCAACTTCGTTTTTCGTGCCCTCACACGTCACAACAGAATGGTAAGGTCGAACGTATGATTCGTCATCTCAACGAAATCATGTTCACCATTCTCACTCATGCATCCCTTCCCTCCAATTTTTGGGTGGAGGCTTTTCACATGGCTTCCTACCTTCACAACATCCTACAGACTAAACTTCATAAAAACAACGCTCCACTCTCTCTTCTTTACCTTCGACAACCGTCTTACGAACACCTTCGTGTGTTTGGTTGTTTATGTTACCCGAACACCTCATCTACTCGGCCACATAAACTCGCTCATCGGTCTGTCGCCTATGTCTTCCTCGGCTACCCGACAAATTTTCGTGGATATCGGTGCCTTGACGTGTCCACCGGCAAAACATATTTTTCGCGACATGTCACTTTTGTTGAGGATGTTTTTCCCTTGGCCACTCCATCCACACAGGCACCATCTCACACTTTCCTGGATCCATCCCTACTTATTTTTACCCATCCACAATCATTCACAAACCCATCTACAAACCTCACCAGCCCACCTCTCCACACTCCTGACTCTCCTAGCCCACCCCCTTCGATCACGACACCAAACCCAACCCATTCCTCGGCCGGCCCACATCTCCCACCCACTAGCCCTCTTCCATCCTTTCCCACTGCTGGCCCACTCAATACCCCATCCGATCCACCATCTCTCCCAACCGCCACTCAACCACCCTTAACCGAGTCACCTCAACCACCACAACCATAACCCGTACCCGCTCCCACACATCCCATGCAAACCCGATCTCAATCGGGTATTTTCAAACCCCGCACTCCCTTTTCTCTTCATACTGAAGCCTCCCCGTCCATTTCTCCGCTTCCTAAATCTCACATTGCCGCTCTCGCCGACCCAAATTGGAATCGTGCCATGGCTAACGAGTATGAAGCTCTATTGGAAAATCACACATGGGAACTTGTACCGAGGCCCGAAAATGCACCTATCATTCGTTGTGTGTGGTTATTCAAGCATAAGTTTAACGCTGATAGTTCTCTCGAGCGACACAAAGCTAGACTCGTGGTAAACGGAAATAGTCAAACCGTGGGCGTTGATTGTGATGAGACATTTAGCCCAGTGGTTAAACCCACTACCATTCGGACTGTCCTCAGCTTGGCCGTCTCAAAGGGTTGGTCCATCAATCAGCTTGATGTTAAAAATGCTTTTTTAAACGGCCACTTGAAGGAAACGGTATACATGTTCCAACCGCCAGGGTTTACTTCTACTTCCCATCCGAAGTTTGTATGTAAACTAAATAAGTCTCTTTATGGCCTTAAACAAGCCCCTCGGGCATGGTATCAACGGTTTCCAGGTTACCTTCTCAAGTGTGGTTTCAAGAGTAGTGTGTGTGATACTTCTCTTTTTATTTATAAAAAGGGTGACCAGATTGCCTATTTACTCTTATATGTTGACGATATAATTCTCACTACCTCTAGCAACACCCTTTTATAGCAGGTTATCACATCTCTAACATCAGAATTCAAGATGACGGATCTTGGATCTTTGCATCATTTTCTTGGTGTTGCGGTTCAGCAACGATCTGGTGGTTTGTTTCTCTCTCAGTCCACCTATGCTGCCGATATTTTATCCCAAGCTAACATGTCAAACTACAAACCAGTTAGCACCCCTGTTGAGGTTGGTTCCAAACTGAGCGCCACTTCTGGCGCCGAGTTTCCTGATGGAGCTCTGTATCGAAGTCTTGCAGGGGCACTTCAATATCTCACAATTACTCGCCCGACATTGCATATGCTGTCCAGCAGGTTTGGCTTTTCATGCATGCACCCCAAGAACCGCACTTTCAATTTCTCAAATGCATCCTTCGGTATATTAAAGGTACACTTAATCAAGGATTGCATATTACACCCTCACAGTCCACTAAGTTAATCGCTTACTCAGATGAAGATTGGGCTGGGTGCCCCTACTCACGTCGTTCAACATCAGGTTATTGTGTTTATATTGGTGACAATTTAATTTCATGGTCCTCAAAGAGACAGCCTACTATTTCCAGATCTAGTGCCGAGGCCGAAACAGGGGTGTGGCCAATACAGTAGCCGAAGTTAGTTGGGTACGTAATTTATTACTCGAGCTTCAAGTACCGGTTACCCACGCTACTCTTGTTTATTGTGATAACATATCGGCCGTATACCTGGCTGAAAATCCAGTCCAACACCAGCGTACAAAACATATCGAACTGGATATTCATTTTGTCCGTGAGAAAGTTCGACTTGGCAACGTCAAAGTCATACACGTTCCCGCCGATTATCAGTATGCTGACATCTTCACGAAGGGCCTTCCGAAGCATCTATTTCAGCGCTTTTGATCCAGTTTATGCCTTCGGTCTCCTACAGCTCAAACTACGGGGGTGTGTTAGCTGATAATATTCACACAATATTATTGGCTTGATTTTGTAATTATTATGATATATTGTATTACTTTTAGAAGATTGGTTTTCCTTAGTTCCATTGTTCTCTCCCCTTGTATAGTTATATATAGGCCTTGTAATCACTTTTGTTAGGCAAGGAATTCCATTATACAGTTACAAGAAGCTTAATTTTGATTAAATGGCCAATGGATGGCATTATTTAACACAACCATAATTTCTGTTTTGAATACAAAAAAATAAAATAATGAATACCATCACATTAAAATGAGTAGTGGTAGCAACTGAAGCTTTGATTTGGAGAACAAAAACAAAAGTAGAATCAGCAGGCTTATGTAAGCATCATTAGCGTTAAAAGTTTATGAATTACATAAAAAAATGAAACCATGAATGTTCTAGTGTGACACAGAATTATGGAGTTAACCTAATTACCTCAAGATTTCAATAGTATGTCCATTCTCTGGGAAGAGAGAACATGAACTTCCTCACTATGTCTCTATTCTCTAGTTTCACTGCAACATCCACTAGAGTATCTACAATCTCAACATACCTGAAGTATTGTTGAGTCATAGTTTCACCTGTCTTGAAGGTGAAGTTTTCAATCTGCTGCTTCATAATATCTTTCTTGTTTTCTTTAGCTTCATTAGACCCTTCATACATTAGCTTCAATGCATGCCAAAGTTCTTTTGTAGTCTTCCACTTCTTGAACCGTCTATGGATAGAATTTAATAAAGCCATTTGAAGAGCGGTCATGGCTTTCTGATCTAAATCAATCTTCTTCTAGTCTTCTTTAGAATAGTCAACCACTTCCTTTTGTATCATCTCACCTTCGGTAGTTGCTGAAGTACTACTTGGGATGTGAGGTCCTAAGACTACAGATCTCCACATCCTGCTGTCTTGAGACTTAATGAAGCCTTCCATTCTCATGCACCAAGTATTAAAGTCATTAGGAGTGATCAATGGAGACTTAGTCATGGTGTCGATTTCCATATCAGCTTTAGTGAGAGTTGCCATTTGAGCAAGTAAGTGTTTGTATGAAACTAAAGAGTGATTCAAAATGGTGAGATCTTTGCAATCAAGAGCCTAAAAAGCTCTGATACTAATTGCAGGACCGGTTATGGTTCAACAACAGTTTCACAGTTTGGAGAGGATCACACTTACTAGATCAAATAGGGAACCAGGCAAAGAAACAATAAAAAAAAGTTAAGAACACTCGAAACAAATAAAGATTGGTTTTCAAGGATGATGTATATTGCCCTCAAGTGTTTTACAATTGTTTCAAGGCTTAGTCCTAAGACTGATACAATGAGATACTATATACTACATCTTATAGTCAGCCATACTTTGAATGCCAACTGGACACTAATCTAGACAACAATTTCAATGTAAAATCAAAAGGCAGATTGCCTTTTGACAAATGACTATGACATGCCATAGCTTAAATCCTATTCTATTACAAAAGTTATACAAGTACAAGAATAGAAAGTTATAGATAAAGACACCTTAATGTACAGTTGACAAAATATGGAGATAATCACTAACTTGTATAAGTTGGTGAGTATTCAGAGCTGGTAGCGTAAAGTTGTTTAGCTTTTGTCAAAAGTGTGTCAGGGACAAATGTCTTATAAGTCTTTGGAAGAAATTAGTATTCAAGCTTTGGAAGACTTTGTATTCAAGCTTCAAAAGACTTCACTTTTGGCTTCAAAAGATTTCTGTCTTTGGCTTCGGAAGATTTGACACTTAGTAAAATTTTCTTTGTGTATTGTCAAATATTTCGAAGTAACTTCCTTGTACTTCAGTTGAATACTGAGAGATCTTTGTTTATCATCAACCTTTAAGATAACTCTTACAAGATATGAGAGAGGATACAAGAGTGAGAAGTTATAATTAACTAAATTTTTAATTGGAGAGAGAATATCTAATACTTTACATTTTTACCCATTTATTTAATCCTTAACTTTTAAGATTGAAAAATAATAAGTGGTTAAGACTGGTTCTGTGAGTTCTCAAAATAAACCAAGTTTTGTAAGAAACCTAACCTTATATAATCTGGAAGGATGTGGTACAATCGTTTGAGTGATTATTTGACTAGTAAAGGATACACAAATAACCTTATTTGTCCATACGTCTTTATTAAGAAAACAATATCATGATATGTGATCATAGCTGTATATGTTGATGACCTAAATATAATAGGGACGCAAAAGGAAATTCATGAAACGATTATTCTTCTAAAGAATGAATTTGAAATGAAAGACCTTGGGAAAACCAAATATTGTCTTGGTTTACAAATTGAGCATATGCGTAATGGAATACTTGTGCATCAATCAAATTATACCGAAAAGCTCTTAAAACGTTTTAATATGGACAAGGCAAATTCCTTAAGCACCCTAATGGTCGTTAGATCACTCAATATTGATAATGACCCATTTTGACCTTGTGAAGAAAATGAAGAAGTTCTTGGTCCAGTGGTACCATACCTTAATGCAATTGAAGCTCTAATGTATCTTACTAACTGTACAAGCCCAGACATTTCCTTTATAGTTAATTTGTTAGCAAGGTTTAGTTCATCTCCCATAAAAAGACATTGGAATGGGATCAAACATATTTTTCGATATCTATAAGGAACTACTGATTTAGGCTTGTTTTATCCTAATGATTCAAAAGAAGGTTTAGTTGGTTATAAAGATGCAAGTTATTTATCTGATCCTTATAAGGCCAGATCTCAAACTGGATACATGTTTAAGAATGGAGGAACAACAATTTCATGGAGGTCTCAAAAACAAACACTTGTTGCAACTTCCTCAAATCATGCTGAAGTCATTACACTACATGAAGCTTCTAGAGAATGTGTATGGTTAACGTCTATGACACAACTTATATTGACTTCTTGTGGACTAGAGAAAGAAAGAGATCCAACACCAATCTACGAAGATAATGCAGCTTGTGTCTCGCAAATGAAAGAAGGGTATATCAAAAGTGATAGAACGAAACATATACCTCCAAGATTCTTTTCATACACTCAAGACCTTATTAAAGATAAACAAGTTGAAATTGAATACGTTCAATCTAGCAACAATTCAGCTGATCTTTTTATAAAGGCACTCCCTACAACAACTTTTAGAAAACATGTTTATAATATTGGCATGCGACACGTACATACAATGTGATGATCTACAGAACACAATTTGAGAGGGAGTTATAAGCTGCACTCTTTTTTCCTTAGCTAAAGTTTTTTCCCATTGGGTTTTTCTTTAGCGAGGTTTTTAATGAGACAGTATTTCAAGACCCTGAAGTTTGAAAAAGTGACATCCAAAAGGGAGTGTCATGAAATATCATGAATTATTGGATGTGATTTTTCAAAGCCTAAAAAGTATAATTATTTACTAGTTGACTCCTAAATAATTACCTATCAAAGAGTACATGTATTTGTAGTATAAATACTACCTCCATAGCATTGAGAAAGATACACCATCTTGAATAAAATTCAAGATTTATACATTTCTTCTCATCTCTCTCTACAATTCTCTTTAAACTCTTTTAGTTATTTCAATAATCTTGTTATAGTTATAAGATAATTATAACATTGAGAATAATTTTACCAATATGTATATTCAATGCTATCGAACATTAGTGGAAGGTCATGTCTATTTTTATGTGTATCATATAAAAATACAATATCATGGCTAATTGATGCACATATGAAAAGCCCAATATCATAGCTGATTGATGAACATGTACATTCTTTAACTTATAAAAAAATAATTGCATCACAAAAAATTATAGGCATTCTAGTAACATTTGAACATATATAGTCAAATATCCATCATTCATAGAGAATACTACCAATTGCGAGTTATTTAATTACAGATGTACATTATAGAAATGACGAAAAACTATATTCTTCATCATGCCAATTTCTTCCGGAAACCATTTAAAATTGCATTCAGTGTTAACGAAAAAATTAAGAATAAAACCATTTAGCATCCGAATCTCATTTTAAATGTTTCTTCGTACTTATTTATTAATATTATCTAAAAACAGCCAACGACACAATTTTAACAGCTATATTACCATGGGTCACACCTCCATCACCTTAATCAACAAATGTATCAGAGCGCTAACCAATATCCTGTCGTAGCATTGACCGCAATTCATTTTTAAATATTGGTGGTTCAAGGATGGGTTTAAGAGCCTTATCTTCAAATTTGTCCTCAAGCAATCCTCGCATTTTTGATGCAAATGTTTCGTCTAAAATCTGCATAATCGATCATGATACAAGTTAGTTTGGGAACGGTGTGCTTAATGCTAGTGAAAACAAACCCATGTATGGATTACTTTTATAAACCTCTTTAACATTTAAAATATAAGATCAAAGCATTCCAAGAGTGATAATGGTGGTTAATGCATTCATATCAACACTCACTCAAGTTTCAATTGCAATTGTATTACAATGATGTGATAAATGTAAATATCCCTAGCTTCAAACTATCAATTATCTGATGTGGCCTTCAATCATAATATGTTGGGTTAATCTTGATCGGGTCAAGTCGGGTCAAGTTACGGGTCGCGGGTCTAGTATGTATTTAAGTCATATGTTTTATTTAAATAATGCAGCAAGTTTTAATTTTGAAAGAGTCTAAGAAGTAGAGTAGTGAATGCTAAGTAGTGAGCCTATTTTCTAGGAGCACTAACCCATGTTTACATGTTTGCCTATTTATATAAGTCTTTGAAGTATGAATGAGATGAGCAAGTTAAAAGTAGTAAAGATAGTTTGTGAGCGTGTAATCTTGAGCCTGAAACCAACATTTGGTATCAGAGCGCAAGGTTAGAAAAGAAAGCTGTTTTGAGAGTCGGTTCCAGTAATAGGAGCAGCCCTTGGCTGCAGGGTTGAATAACGAGAAGAAGCAGAAGGTAATCTAGCAAAAATATAACAGCAGATGATTACAAGTAGCAGTCATTGAAGATCGTATCGTTCAGGCAGGAGAGGAGCAGCGACCTTTATTTGTGGTGGTGATTACTATTGAGAGAAAAAAAATAAAATAAAAACAAGGTTGATCAGTAGAAGAAAGAAACAACATGTCATTTGAGAACGAGGCGGTTAAATTAGCGAAAAGGTATGTGAAATAGGCGGTACACACCTCAATGATTGAAGCAGGATCTGATTTCAAAGACAAGCACCTACTGGAATTAATCCAAAGGTAGTAAGCAACCAAGCATGTATAAAGGTCAAAACCCCTTTGAAGAAAGAATGCTCAAGGAAGAATGAAAGCAGGCAAGCATCTTAATTAATTTGAACAAGTAACCACACAAGCAGGTTGCTAAATTAATTATGAGCACGGTGTAGAAGAAAGAAAATGATTAAAAAGAAAACTAAAAAAGTGAGAATGGAACTACGAGGTTTAAGTAGCAAGTAGTAAAAAGAAAGCAAGCTAGAAAGATAGCAAGTAGCAAGACCGTATCTTTGTGATTCGGATAGCAAGAAAGTAAGCAAGTTAGCATGAAAGATGATTTGAAGTAAGCAAGCAAGAAAGATTCGAATTAAGCAAGAAAGTAGCAAGATTAGTAAGAAAACCGGTATTAGGTATAGAAAGAAAGAGCAAGATAAGCAAGAAAGAAGCAAGAGAACCGAGAACCGAATCAAGATTAAAGGAGTGAATGTTGGATTAATCTTGATCAGGCCAAGTTACGGGTCACGGGTCTAGTATTTAAGTAATATGTTTTATTTAAATAATGCAGCAAGTTCTAATTTTGAAAGAGTCTAAGAAGTAGAGTAGTGGGTGCTAAGTAATGAGTCTATTTTGTAGTAGTACTAACCCATGTTTACATGTTTTATGTTCGTCTATTTATGTAAGTCTTTGAAGTATAAATGAGATGAGCAAGTTAAAAGCAGTAAAGATAGTTTGTGAGTGTGTAATCGTGAGCCTGAAACCAACACAATAATCAAATATTTAACACTCTCTAATTGATGTGTAAAAGGCAAAATTTATGGGACAGGATGTAACTTACAGAAACAGCCTTTCTTAAACCCTTGTACCAAGAATCATCCTGAAGAAACGTAACTATTTAAGTAGGAAAAAAAGCATCTTTTTTTTTTGCTTTTCAGCATAATTATAAAACTCACATGTCGCATTCGGTCCCAATATCCTCTGCTTGCTGCAATAAAAACACCATTCTCAAAGATGGTATGTAGATCATCTAGCGTGTTTCTAATTTCTAGTACCAACGGTTGCATTTTGTTTTGAAGTTCAGATTCTGCCACACTTTCCTTTGAATCTGTACCATCTTGTATTCTTGTCTGCACCAGTTAATAAAAATAAGTGGTAAAATGAGTAGGGTTGAATTGTCCTGAAAAACGATTTTTTAAAATTAGAATTAAACTTATTACAGTTCATTAGTGTGTCATAAATAATTAAATTATAGCCTAATGCGATAAATAAAAGATAATTTGCGAAATTCCATGCAATAAAATACAATTCGGGTTTTAGTAAAATGATTTTTATTAAGTTCAATATCATTGTGTAATCTTATCTGTACCTGAAAACAAAGAATCCTAAGAAATTAGAGGTGGTAAAATTGGCACCGAATGAGTAGGGTGATGCGTCGAACCACGTAGAGTCGACCCATTTGACTAGCATTTTTAAGAGAGAATTTTGTTTACCTGACCTTTTAGAGATAAAAAGTAACCAAAATTGAAATTTTATTAAATTAAATAGGTTGAAATTTCCATCTTTACAGACAATCAATCAGCCTTACCTAGAAATAAGAAAAATGAAATGAAAATTGAGAAATGCACTCACATTTTCAACAAGCTTCTCAATGACTACTTGAAGGTGTTTTCTGAATTTGGATTTAAGCATGATATTCACTTCGCATAAGCGTCCTCTAGGTGCTACATTCCCACCATTAGGCATGTAAGATGAACCCCATGACTTCAAATCTAGCTCGAGTTTAGGATGTACGTCATCTAACAATGTCTTCAATGAATTCAAAAGCATGCAAAGCTGAAAATTTAAAAATAAATTAAGAATAAAACAAATAAATATAGTAAAAAAAAATGTGTTCCTACCCAATCCAACTTGACCCATTTCACCCTGAACTTCTTTTTGATGAAACTCGGGCACCAAGAATCAAAACAAGAACTTTATTGAATACGATCTGAATTTTTTCAATCTAATCTCAATTACAGACTCATTACCACATTTATACTAATACACACTAACTAACCAATTAACAAACTTATTACACGATACACCCTTATGATATCTAGAATTACAACAATAGTCCTCCAACAATACTCCCCTTTAATTCTAAATTTCATTCTTTCAAATCTTCAACTCCAAGCATGGTTCTCATTTTAATAAACCTTAGCCTTCGTAAAGCCTTGGTCAACACATCAGCTCGCTGTAAACTACTCCCAATGAAATCAACACGGATTCGATTATTCTCTATACATTCTCTAATAAAATGATATCTCGTGTTAATGTGTTTACTCCTACCATGAAAAACTATATTCCTCATCAATGCTATAGCCGACTTACTATCAACAAACAAAGGAACTACTGCATATTTACTTCCGGTAATCTCTTCAATCAAACCATGCAAGCATATAGCTTGACAAGCTGCAGAAGTTGCAGCCATGAACTCTGCCTCACACGTAGACAATGCAACAGTTTGTTGCTTTTGAGAATGCCAAGTAATCACAGAACCATTAAAGAAAAACACATTCCCTGAAGTGCTCTTTCCATCATCACTGTCAGTCAAATGATTACTATCACTATACCCTTCAAGGCCTCCTCCTTCAAATCTCTTGTACTTGATGCCAAAACAAGTTATTCCTTTCACATATCTGACCATATGTTTAACTGCCTTCCAATGAGCCTCTTTAGGCTTTTGCATGAACCTACTTACATAACCAACTGCATAACACAAATCCGGTCTAATTTGGCACAAGTACCTTAAAGAGCCCACCAACTTTCTGTACAAAGTTGGATCAACATCTTCACCTCCTTCTGTTCTAGTCAATTTCAATCCTGGTTCCATTGGCACCTTAGTCTCATTACACCCTTCTAATCCAACCAACTTCACCAGCTTAGCAGCATAAGCAGACTGTTTTATTGAAATTCCTTCTTCATTTTGAGCAACCTCTATTCGAAGATAATAGCAAAAAACTCCCAAATCTGTCATCTCAAACTTAGCTTTCATTTGTTTCTTGAAAATCTCAACCTCATGCTTATCACTGCCTGCAACCAACAAATCATCTACATACACTCCCACTATAAGAAATGAAAGCTTCTTCCTTAGTATGTACACAGCTTGTTCATGTTGACATCTTTTAAAACCCAACTCCTTCAACACAACATCCAATCTTAGATTCCAAGCTCGTGGGGCTTGTCTCAATCCATATAGAGCTTTTATTAGTTTATAAACTTTCAATTCTGCTCCCTTTTTCTCATATCCTTCAGGTTGCTTTACATAAACCTCTTCCTTGAGTTCTCCATGTAAAAATGCTGCCTTTACATCCATATGAAAAACTTTCCTCCCCATCTTGGCTGCATAAGCTAGGATCAACCGGATTGTTTCAATCCTTGCCACAGGTGCAAAAACCTCTTCAAAATCTATACCCAGCTGTTGGACATACCCTTTGGCAACCAGCCTAGCTTTATGCTTGGTGATGTTGCCAGCTGCATCTCTCTTCAGTTTAAACACCCACTTCAAGCCTATTGGATTACATTTAAGTGGTCTATCCGTGAGAACCCATGTATTAATATTCTCAATAGCCTTAATTTCTTCATCCATTGCTTGCTTCCATACTTTATCTTTAAAAGCTTCTTGAAATGACACTAGTTCCCCATCTTATGCCAGGAGCAACTCTATACCTTCACTTTCTTCTTGTCTACTTTCTTGTTGTCTAGAACCTTTGTTTCCATTCTACCATCCAATACATAATCATTAAATCGAGATGGTAGATTGTGTGTTCGTGTTGACCTTCTTAGATCCTGCTGATCTGATCCTTGACTTTGAGATACACTATGGCCTTCAGTATGAAAGTGAACTTGGTCTTGACATTCACCAGCCTGCTGCTGGGAACTACTGACCAATCCACCCGAGTCAACACCATACCCACACTCATTACTAACAGTAAACTCTCTTGAAATTAGAGTTTCTTCCTTGGCTTTCCCTTCAGAACAATTCCAATCCCATTGTCTATGTTCTTCAAAATGAACATCCCTACTTACAACAATCTTCCTTCTATTTACATCCAACATCTTGTGTGCCTTTGACCCTTCTTCAGCACCCAGATTAACCATGAGTTCACTCCTATCATCCAATTTCTTTTGACCATTAGTCACCACTTTCCCATGACCAACACACCCAAACACCTTTAGATAATGCAGACTTGGCTTCTTTCCTTTCAATGCCTCATAAGGTGTCTTGTCTTTCAAAGATTTTGTATGTACCCTATCGAGTATGTAAACTGAATGCCTAACAGCTTCTGCCCAAAACTCATGTGGCATTCCCATTGCTTTCATAATGCTCCTTGTCATATTTAGTACAGACCTGTTCCTTCTTTCTACAACACCATTCTACTGAGGAGAATATGGTGTTGTGAGGAGTCGAGTCATTCCCTCTTTCTCACACAATTTGTTGAACTCCAAAAGGTAAACTCTCCACCCCCCCCCCCCCCCCCCCCCCCCCCCCCCCCCCGATCAGACTTTAATGCCTTAATTTTATACCCAAACTGTTTTTCAACTTGTTGCTTAAAAGTTTGAAAGGTATCAAAGGCCTGATCTTTAGTTCTAAGCATGTAGCACCATATAAATCTTATACAATCATCTACTAATAACATGAAGTACCTGTTCCCCCTTGTGTTGTTGGTGATATGGGCCCACATAAATCCATTGAGATCAACTCAAACGATTTAGATGCCTTGTACGAAGAATGCTTGGGAAATGGATGTCTGGCCTGCTTTCATGCTAAACATGCTTCACACAACTTCGTTTGATGATCAAGCAATGGCAATCCCCTCACAATGTCTTTAGTGGTCATCATCCTAAGTGTATCAAAGCTTATGTGGCCCAATCTTCCATGCCATACCCATGCATCATTCTCCAAACTCGCTTGGAAACAAACTGGTGACCCAATCTTCAGGGCTGTTTTATACAACCTATTGGGAGATCTGGGAACTTTCATTAGTAAGTCACCATCTCTTTCGTATAGCCATAGAAAATTGTCCTTCATCTTCACTTCACAGCCCCCTTCGGTTGCCTGACCCAAGCTTAATATGTTGCGCTTCAAATGTGGTATGTAGTACACATCTGCAAGTAATCTATGTTCTTGATTTCTTCCTTCTAGAATGACAGATCCCCTTTCTGCAATTTCTACACAAGACCCATCTCCAAACTTCACTCTTCCACCCACATTCTTATCAAGACTCGAAAATAAGGACTCATTCCCAGTCATGTGATTAGATGCTCCATTATCTAAATACCACATAAATTCTGAATCTCTTTCTAGCAAGAACTAAGTGGGGAGTAGACTTTGTTCGTTTAAGAACATGTATTCTTTTTTGTTACTTACTTGTAACATTAAGAGTGCTGGACCATCATCCTCTGTCTAAGTCAAGTTTGCCTCTGAGTCTTTATCCTTCATTGTGGTACATTCAGATACATAATGCCCATACGAGTCACACTTAAAGCACTTGATCTTGGATTTATCTTTCTTCACTTTCTCCCTTTGTTTGTTAGTTTTTGAACTCTCATGGTTTCCCTCCCTTCCTTTCTGAGATTGGTTCTTGAAGTCTCTATTGCCTCTTCTTTTGTTTATTGAGTTAGTCTCCTTTTATTTCGACTGCCATTCAGCATACGTGAGAAGCAGCTGATCATCTTTGGTTTTGTGTTGTTTAGCCCTCATATTTGTTCGTTCTTCGAAGGCTTTCAACCTCCCTATTGCTTCAGAAAGTAACATGGTCTCTAGATCAAGAAGTTGTTCCATTGAGGCAACAATTTGAATGAATCTATCAGGGACCGAGTTCAAGAACTTCCGAACAAGAGTTACCTCTTGAAAGGGCTCTCCAAGATCACTTGCTTTCGATGAGATTGCACTTAATTTTCTTAGCAAACTCATCTATGGACTCCTCTTCCTTCATCTTCAACGCTTCAAACTCTGTTTTCAAAGTTGCCAATCTTGCCTTCTTTACTCTATCCACACCAACGAATCTAGTCTTCAACGCCTTCCAGATATCTTTAGCTGATGTATGTTTTGCAACTTGAAGAACTATTTCTCCGGGCATTTCCAGGAACACATAGGCAATTGCAGCGTTGTTCTTCTTGGAATCGATCTGTGCACCTTCTGCTAGTTCCACAACCTCCCAAAGACCATGGACATTGAAAATGGCTTTCAATTTCACCACCTATATTGTATAATTGGAGTTTGTGAGTACAGGGCATTGTAATTGGATGGTTGTGTAATTCTCTCTCACAACCGGTTGATTGTTCACGTTCGCATTCGGATTGTTCTTGCCCATTTTTGTTCTTCGTCGATACTGATTACCGAATCGAGTATCCAGATCCTCTCCTTTGGATCACACGAGCGATTTTCCCTTTCGCTCCGATACCAATTGAAACTCAAGCACCAAGAATCAAAACAAGAACTTTATTGAATACGATCTGAATTTTTTCAATCTAATCTCGATTATAGACTCATCACCACATTTATCCTAATACACACTAACTAACCAATTAACAAACTTATTACACAATACACCCTTATGAAATCTAGAATTACAACAATAGTCCTCCAACATTTGAGTGATCAACCCAGCTCACTCATTTTGCCGCCTCTACAATATGCATTACTAGTACTAGAATGTTGGTGTAAATGTAACAAAATTCGGTTTTCAGCAAGATTAAATATTACAACCACACACGTAAATTAGAACTCAAACCTCCTTAGGCACCATGCTAGGAGATTTTGTGCTCTGCAGGGCTGCTACATCTGCACCTCGCCTTTCTAGGTCTTCGATGACTCCCATTTCCACATCAGCAACCATGGGCGAAGCTTAAGTAGGGCCGGGGGGGGGGGGGGGGGGGGGGGGGGGGGGGGCCGCCGGCCCCCCTGTTTTTTTCGCCAGTAGTGTTAAATTTTAGTCCGATAGTGTAAATTTTTGGCCAGGTAGTGTAAATTTTTATATAAATATCGATTTCGCCCCCCCTAGAAAAAATTAAATTCGCCCCTGCCCCCCCTAAGAAAGATTTCAAGCTCCGCCGCTGTCAGCAACTACCTACAACCAACGTAAGAAAAGAGAATGAGTCAAGAAACATGTCTTTAAACACACTGATATGGTTATTGCATTTTAGTTTTAACTGGCTGTTGATTCTGACTTTACAAGTAGCAACAATCATAACAAAAGAAAACATTACATATCATTGGGTCGATTTGGGTGGATCAAATAAAAACTAGTTAAATAAATACCATGCCAATTGTGTTAAAACCCGCCCAACGTCTATTTTCCAAAGAACACTGTTAATGCATCACTTATTAATAAGAAAATAAAGATGCAAAAAAAAAAGTGTTAGGAAGCCAGAGTAAGACTACATTCTCAAAGGCGACAATATACTCTTGCCACCTGCGTAAAATGCCTTCATAAACTTTCCAAGTCTCCACGATTCGGTCATACATTTTATCCACCTGCATTTAACGATTGTAAAATCCTTAATCAAGATTATAAAATAGATTGAAAACCTCTTGCCCAAAACTAAAACTTAATATACACTCTGATATGTGAATATAAAAAAATTGCTATTAACAATATTATATAATGCAACAGAAATTTATATTGCCCGTTGAAGGTTAAACTAAATTAGTGTATTTATATGTTAATATAAGTTTAGTGTGACAATTGTATAATTATGTTTAGTATAGGTAAGTTAGTTATTGCTTGGTGGTTAATTAGCCCGGTTAGGATCCGTGGATAACCCGCCAAGTTAGTATGTATAAATACCATGTAAACTCTTCATTTGTTACTTGATGAATCTACTTTACAAAGATCAAATTCTCTGCGTTCATCCTATACTTACATGTGTGTATCGATTCCTCTCCACCAACATTGCCACCAACCATTTTACAAGATTGTGTTTTATCGTTGACTATTTGACTTCAGAGAATAACTTGTGATTTTGGAATAATTGATTTTGTATCAAGCTTTCAAAAAAAAATGTTCATATAGTTTCTTGCAGGAAGAAAATAACAACAGAAAAATTGAATATATTCAATAATAATTCAAATAGGTGACAAAAGAATTCTACTTGCTACATACCGTATCCAGCTTACATGTTTCCAGTAGGGAGGAACGAGTTTCACGGAACCAGCTCATGACATAGCAATGAAACAATTCTTTTGCACCAGGACCATAATTCACACAACTGAAAATAATAATAATAATAATAATAAAAAACGGAATAAATCCATGCAAAGTCAAACAACTAGAAAATAATGAACAGATTTTGGTCAAAGTTACTTTATATTCATGCTGGCAAGATACTCAAGGAAGTCTGCGGTTGCAATCACGAAATCAGTTACATGTACGAAAGGAACGGTTGGAGGGCAAGCAACAAGAACGACTCATAACCGTTTCAAGAAGCCTGCAGTATATACTGCTGATGAAAGATGCGGTAGGTCGATGAAACTGCAAAAAAATATACAAACAAATAAATAAAAGAAAAGGAAGAGTAAACAAGATTTTAAAAAACAAGTTGTTGTTATTTTTCTGTGACACAGGCTACAGTGGTATATCTTACATTGGAAGCATTTGGCATTCGTGGATCTTAATGTCAGCAAGAATATCAACTTTTATGTTTCGGCAAAGTGTTTTCATTTTCTCATAAGCCACAACAGGATCCATCGAAGCGCCTTCACCGGTCCGACTAGCGTACTCATCAATTTCAGTCATGTGTCTTCTACATCTTTTTATAGCAGCAGTCTATTAATTAATCACAGTAAGTTGTTCGCAATTATAACAAAAGGTAAATATTCAATTATTCTAAAAGAGAATTGATACACATTATAATACTAGCTTATAGTATTTAATTATTCTAAAATATAATATGTGAACCTGAAAGTATCTATATAATTTATATCTGGCTTCAGAAGAAGATATGTCATGAATGAGCTTATAAAGTTTAACAGCATGCCCCAAAACCGGTGCAGCCACGCTAGGAGGAGGAAAAAAAATGTTTGTAATGCCGGATTGCGATTCCTCATCCAATGACTTGTAGTTCTCAAAAACAAGGGCGAGAATATGCTCGATTTTCTCCTCAATCTCTCCCAATAATATATCCTGGTTAAATCATCAAAACTGTAATAAGAAAACAAATTGATTAATATTGTTACTTAAAAACAACAGTTCCTAAGTGTAAACCTCTAGACGATTAAGATTGCTTTTAAAAAATTCCTCCATAACTGGTAATAACAAGTCATACACCAATGAGATATAATCTTCGGTTGGGGTAGCAACATCCATTATATGCGAGAGATACCTGAACATTATTCATTCTTTTACAAGTTAAAATTTTAATAACCGATTTTTTTTAAAACAATGGAACCTTCATATTAAAACTTAAGGTTTCTTCAACAAAAATATACAAGCCTAAAACGACGTTTTTCAAGTTTTAGAAAAATAAATGTGCTTTTTCGAAGCCCACTTATTTTATGTTGAATTGATTTGGGAAAAACAAGTAAAAATAGTAAAGCATCTAACATTATAAGTACATTTCAGAGTCATAAAACCTCCTTAAGTCATATTATTCAAAAGTTAGATTATCATTCAACAAAATACTAAACTTTTGCAATCCTATTTGACAAACAAATTATTCATTAAACAAAAACTTTGGACAACAAGGCAACAAGTGTTCCAACAGAAAAGCCCACCTGCCCCTTTGGTACAATCATTTACTAAAAGTTTTTTTTTCTTTTAGACAAAAATTCTAAAAGTGTTTCAGGTCGACCCAAACTGTTTTGACTCATCACCCAACATACCCATTTTACTACCTCTAAAAAAATTAATAAATTTATACATCTAACCTTAGTCTTGTGTAAGCATCGGAAACCCCATAATGTCGTGCAAATTCAGAGAGTAACCATTTCCATAGGCCGGGCAATGATAAATTTTTTCGACGGACATTTTGAGCTTTCAGGACAGCCTTCAAAACATTATCATATACCAAAACTGAATTAACAAAACGGTCCTGAAAAGACATTGCAATTCTTGGTCAAACTATCAAGATTTTTTGTTCAAAGGTACCTGGATTCAACAATATTGACTAACCTCGGGCCATTTAACTATAGCACTCGTATAACTAATATGAAGTTGAATTTTTCCAACAACTTCATGCTCTGGTTCATGGTAGATAAGCCGCCAACATGGTTTTTTATCCTGATATATATACATACGTCTTTTAATATTGAACATCAAGTTATGCAGGTTGCAATAAATCGTCGTTACTTTCACTTCGATTCTAATTTTAGTCATTTGACTTTAGAGATCGCGGCTAAAACTACTATAGTTATTATCTAGAGGCGGCAATTTCAACCAAATATCGGTTTGGATTGTGTTTTGTCTTAAACAGGTTAAGTAAACAAATTTAGCTAAATGAAGTATAGGTCACTGAAAGTGCATACAATGTATTATAGTGCATGCAACCTATTAATTAAATCATTTTAATACAAATAAAAAAAACATTAAAGATTTTAAAGAAATGGGCACAAAGGTTGCATGTCAACCATTTCGACATATCACCCAACTTACTCGACCTACCCATCTCACCACCTTTACTTTTCGAAAGCGACTAATTTTGGGTAATGATGTTTAACAAGAGGTCAGAAAAATTAATCCAAAGACTTAACTAGATTATCAATAATTTCAAACAAGTGCACTTTGATGCGGTCATAAACGGTTTGCTTTGAGTCTTGTACTTGTACAATCAACACATCTTGGAGACTATCACACAGACTGCAATCTCATTGGTTAGCAGCCAACTTTAAGGAATCAATCACATGATCGATTAAAGGTTCGAAATTAAAAGGATACAAGCTGCATACAATAAATGAGTTTCACCGGAACCAGGTTGCATTTGAACCGTCTCCCCTACATTTGTACCCTTTAGACTTAGGAGGCACGAATACGCTTCTGTTAACATGTAACAAGATCAAATTTAGTGCTCTGATTACATCATTGAAGTGGTCAAATTATTAACAATCAGTTCTATTATCAGCTGCGACCATAACAATAAAATGGAAGACAATGATGACTTTAGGGAAAAGATCCATAACCATAACCAAATCAAGAAAATCTCATCTAAAATAACTTATTCCCCCTATTTTACGATATTTAAAATAACTTCATCTGTATTAATTTTTTGTTAAGATTATGGAAAAGGATAAAGAATATTTCGTATGATAAAAATAAAAATTATAACTAGAATTGTGAACATTGATACAGGAAATAAAAAATCTTTTTTAGTTACTTAGATAACTAGAACATCAGACAACTAATTATCTGATAGAAACTAACACTAGATATCATAATGACAAAAAAAAAATCTACAAACCTTTGTTGGCAGATGAAGTGATACGTGAGCTTGAAACACCAGTTAAGCTTTTAAGCTTTTGCCATTGATTAGACAGTTTGGATTGCACAGTTGGAAAAGATCGTTTAACTGTTTCCTGATCAACTCTTTGTGGGTTCACTGCCATTCTCATCTCAACAACTGTCCCCACAAGAAACAAAATCATTTATTTTGGTAATGAAGCTGGAAAATTTACATAATACTTATATCAAGGTAATATTTTTGCTTCACAGACAGTAGTTTTGTAATCAAAACTTTAAAAAACTTCCAATTAAAAAGGAAATATAAGAGACGAACTGAATATAAAGTTTGTTGTGTGCAGGGCCACTGTAAAACTTATTAACTTATGGTTTTTAATACCTTGAACTTTTATTATCCCATAAATTTCCTCCAAATTCTGTAAATAATATGGCACACTGTAACAAAGATCAGTGAAAGAACTGAAGACGTAAATCAGACATCTTTTACAGATCTAAACATACACATATAAAAAGGAAATACTCACTTAAATGTACTCCTTAGTATATCACTATTATTTTCAAGAAACACACAGGCCTCCATCGCCGTTGTTTTCATCTTTGAGCAAAGGCGCCAACAGGCGTCATAGGCGACAATTAAATCCTCACGCTCCACAAATAATCTAAGTTCAAAAACATATATTAATGTGCAGTGGTGTCCAAGTTAGCAAAAAGGAAAGACATTAACAAACCTCTTAGAGTCAATTTCCGGTTGCGCGAACATTTTACATGGATCCCAGAACATACTGCAACCAAATTTGTAAGGAGGAACTAAGTTCAAACCAACCTATCAGAAGATGGGACAAACTGCAAGTGTAAGAAGATGGGATCAGGCGTCTAAACCAACCTATTAGACTCGATTTCCGTTGTTAAGGACGACCGATGATCATAAGTTTCAGCATGTTGCGTTGCTGTAATGCCTTCATGAAAGGCTTGAGAGGATTCTCCTGTAAACATTGAGTTTGTATCGATCCCACAACGTACTGCATGCAACCAAATTAAAAAGGTCAAGAACGCCCAAACACAATAAATTCTACTCTTAAGGCAAAACGAAGTTGCATACAGAAGATCAAGGAGCTTCAGAGTAAAGAAGATGATGATGATGATGATGATGTTGGTCTTGATCACAGCGGCAGTATATATACAGGCACAAACCTCCAAAAAGAAGTCAATCTTTTATTTAAATAAAAATATTTTTATCAAGTTTAGTGTTGATCTTAATAATATTATATTACTGATATATTAATATTATTAATGATGATATTAAATCAATATCAATAAATTTATACATATATATTTTTTACATATCAGATAATAATGATGATATTAAGTATTTTATTGCAAACTAATTAAAGTTTTGTACGTAGGTGTCTTCGAACCTATAAGACTCTTTTTCGAATATTTATACATTATCATTCACCCACCAAAAAATTCACGACTTAACGCTCATAAAGAATGTCAAAACAACAAATTCGGAATTTTATAAAAATAATTATATTCTAGACGTTATAAGAAAAAAAACTACAAAAATAAAACTTTAAGCAACTGTGACGGTTGTACGTTCGTGCTTCATTCGAAAACTCTATTTCGAATCAAGTTTATATCAAAATTTAGATATAAATAAACACTTTAGAACGGTAAGTATATTTTAATTGTTATTGTTATCATTGAGTGGTTAATAAATCACTTCTTGACATTACATTATATTAGATTTAGTAAAAAAAAAAGTTTTTTTTCAAAAATAATTCTTGAAAAACAAATACTTTTATTAGGATGGATGTATATGCATATTTTAAGATGGACGTATACGTATGTTAGTTAAACATATGCAGATATGCTTTTGTTGAATGTGTACCTTTTATTTATAGTTGTTTTTGCTTGAAAATACAACTAAAGTGTTTTGTAATTGTCTTTCAGTTTTAAACACGCGATTAACTCCAGCTGCTAGATCCAAAACTTGTAATAACATTGGATCAAGACCTATAAATTAGATAGTCAAACTTCTATAAATTATAAAAAATATCAACTTTAGAAGCTATTGATATTAAGACAAAAAAATTGGTAGTTAAAATTATAAATCAAAGAAAGAAAATAATAATAATCTATATATCTATAACTTTATTTTTTTTGAACGGCAAATGTGCGACCCTGTTTCGGATGATAGGTGTTATCTTGATTGGGTCCACCTATCCATTTTCCAGCCGGGACAGAATTAGATCTACGAAATGATCGACTCAAATAGATGTTTATCATAAGCTATTTCTTCAAAACCTTAGCAACTTTACTCGAAGTCGAAACAGAATCGCAACATCAGCCGTCGAAGAAAAAACCAAAAAAAAATCAAACAAAAAAACAGCTCTCCATACCAGTTCCCTGGGTATGGAGCCACGTCAGTCGTTTGGCATGGCTAAGAAGAAAACTCATTGATGAGAAAACTCATTGGCCCAACTCTAACCATTTTGCTCAGAGTGAGATTTGAACTCATGACCTCCTCATATTTACATGAGTACTAAAAAAGTAACTTAGGAGGACACTTATCACATTCCTAGGCCCCCTAAGTTTGCTTTTTTCGCTTTTCTCTGCTCTTAAATAATTATCTTAATTACTATTAATATTATTTAATTATTTTTTAGATTAAAAATAATTTTTTAATAAATTAAGAAATATGTCTTTTTTATTAATGTTATTTCTAGAAATAATTTTTTATAAAATAAGAATTCTTTTCTAAAACATCAAACTTTTTTTAATATGAAATATTTAAAAATTGATACTTTTATAAAGGTAAAATTTTTTATAAACTAAAATAAATAAATTAGGAGTTTTAATAAGATATTTTTACAAAATGACATTTTTAATACGTTTTGTTTTAAAAAAAATGTTTAGTTTTTTTTTGAAAAAAGAGTTTAGAAAAAAAAGTTTAAAAAATTGATATCATTATTTTATTACTTATAGTTATTACTCATAAGTAATTTTAAACATATCTGATTTTATAATATTATTTTATACTTCATAAATTTTCATTATATTTAATATTATATATATATTCAACCCGTGTAATACACAGGTTTACTAAAGTTAGTATTAAATAAATAACAATCAACAACAAATCAGAGATACTATGAACTTTCATAACCCGATCTGACCTGATTCAATATTGTATCCCTAAATTAGATTTGTGACAACCCTAAGTCAAGGTTAAGTAAATTAAACCTTTTGTTTTAAGAACTACTCTAAGTAGATAGTATATACCGATATACCTTATTAAAGATTGTTAAGTCGAATTTATGTGTTAACTTTATATAAAAATTTTATATATTTTTGCATGGTAGTATGTGAGCGTGCATGTGCATAAGTGTTTACGTGTGCATATATATGAATATTGTGATTGTTATCTTAGTATTGTGTGATTAGTGCCTGAATGTTAGATGCTTTAAATTGCATGTAATGTATTAAGATTTGGAACTTAATCAAACATTACTAATCAAGCTAATATCTATAAATCTTATGTCAAAAACCAAGACTAAACTAATCCTAAACACCTAAACACTAACTAAAACAGAACCTTAACTTTTGTATCGGATCATTAAGACACTAACTAACCTAGATTAGTAACTAATTAACTAACTAAAACTAAACTTAACCACTAAGAATATCATTAGCACCATTAGAAGACACCTAGCACTACACCTACACTAATCACTCTCTAAGCTTGCCACCTAGCACCTAAATGGCCACCTAATGAACCTAAAGACACCACCTCACCACCCTAAGCTAGACTTAATGATGAGGAATTCCACCTCTTGAAACCTCTCGGCCGAATGGAATCAACACCACCATAACCACAAACCACCACACCCACAACCCTCTCTCTCGGCTCTCACCCTCTCTCCTTCTCGGTTCTTAAGTCACCTCCACCATCACCCTCATACTCTCGGTCCTCACATCATACAAGCAATATCACCATCTTTTGCTCACCAACCAGTCCCCAACCTCAAGAACATCATAACACCAAGTTGTCTTCAACAAAGCTTGTGATCAACCTCCAAGCTCAAGAACCATCACGCCAAGCGGATCATCAAGGATCTAGCCAATCAATTTCCTTAGTTTTTTTCATCATCAAACAAGGGTTGATTCTTAAATCCACAAACTAACAAGTTAAGAAGTGTATATGTGTTTAACTAACACATATAACTAACCCTTTAAAGTTAAATCATCAAGGTTATTTACAAAACCTCAAGAACACAGGATTTTTATCAAAAATCAGTAAGAAAAGGATTCAAAAACAGAAAGTTTGAAGGTTTTATACAAATCAAGGATTTAAACAAAGATACAAGAATTAAAGGGTTGAAACATGTGATATTCATGATAAATTAGATTAAATACTTAAATTATTGTGATTGTGAGAATAAAATTTATGAACTTGTTAGAAAATATTAGAAATAGTAATCTGTAATTTATGGGGTAATAATATTGAATATATTAATTTATATGATTAATTCAAGAAAATAGAAAAAAATTTCAAAACAGAAAATCTGGAATCAATAAAACTCTGGAAAATTTATATAACAACCCTTATATTTTATTGGAGTTGCAGAATAAATTTCGTAAATTAATTCATAATTATGACAAAGTTTCATATTTTAGAATATTTGATAAGACGAAAATTGAAAGTAATAGTAAACCAGTAGGAAAATCATGAAAAATTTACATAAATTATGATATTCAGAAAGGAACAGTGTGTATAAAATTTGTAAGTTTTAGAGGTATGTAGCTATTTCTGCCATTTATTGTGAAATTTGTAAAACTTCTAGCAAATTGTCTGTAATGAGTTACTGATTTAAAATTTTACGTGATGATTTAGATTTTAGAATGTTTCTACGGGTAGATTTTGATGATTTTTGGATGACAGTAGCTACCGATTAGGAATTTTGACATAATTAGTAATTTAAAATGCTGAAAATTTTAAATAAATAAGATTTATTCTAACAAATAATTATTTTATAGGAATTGTTTGACTTTTTGCTGGAATTGAGGTGAGTAATATGGCCCCTTTTTATTTATAAATTTTTGGGAGAAAAAGCATAGTGTTTGTGTTGAATTTGATGCAAATTTGAGAATTTTGATCTGTTACTGTCATATTGACACAACCATTAATTCGGATGAGGAACCGTCAAATAATATAGGTAGCGCTACTTAGGAATATGTCAACCTGCATCTGCCGGATGAGGGCAGTAATGTTATATTATTTGATTCTGTGATTTGTATGTGACAATTATGAATCACTTGACATGTGAGTAGGTTTGGTTGTGAGTTTGATTGTGTTGTATCAATTCAAAATGATTTATATTATTGATTAAACCTATGTTCTCACCAACTGTATGTTGACTATTTTGAGTATGCTTTTTCAGATCAGCGTAATGTATTATAACCTCATGTATACATTCAACATGTTTAGTGATTGACATGGCTATTTAGGGAAGCTGTGCATTTGGTTGACTAGCGATCTATCTGAATTCAACCTCTTTGTGGATGTTCACGTCCACTACTAGCTGAAGAATGTATGAAATTGTAAAGACATGTATTTAGAATAGGATTACAAAATGTATGTCTAAAATATTAGACTAAATTTTGTATTAATGTAATCCTTAAATTATAAGTTAATGAAAACGATGTTTAGTTTATTTCTGAAATTGCATGTTATGATAATCAATGTGTTTTGAACCGACGAGTCACACCAAGCATTTTATGCTTCCGTCGGGATGTGACAAGATTACAGGGTCAAAACAATCAGAAATTGAACTCGTTATTACACATAACTTTTCGGTGTATATTTTTTAAATCTCAATTTCTTCATACTAATATCATCACACCCACCCAATATCTTGCTCATGATTTGACCTGTCAACGACTTGTACAAAATCATCTCATACTCGATCATTTTTTCAAATGTATCGATTTTCAATCTTCTTATAATTTTGTATCACTTTTGTAACATCTGCCTATTTTCAAACTATAAACCTAAACCCGAACCCATTTTGAATTTACATACGATAAAAAAATATTCATTATTAAATTATTTATTAATTTTGATGAATCGAATGCAATAAATGTGTAATTTAACCAATATTACGAATTGTATTATTCAAATTTTATTTATTTAATCATTTAAACAACTTATAATAATTTCATGATTTATAAAAATTATTTTTATAAAGTTAAGCTTTAATTATTATGCAATAAATAGTTAAAGTGAAAAGTCTTATTAAAACTTATAAAGTTTTATAAATAAATGAATTTATATTTAAATTTGGGTTTTTATAAGTCCAAGGGTTAAGTTGTAGTTTTTACATAAAATAATAAACAATTTAAACTAGAGGGGCCGAAAGTGTAACAATTGTTTTAAACCCAACCCCCACCCCCGTCGACACTTCCCATCTCCGGCCACTTCTCCAGCCGAGCTCCGGTGAGCCTCACACACCCAAAACGCTCGATTAAAATGCAATTAAACCATATTAAACCTCTCTTGAACCCGTTTCGAACCAAAGACTCGTTTCAATTCGATTATGATGGCTGTTGTGAGGTGTTGAATCCAAAACCGAATTCCCATTCAAACCAAAATCGTTTGAGATTGAAAATTCAAAACAATTGATTTAATCAAACAATTAGAAACACATATGCAATCATTCTAGCCATGATTGTCAAATCAATTTGGACAAAGATTGTTTAAATGACAATTACTATGAACCGAAACTCCCAAATCACACAATAAACTCGATTACATTGAAACAATCACAACTGAATCTATATAATTGAGAGCAAACCTTTCTTTCGATTCCCTTAAACTGTCAGTTCTCTCAATTTCTCTGAAATACACACTCACACCATAATCAACCTCCGTCATCATTCGGACCTGCAACCTACTCATTTAGCACCTTCCACACGATTTTAATGGAAATTGAATAAGGGCTTTGAATCATAAAAACCCTAAGAAGCTTAATACGAAGTTAATTTGATTATAATCATCATTCACATCGAGAATCTTGTTCATCGCTATCGCGACTTGTTCTATCATCTGTGATCATCAATGCCATCTTAATCAAGTAAGTTAATCACACTTTTATACTCGGTTTTACTTGGGGATTAAAAGCCCTAAAGTTAATTATATTAATATGCACGAATTGGGATTCAATTTGATTAATGTTTTTAAAAATTGGTTAGTAGACTTATACCAGATTTGGGCCTCTAGCCCATCGGTTAAAGCCTTGTACATATGCAGCAGAGGTCCCGGGTTCAACCCCGAGCACCCTCAAATCGTTTTTAAATCTTTTCTTTTTATAAATTAAATTACAGAAATTAATATTATTCTATCAAATTAAAATAAAAATTATGGTGATAATTAAATTTATTCCAGAAATTATTAATTTAATTTCTGAAAATTGTAACAATATAATCTTCTATTTTAAAACAAATAGTTTAATATTATAAAAACTATGACAAAAGTTATTCAAAGGTTTATTTATTTTTTTACTTTATAAAATGGTTTTTGAATCGAATAAGTTATTTAATAACTTATTTAAATAATTAATTATTCAATTGATTATTTTGACCAAGTCATTATTTAATTAATTATTAAATTAATTATTACTTTTTCACACTTTAATACTCAACTTTCATTTCATCAATTGTTATAAATTAAATATTATTTAATTTTCTTAATGAGTTATTATCATCTTCAATCTTAATTAATTAATCAATTTATTCCATCTTTATTGAGTCAAAAATATAATTGATTACACTATTTAACCCAATTATCAAAAACCCCAAATCCTTATAATTAACTCTAGATTTTCCTCGAATCATCTCTTGAACTTAATCGATTATAATTTAATCTTGGAACATCCACGCTTAGGTAATTCGCAAAGGAATCGTTGGAGCAATCTTAGTTCCTTATTATTATCTAAAGTTCATCTTATATCATGTGAGTTTTCATACCCCGTTTTCATTTTTATTTCACATCTTTTGGGGTGAAGCATGTTAACCGTATAAATGCACACTTCTGAAATATCTTAATACTTGTAAGGCACGTGCAATTCATCTTATAAATTTTGTCATGGTTATTTGAGATAATGGTGAGCATTATATGATAGTCATCTTGTAAAAACAATCATTAACTATTGCTAGCCTATCGACGTCATAGATTTATGGGCTTGACAAGCCTATTTTGTGCTAAAGCCGAGGTTATTGCCGGCTCCTGATGATGTATTCTTGATCATCATGGGAACCAAGTACACTTAGCTAATCGTATATCTTATTGTGGCCAATCTTTTGTCAAGGTTTGATTGTATCATTATGCTATCTATATATTCTTGCATTATTTCTTAACCTATGACTTGAATTGCCTCTTAAAAGTTGTTTATTTATGTATGTACAAATTCATGGGAACTCACCAATATCATATGTTGACCGTATTTTTAACATGTTTCAGGATGCTGTTTACAGGACTTCTTCATGCTCATATAAGACTTAGTCCTAGATTAATAAAAGACTTTATTATGTTGTTTGAATCTTTATTGTATTGTAATGAATTATTTGATTAGTATTATTCAATAAAAATGGCATTTAATATTATTTCAACTTATTAAATTCCAAGAGCTTTGAACAATCGTTTCACATTCATCCGCCCCGATGATTCCGCCGTCGGTCGGGGTGTGACATCTTTTATGACCTGTATATGTTTTGATTTCCTTTTGACCTTCAATGTATAGGGTTTTCATTCCCAATTGCCTTGATTTTGGTTAACTTCTGTAAATTTCGTTGCTTTTAGTCGGTGTGACAACTGGAAATTCCATGTCAACTTTCATTCATATACTAATCGCTTTTACATGAAACATGTGCATAAATATGGTTTATTAGGTTGTCTCATGCATTAGCAAAGTTTATTCATCGCATAACATGAAATCATAATATTAGATATTACTGTGTCACACGGTCTAACCCGTTACACAAACATTGGTGATTATTATTAAAATGTATTAATGTTTATAGGAGACAAAAGTTGATTTAAAAATACTTGGTTAAACAAAATGGTGGTCCCTAATCTTTGAATAAAAATATATGTTCATGATTTTGAGTTCATGTTTGGTTATTTTGCTAGTAGATACAAGGATTTGGGTAGACCTTGATTTTGTGCATTTTGTAACAAAAATGGGTTTCAAGCACAAGTAACATATTTATAAGCTTTATAATTAATAGATCTAGTATTATTTTACCTAGACCTACTCATTAGTAACACCTATTAGTTCATGGGAATTGGGTTTAAAAATAAACGGGAAAAATTGGGTTTTATGGACAAAATCATGGATACTTAGTTAAAGCTCGAATGATTATTAGTTAAATGTTTTTTGGTATAAAATATGGGATTTTTAAAACCCTGGATGTGTTGATGGAAGACTACATATATAAACAAGGCTATGGTTTTTTTGGAACTTATGATGAAACTTGGATATTTTGGTACATATTATAAACAAGGCTATGTTTTATGCATAAAGAATAAAACTCTAGCTCATGATTTTATGAGGAAAGCTCATATTTTTCATAATGATAAATTTTATATGTCTTAATAACAAACTATTATTTGCTCCCGCGTGTTACCGTGGGATTTTCTCGTCCCGCAATAAAAATAATATTATGTGTTTTTACAAAAAAGCAAGAAGTCATAAGTATTAATTATATAAAAATATGAATGTGTAAAAGTTGTATATGTTTTAGATATTGTTGGAACACTAATTTAAATATAAATAATCTTAGAATAACAATCAATATGTAAAATTATTATACAATCAAATAAGTATTTTTATTGGTTGTTAAACATAATAAAATATCAATATAGGGTTTTATTTTTAATTTGAATTTTAAAATATTATCTTTAAATAAATATTAGACTGGAAATACTAAGTCCTCGTCCAACCTTTCTCGAACCAGATCCATGCTTTGGGCACTTTTGGAAGAAAAAAAAAAAAAAAAAAAAAAAAAAAAAAAAAAAGGAGAAAAGAAGACAGATATGCTCTTTGGAACCCCCCCTCCAACGCTTCTTCTGTTTTCATTAATTTTTTTCATCCTTTCATCTTCATCTCTTTCACAACACCAAACACCATTCATTCATCTTAAAACCTCTACACTCACCCATATCTTTCTCGTCCAACTTATAGTAACCGTTATTTTTTTAGTTATTTACAAACGTAGTTGTTTTATAGTTTATGTTTTTGAAAATGTTAATATAGTTCAATGTTGTATTAGAAAAATATATGATCTAAACTTTGAAGGAGTTAAATAAATGGCATATAGCAATACAACTAAATAAATAAAAATAAATTTGAATTCGGATCTCAAAATTTACAATTAACCATTTATAAGAGTTGTATGAAGTTTCGAATTTATCTTCAATAAGTCAAATCTCAAATCACTCTCTTACCCCAAAATCATCTCCAACTTTGTAAATAGATTGTCTCTTGAATTTCAAACCACTCTCTCAATTCATCACCACCATGACGACACACGACGACACAACGCCACCACCACGACGACACAACGCCACCACGACGACGACACAACACCACCTCGCCTACCACCAAGACAGCCCAACACAACCCTGCTTGCAACAAATGCCGACGACACCAACACACGGTACATACCCTCACTGTACAACCACCAGTTCCTCCATCCATTCAAACACAGACCCAACGTCGCCGCCCCTCACATCAATGCTACCCTTTACGGCGCTGCTGACGGAAGCTCTTAAATGGAGAAGGCAATCGGGAGGTGAGGGCCGCTGCCATAACTCTGGCAGCGGCCGAAAATTCACCACAAACAGTTCCAATCTCAATTGTTTCATCAACAACTTGTAATTTCAGCATAATCACTTGTACTTCGTGTTGTGCTTCTAAAAGTTGTACATTGTGCTTTGCCTTTGGTACGGTGGCACTGTAGCCACCGACCAAAGGGAATAATATATATATATATATATATATAATTTGATACTTGAGATTTTTTAGACTTAAACACTCTAAAAAAACCTTATAAAATATAAAGTTTAAGTATTTCATCTTTTTTTTATATTATGAATATCACAAATATAGAAAACATTAAGCATTCTTGGGTGGCAAAGTAATATGTATGTATGTATGTACATGTGTGTGTATATATATATCTATATATATTTATATTAATATATTACTTAAAACTCAACGCACTTCGGGTCATCTTTATCTAAATCTAATATTATTTTATAACTCAGAGTCAAATTGATACAAGGACATAAGACTTATGAATACATTTTAGCACGCACATAGTTATGGTTATTTTAAATAAATATTCTTTCTTTGAAAAACATGACATATCGCCGACGGGTCGTCGATTCAAACAATTAAAGTAAAATAATTATTCATAACAAGCTAAGTTGGGTGAAATAGTTACATAACCAAGTCGCATATTAGAATCATTAGCCTAAATCTTAATTTCTCTTAAACATTTTAGGACACAAGTAGGTCGAAAACTCATGGTCAGACTTTGGTTCACATCAGACATTACACTTTAACTTGTTTACAGCAAGTGTGTCTCATGGCCACTTTTAAATTATACTTAAATGTTTTGGAGGAGAATACACACCAAGTACATTTATTTGGGTACAAATCGTAACACGACTGGTGTGGTCGGCACATAACCTATACTTACATTAGTGAGTTTCATAGTCGCATCGAAGCCCCCGGTATCTAGTAACCGTTAACTTTAGGTAGACGTAGAAATTATGAATAGATCTATTTTGGTTGACACCCCTACCCGAGATTAGTCGCTCTAACTTTAATGGTAAATCAAATTGGGTGCATTATTGTCCATACTCAATACAATGTGTTGCGACGAAACATTGGGCGGGGCATATCAATAATAGTCAAGTCTCGGTTATGGGAGCTCGGGCTAACTATAACACTCTAGTATTGTTTTAATAACCAATAGTCATATATTGTTGACTTTTTAAGCGTGTTATTCTCAAGTAACTGAAGCATCGAGTTCATCATTTTGTGAAGTATTTCATGGAGTCACATATATCACTAGGAGTCTTTTGGAGTTTTTCCATAGCCGTAAAACTCATTATTAGCTAAACAACTTATATTTTGTATAATGCGTGCAACTGAAGATTGTTGTTCTAAATTATTTTGTTATCGTTCAATGTAAATAATGACTGTGATGCATAAACATTACAACTTGCGGTTCCGCCTTGGCGGGGTGTGAAAGTCGGTGTTTGTGATTCTTGATAGAAGAAATATGAGTATTTTCATCAAATTTTTGAGCTAGGATTCTTTATCTCATAAGTCTTTTTAGTGATGAAAACTCAAAAATAAAGTTCATTTATGATTGTGAATGGTAGTAAATAAGATATTGTAAACGTATCATTAAGTTCTTCGTATATTTAGCAAAAGTGCAAGGGACATACCCACACAAAAAACATGAGATTAATTGTTGGTGCTGGTCGATACAATTTCAAATAAACAAACAACTTTGTAAATTGGCTATTAAAATTAGATTAAGGTGACATCGTTGAATCGAATGATAGGGAGACTACGATATATATAGCACACGATCTTCTTTTTACTAATTCGGTCGATCCTATCTCGGATTTAATTGAGTTTGTGTATCCTTCAATCATTAGTAATTCTAAAAACCCAACATTCTTTCAAGAGATGGCAATTCTTGCTCCAAAACACGAAGTTGTTCAAGAAATCAATGATCGTTTACTTTCGTTGTTTCCAGGTGAGCAAAAAGAGTACCTCAGCTCTGATTCTATAAGCCAAGAAGAGTATATTAACAATAAATTTGATGAGAATTTATGCTCTCTGGATTTTCTAAACGTAATAAAGGTTTCATGATTACCAGACTACTCTTTACTATTAAAGGTTGGTGTTCCCGTCATTCTTCTAAGAAACATTGATAAAAAAAGTAGTTTGTGTAATGGAACTAGACTTAAGGTTATATCACTATGCAATCATGTTATAGAAGCTGGAATTATATCAGGTAGTAATGTTGGCACCCGTACATTCATTAAAAGATTGAGTTTAACACCTTCTGCCAAAAGGATTCCTTTCAAGTTTAAAAGAAGACAGTTTCTTTTGACTATATGTTTCGCTATGACAATAAACAAAAGTTAAGATTAATCTCTGTCAATAGTCAGTTGTACTTAAAAGAGCCTGTTTTTACGTATGGTCAGCTTTATGTCATCTTGTCACAAGTCAAGAGTAGAGATGGATTGAAACTCTTAGTTATGGATAATGACAGCCAACCTACTGATGTTACTACAAATGTAGTTTACAAGAAGGTTTTTGCTCATTTGTGATATTATGATCGAAAGTTGTTATGTTTTATTTAATATGTAACACACTTGGTTTTATTTATGTTTTTACGTTATATATAATTAACTCTTCCCCTCCTATGTAATACATGGATAACTAAAGCTAGTAATAAAATATAGAGATAAAGATGAGGAATAAGATGTAAAAGATATTTTGAAAATAAGATGTAAATGTAAGGGATTTTTATATATTTTCCCTTTAAGATGTAAATGTAAGGGATTTTTATATATTTTCCCTTTATAAGACCATAAATTACATATTCCCTAAGTCAAAAAAATCAAATTTAGAAAGTAGAAATAAATAATTGACGTTTTGTTTTGGGTAAATATGTAATTAATGATTTTAAGAAAATAAAATATGCAAAGCCTCAATATAATATATGTAAATGTTCCAATAAATAGGTAAATATGTAATATATCTTTTAGTAGGGAAAATATTTAATTGATTTTTTGGATTGGATAAAATGTAATTTATGATTTTATGGAAATATGTAAATGCATCTTTTATCAAATATATTATTGTTTCACTAGTTTATTATCTCGTGTATTGTACGGGGTGAATAACAAAAATTTATTTAATATAAAACGATATTTTGAGATAACATACGATTGAAATTACATATGAGTAAAGATAATAAGTAATAAAATAATGATATCATTTTCTTAAACTTACTTTTACACTTCTTTTTTTATTTAAAAAAAATTAAACATTTTGTTTCAAACCATTTTAAAAAAATGCCATTTAAAATTTTTTTCTTATTATAACTTTGAATTTTAACTATTTTAGTTTATAGAAGTTTTATTTTTTAAAATCATCCATTCTAAAGTATTTTTATATTTTTAAAAAGTTTGATGTTTTAGACAAATATCTTATTTTATTAAAGACAAAACCGTCGCAAACCTGTGCGTTACGAGAAGAACTTTGATCTTGTTTAAAACTTTATGTAAAGTTGTTAAAAAATTAAAATCAAAATTTTGATAAAAATAAACATGTCACATTGTCAAAAAAATTAAGCATTTAAAAATATTAATGTAAATAAAAATAAGAGTTAATTACATAAATGGTCCCTGTGGTTTATCCAAAATAACAGGTTTTGGTACTAAGACTTTTTTATAATAGGTTGGGATACTGTGTTTTAAATTTTGTAACGAGTTAAGGTACTAAGACTAATATACGTTAGTTTTTCTGTTAAGTTTAAGTAAAATGACTAAAAAACCCTTTGAGGGACTACTTTTGTAATTGTATATATTTCTTTTATCCAATGACCATTAATGTAATTACATATAACTTTAAAAAACCCAACCCCCTTTCCGCCGTTGGCCACCATCACCACCACCATCTACCCATCACCACCACCATCTACCCATCACCACCACCATCTACTCACCATTACCACCACTCCCGCCTCCTTCCCACCAGCATCACTAAACACCCACGAAGACCATAGTCACCACCATCTACCCACTATCACCGCATTATCCTCACCATCGCAACATCACATAATCATCGCATCATCACTATCGCCACATAATAATAATAATCACTGCATCATCACTACCATCGCAACATCACCATCGTCATCATCATCATCCCCACCTCCACAATCACACCATCACACCATCATTATTATCTCATCAAATCTCCCTTTCCTTTCCCCTTTCCCCGTTAACTTTTAAAATTTTTTAAAAAACCCTAAAATTGGGTTGTTTGGAGGTCGTGAGGCAGCTAGGTTTAGATCTCAATCAGGGTATTGAGTGGTACATTGTAGTATAGGCTGGTGTTGGGTGGTCGATTTGGGTTAGGGTTTTATAGGGGAAAGGGAAGGGGATTTGGTAATGATGACGAGGATACTCGAGAAGGGTGCGGTGGTGTGAGGGTATTGGTGCGGTGGTGACCAGCGGTGATGGCAAAGGTGGTGACCGACGATGAGACCACCGATGGTGACAGGCGTTGGAAGATAACAGGGGAAAAGGGTGACGATGGTGGCGTAGTGGCCGGTGGTGGGTGGTTCATTGGAAGTTAACATGGGAAAGGGGATGAGGGATTTTGTGATGTGGTTGATGGTGATGATGATGAAGGTACCAAAGGTGGAGATGGATGATGGTGGTGTGAGGCGGTGATGACCGCTGGTGATCGGCGATGGTGGCCGGCGGTGATGTCTAACGGCGACGGCGATGGTCTATGTTATTGTTCAGTGATTGTTTATATATATATATATATATATGTGTGTGTGTGTGTATATAGTTATATATAAATATAATATTTTAATTAAATTACACAAGTAGTCCCTCTAATTTATATAAATAATCCTATAATGTGAAAAGACTAAATTACCGTTAAACTTAACAGAAAATCTAACGGCTCTTAGTGTTAGTACTCAAACTTATTACAAATTTAAAAGTGAGTACTCAAACTTATTACTTTTTTTTGCTTAGTACCCAAACCTGTTATTTTAGATAAACCACAGGGACTATTATGTAATTAACTAAAAAATAAGCGCATACAAATTTAGATTTTTTAAAATGTGATATTTTAAAAGTTGTAGAAAGAAAAAAAAAAAACTTAATAAATCAAAACCTTTTATCCGATATGCACTCAATGTAAATTAGCAATACATTACAAACAGTAAATAACCCTCTTGCAATTTGTGATTATATATAAATCAAGTTTAAGACTCGTGTATTACATAAGTTAAATAAATTCAACATGCTAAAACAATATTCAACATGCTAAAACAATTAATTTTTATGAATGTTTTGTGTGTTACACGTTTTACCTATTTGTTAAATAAAAAATAATGAACATCAAAGAAATTATTAAAAAATAATAAAAATTAGAAAATATAAAGTTATATATTCAAATAAGATATAATACAAATCTTATAGTTTAGTATTTTTAATGTAACACCTGAAAATTTTAAAATAGAAAAGAAAAGGAATAAAAAAGGATGACTTATTTAAGTGGAAGGGGTAAAAGTGGAGGAAAGCAAAACCGGCCCATGAGTGAGTATAAAAGATGGATGGTGGTCCATTCCTCACTCCCATGCACCTCAAAATCATCCAATTTTAAAAAGAGAAAGCTCCCATCGGTTCTAGAGAGAGAAAGTGAAAGATTTTATCTAGTGTATGATTTTTATAGTGTTTTCTTTTAGATCTAAGTTGGATTTAAGCTCCTAGGTAGTTTTCTATGTGTTTCTATGTGTAAAGTTTGAATTTTTACGAGTGAATAGGTGTAAAATCCTAGGTTTTGCTCTCGGGTTTTAGAGTTTTGCTCGAAAGCTTGTTAAGGTGAGTTCTAGATCCCCTCTTTTACATGTTTACCTTCTTGGGGCTCGTATGCATATTAAAATGTTGCTTCTTTGATAAATCTATGTTTTCTACGATGAAGGCCACTTTTTTATGAAAAATGTATGCTTTAATGATTTCTATGATGATGTTTGGTTCATGATATGTTCTGATTATGAACTAGATGAATTTATGCTATGTACAAATACAAAAGTACTTTTATGTAATCAGAAATTTAAAACAATAAATCTAAGTCTAAGTAGTGTTTGCTATGGACATTGGTCGTCCGCTGTGGACGTTGCTCGTCCGCTGCGGACACTTGGGTTTCAAAGTTGTCTGCTTTGGACGTTGGTCGTCCGTTGTGGACACTTAATGTTTTAATGTTGTCCGCTGTGGACATTGGTCGTCTGCTGTGGACTCTTATATTTTAAATGTTGTCCCCTGTGGACATTGGTTGTCCGCTATGGACCCTTGTGTTTTAAAGTTGTCACTTATGTTTTAAATGTTGTCTGTTGTGGAAGTTGGTCGTCCGCTGTGGATTATTATGCATCCGCTGTGTACTTGTTCATCCGCTGTGAACTTTGTTCATGCGCTGCTAACATTTGTGCAAATTTTTTTTATCTATAATTCTTGTAAAACAAGTATAAGTGATAATTAGTGTTTTGCTTGAATAATACTTATGTTTAAATGTTAGTATATTGTTGTTTGAATGTTTGAATGCTATAATTGTGATATGGGGATATTACTATGAATAATATTTAATGTTCCATGATATGTAATGATATTGACGAAGGATACCTTATAAGTATTACTTATGATTTAAGTGGAACATAAATGAATGAAAGAACGACAGTGAAACCTAATGAATGTTACCCCGGGCCCTTATGATGATAGTAAGTCTTCCAAGCAAAATGATTGGAGTAACACAACTATGTTGTGTTATCTCAACTGATGTGCGGCTGAATCAATCCGTAGGATGCACATCTGGGGTCATATCCTTGAGATTGACCAATGAAATGAATGGACATTTATTCATGAGCAGGCTTCATGCCTAGCAGTGTAGGTCAACTGTCAGGGGTTAGCTACCACTTCTATGTTGTATCGGCAGGGGTTCAGAATTTGTTGCCAACCATATGAGGTAGGCTTTTGCCTTGTGCAATCCTAGATAATAAAAGAGAGATATAATGAAAGAATGAAAGATAATAAACATGTTAAAGAATGTTATCAGTCAATTTGACTATTATGTAATATAGATGTGTGTTCATTAAAAGAAGTTTACCCAAAAATGTATATTTTCTATATTATTATAAAATTAGAACTCACTCAGCAACGCTGACTTTATATGCATATCAATTGGCAGTTAATGATGTTGCCGGGGATGACACGAGTATAAAACTACTTGGCATATGAAGACTGACATCCATGTTTATGCATAAATGATTTTTTATCTTGAAATACAATCTTAATGTTTTGAACTTAATGACAACTGTGTATTTCTTGGCAAAGTATGTTTATTAATGTGTGTAATGAATTATTTAAAGTATTCCGCTATAATATTTTCATATATCAACATATTCTATTATGTATTGTGCTATGAATGACCAACTGTAAGTTTTTTCAGGATCATGGCCTTACACTTAATTAATTATTAGAATAAAAAGACATATAATTTAAATACTTGATTGTAGTTTGCTCATTTAAAATTATTATCATTGCATAAGAGATAGAGGCGGCCAAAAAAACCGGTTAGGGAAAAAAACAGAAACCGGTTTGGGCCAAACCGGTTTCAACCCGGCCCAACCCGGCGGTTCAGCTTCGGTTTGTAGGTGTCTTCATTCAAACCGGTTCCTAAACCGGTACGGTTTCAAACCGGTTCTCAAACCGGTGCCCCAAACCGGTTTTCAAACCGGTTTTTAAAACTAGTCGTTATATAACGGCTATAGAGCCGTTTTTTTGTCGTTGGAGGGGTTTTTTGACCCTTTTTTAGTGGTTTTTAACCATTAAACCCCCATTAGGTTAGTATATATATGTGTAGGATGTTTTGGTTAAACCACAACAACTTAAAACGCTCTCTACTCTCAAAAATCACAAAAACGCTCAATACATCGTTCTCTTAGAAAAAACTCTCAAATGGCCTCATTAAGTGCTCAATCATCCGTTGGCTGTGATGCGTCTTCAAGCAACGTGGTGGTAGCAATCCTTCCTACGAATAGGTACCCCGAAATATGATGCAATTACGATTTATGTCAAATGGCTAGCGGTCCGAACAAAGCTCATTGCAAGTTTTGCCATAAAAAAAGATGCAAACACGACCTTGAAAAACCACATTGTGTATAAATATTGTAAAGCGTTGAAAGGTGAACCGTCTTAAGGTCAACCTTCGATAACAAACGAAGGAAATATTTGTGCTTATAACATTAATGCGGTTCGGGAGCAAATTTGTATTTCAAGAAAGCTTGCCATTCATACATTTCGACAACGAACGTTTGACTCGAGTCATTCAACGAACACACGGAGAACGACTAGGCTAAATATTTAGTTTTTAAAAACATTTATTTAAACTTTTATATTGTTTGAATTGTTTTTATGTTTAATATATTATATATTTCACTTTGATTTTAAAAACGTCATGACATTATTCAAACGTACAAGTAACAAGTAACGTATGATATAATACTTATATATATTATATATTTCACTTTGACACGTTGAGTCATATTGATTAACAAGTAACGTATAATATAATACTTTAACATTAAACAAAATAATGATATTAATAAAAATATTAATAACAATAATAATCACAACAACAATAATAAAAACAACCACCACCACCATATATGATCTAATACTTATATATGTTATATATTTACATTGAGACGTTGAGTCATATTGTTAATATTCTTTTTGAAAGTACATTATAAAAACAAATATTTTATTCTTTTTGTTTTATTGCTTTTGATTTAATTAATATAAATATGATTATATATTTTTCATATGTTAACAAAATAATGATACTAATAACAGTAAAAAAATAATAATAATAACCCGAACCGGTTTGGGCCTGAACCGGTTTCCAAACCGATCCAAACTGGTTTCATAGGGTTGGGATTTTTCCTTCCCGAACTGGTTTGGGGCCAAACCGATTTTGACCGTGGTTGACCAAACCGGTTCAAGTTTTGACCCCAAACCGGTTTTAAAAAAAAAACCCGATTTGTACACCACTAACAAGAGAGAGAGAGAGAGAGAGAGAGAGTAAAAAAACACAAATTTAAAGTTAACCAAATGTTTTCACGTGTCCGTTATAATTATTAATTTATTATAAAACTAGTTTAGAAATTTGTGTAATACACAAATTATAGTTAGTAATGTTTAGAAATTAAAAGTAATTTTTAGATAAGATAAAATTAAAATTACATGTGACTAATTAGCTTAACTAATAAAACTATAATAATGTCTTTTTAAACTTTCATTTTTAAAACTTTTGTTTTAAAGAAAATCGTTCTTTTACACAGTAATTAAAAAAAAAAACTGTTTTTAAACAATGTAATTCTTTTTAAAAGTTCTGTGTATTAAAGACCTAATATTTCATGAAATTTTGTATTTAAAAAGATTATATTTTTAATAAAAAAAACATGTCAATGTAGTTCTTTTTAAAAGTTATTTGCATTAAAAACCTAATATTTCATGAAATTTTGTATTTAAAAAGATTATGTTTTTAGTAAAAAAACATATTTTTAATTTATTAATTTTTCTAATTTAAAAATGATATAAATAATATTATTAGTATTTTATATGATGACCGATGATAGGTTGATCAATCATAATTTCTCGTCTTTTGGATTGTTTATCGACTATAGTCCTTTTATTATCTTTTTTATTTGTGAATTGAATCTCTTGAGCATGTCTATAGTTCTAGAAATAAGAAGGAATAAATAAGTTTATAACTAACATTTAAATCACATATTTATACTTTGTATATTCATTCAAAGAGGTGTATTTAATGCTTAATTAACGTGTATGCACAAACAACAAATGAAGATCTACTATTCAAACGCGATTTATCATTTTTCATGTGTTTTATTTTTTTTAATTACCATGTATTTAACACATATCACACGTATGTATAACAAGCGTTTTAATTTCACCTGAACACAAAATTAATAATCAATCGAACCAGATACACGTGCTCAACTAAACTCCCACTATTCACTCTCCTTTCATCCAACCATGGCGCTCCTCATCCCACCGGTCAAAGCGATACTAATCACACCTAACATCCCAAAAAATTAAAACCATCCTTATATTTAACCAACTTAATATAAAATCAAAAGCCTAATGTTTCATAACCACTAACCTTAAAATTAGAATCAAACACTTTCTTTCTTATCCGTCAATGATGTATTTCATCTCACATCATGATCCCAACTTCTTTAACATGGCACAAACTGCTTTGTATGCCTCTTGTGATCATCCATGTGTTCAAGCAACCATGTTTATGACCAATGTTCATACTTAATTCGACAAAACACTAAACTTGATTTGGCATTTTTGATCTTGACCTTAGGCTTTCGGTTAAAATGTATGTATATTGATAAGTAGTTGATGAGAAAAAGTAACTTAAAATTTAAACATTAAGAGTTAAATACATTTAAATAGATGTTAGATACATTACTAACGTCACATTATCAAACATATAGTTTTAAATCAGTTGAATATCATGCTATGATTTAAAAAAATAATTAAATTATATATGTGAAATCACAAAGCTTATGTAGTCTATAATTATGGTAGGTGTCAATTATAACTATAAGTACCTTATATAATATAATAATGAGACATGATTAACTAAAGTTGTGTCATGTGGGGGCCGCCCATGTGTGTAACCGAACACACAATCATCCAAACTAGATTCTAGGTTTTTTTTTAGTTGGTCAACTTGCAGGATTCATCATTTGTATTTCTTGCTTTTATACTTTCACCCTAACTTTGTTTATAATTATTTTCATTTCATAAAAAGTACAACCTATTAACAAAAATATAATAAAAAACTACGATATGATCATGGCTATTAAACGTAGGACTACAAATGAACCGAACGAACACGAACAAAGCCTTGTTGGTGTTTCTTTATTAAGAAATAAACTTGTTCATGAACTGTTCACGAACACTTACCGAACGGGTTTTCTTGTTCATGTTTGTTCATTAAGGAAACAAATATGTTCATGAACTGTTCACGAACAATTACCGAACGCAAACGACACAAACAAAATCAAACGAAAACAAACAAATGTTTATGAACATGTCGAACACAAAGAACTCAATATACACAAACGAATACAAATGATCACATACTTATTTTAGAATAATATCAGTATTTTCATCACATAATTTACCAAAAGTAAATAAACACATAACATAAATATCCAAAAACACTTCACGAAATTATCATAAAAATAACTAACACAAAAATTAAGAACATAATATAAAACATTAACGAACATAAACGAACACATTATCGAACGTTCACGAACAGACATTAATTTTTTCATGCGATTGAATTGAATAACTTAGCCTTATTCAAGAATATACTATATACTATTGAGAAAAGTCACACGCATGGTTTGAGTCAAAGATGACATGCATGCATCTCTGTCCTATTAGCCCCATTCCAAAATCATCAGCTACGATGTGTCTACACCAATGATCTGATCTATATATTGTATGTCTAGATCTTTCATGCATTTACAACATTCTAGCGAAGATAATTCTGTTAGGTGGTTTAGTGTCATCTGACGGCTTTACGAAATTGGGATTTACTTAAGTCCAAATAAGAATTTCAAATATATATTGATATAAGATAGGAGATAGAAGTAAACATTTGATCAAAACTATATATTCTAATTTTTAGTTATAAGATACCCTCGGTAGTTCAAGGCAATGACACAAGTAGCAGGGTAAAGCCGGGTAAACTTCAAACATGAAATTAACACAAGCAATTTCTAGAGTCTTTTTCAAGCATCTTTGATTTTCAAGATCAATGTAAAAACAATCATTTTGATACATATTATAAGATAAGTCTAGAATATTATCCATATATTTCATAACCCCTTAAAGCCACAACCTTTGTTGCACATTTCCTTCATTCAAACTCGTGATAAACATACAAGAATATTTATTATTATATTATTTTTTGTCTAAGATGTTTAATTACTAGCAAGGATAGATATGGAGACAAACCTACATTTAGTGCATAGAAGACCATAGACTTTAAAGCATCAACGTCTCGTGGTAAGCTTCGCAAATTATTGTACTATAAATTTTATTTTCCATATATCAAACTTCTAAAAAGAAGTGATGTATCAAACACTTATAAAATTTAATATAAATCTGATATCTACCGGAACTATTGTTTTTAGACTCGGGAACAGTAGTTCGGGATTCAAAAAATGGTCTTCGAACCCTCATCTTTGTAAGCTGCAATCACATGTGTGATGATGTAGACTTCTGCTTATGTGATCACGTCATAAGAATCGGATCCGCATGGTTTTTCATATGTTTAGAATATGTACATATTAGTATGACAACGGTGCAAAAGAAGTGACTATGTCTAGAATATGTACATATAGTAATCTAAAATATCTCACTAAAACATTACACGGTTATTAGTATACTAGTTATCATTCCCATGTCTTTAACACCTAGATCGCTTGTTGTGACCTAATATGTCTCTCTGTAACATTAAACAACTCACTAACACAAGACAATACAATTAAAAGTCACTAGTACTGCGCTGGTTATAATATAGATTTCTTTAGCACCCAAATTTCTATTTATGGTCTATTGTGTCTTGATGTAATGTAAAAAATATTACCAACACATGACAAGACTCATTGTATACTACTTATCATGCACATATATTTTAGCATGTAAATGGCTTGTATCAGGGGTCTGCATGAGTCGGTTTGGTTTGGTTTGGTTTGGTTTTGGTTTTAAACTAAAACCAAAAACTGATATTTCATATTTTTAGGTTTTTGAAAACTATTTGGATTCGAATTTTTCAATTCGGACTTTGCGCCAAAATGTAAACAAACAAGCTTTATCATCATATCTTTAAGGTAGTATTTAACTTGATGAAGAGTGTGTTTCTTACATGAAAAATGATTAGCGGTAAAAGCTGCAATCTGTGAGGAAATCATACTCTTGATCAAATTTAATAAATTTTCCTCTATAGTTCACGGCTATTTTATAAATTGATTGTTCTCGTAATTGTTAAATTCTAATGACTTGAATTAAAAGCGACAGGTGCTCAAGAACAGGGTCGAAGCTTCTTTGGCGGCCCTCTTTTTTTCGTCAGTAGTGTAAAGTTTTGGCTCAATAGTGTACATTTTTGGTCCGGTAATGGAAATTTTTTAATAAATATAGAGTCCGCCCCCCGTAAAATAATTTACTTTCGCCCCCGCCCCCCTTAAGCATTGGTTCAAGCTACGCCACTACTCAAAAAAACCCAGAATTGTAAAGATTTTAGATATGGGAGATTGTTGATGAAATAAACCTTAACTTGTGCAGGAGGGGTGAAGGCGTGACGTTAGGAATGTTAGGTTTATCAAGTACGTCACTAGTAATCCCAAGTAGTATTATTACTTTAATCATAAAAATGATACTTTTTAATTCTTTAATTGTTAATTTCCATCCAACTACGGCATGTATTTCTAAATCATAACATGTTACTATTAAATTTTTGATTAATTTATAAGACCTGACATCAATATTTAGGTGATCCAATCCGGTAAAAAAAATATACTCATCCGAATGCTAACACATGGTGACAATAATAAAAATTTCAAAAGTCTACAACTTGTTACTTTAAATAATGAAATAAAAATAACACATATTATGAAACTAATTTTGAAATGCTTACTAAATATAAAAAAATATACTTTTTAGTGAAGTATAAACAATATAAAAGGATATGAAGTTTCTTTCGGTTTGCTATAAGTTGAACAAGAATGAAGGAAGTTTGGTTTTCTCTTTTAATGCCAGTTCCCCCACGGACTTTGTTCAATGAATCTATATCTTTTTAAAAAGAAAGAAAAAAGAAAATTATACATATAATAATCTTCGGTTTGACATTTTTGTATGCCCTTTTTACCCCTCATAGATCTTGCTAAATGCTAATACAAAGTGTTCCCTTTGATCGGCAATGTCTTTTATAGTTTAGTGACTTTTTCCAACCCATGTAAGCTTTAAAGTTGTATATTACTCCCTTAAACATTCATTTTATTCTAAAAAACCTCCTTGCACTTTAAAAAAGATATTATTAATCCAAAGATGACTGCATACAAAAGCATCAACATTAATGAACGAAGTGGTTAGTATAGAAATATTAAAGAAAAACCACAAATCAATGACTAAAGCAAGTAGCAAGATGTAGGCTTTATTCGTTTTATATATTTTTAAATAGTTTTTGTTAAAGACTTTATGTTAATGTTGAAATGATCAACTTGTATCATTTTATCGATTTGGTCAATATACTTAAGCTATTTTTATTCATACCAATGTAGAATTGTTGGGTTTGTAATAATACATATGAAGTTACATTTAATTTGTAATGAGACAAACTATTTACAGGTCATTTTAGATTAATACATGTAATTACTGATAAATAATTTATTTGTAAAATCATTAGAAACTATAATATACTTACACTCACATCAATGAATACATATCTACTTTTATAAAATTAACGAGAATTAGATCTAAGAGGGTGAGGGAGTCCTCTAATTTTCACCATTTCCCCACAGGTTACATCAATGTCACCTTACAATTCTTTTTATTTTTCTCATTTCCCCATTTATAAGTGAAGAGGGGAGAGATGGAACGCTGATTTTCGATGAATATTCATTGGGTTTTTTTTAATAAAAAGTCCGGATTTTGTGGGTGGTATTCTTATCTAAGAACTTTTTTTATTGGTCTGGTAAATATACTTACCCGTCTCAACTCCGACTCCTCATAGTATATTCGCCTATGAATGCAAATATAATGAATGAGTTTAAATAAATAACCGCTAAACTGATCATTTGATTTAAAGGCAAATACATGTATTAATGATGAATACCCTACTAATATTTTCATTGTTTGATATACTTTTTCAAAGTTTTTTAATATATAATCATCCATAGTATAGTTTTAAACACATAGTGGATTATTATTAGTGGTTATTAAAAAGTGAACGATTAGATATTAAAATGAAACAAGGGATTTGCTTTAGTGTGTAGCGATAATCAAGGTAAATGTACCTCACTCATTTTCTAACTGAATATGTTGTCTTTGTTTTCTAATAGTAACACATGTATTATATGATTATACATGGACATATGCAAAGTTGAATGCGACTGTATAGTCTTTTATAAAAGAAGTTTATAAACAACTCAATAATAGTTAAATTCAACCAACATCCTCCAAATAACTATGGTTTGAGTTTGTGTGTGTAAGCAAAAGGAGTAATAGTGTATATCTAAAGAGGCAGTGATATGTTTTCTTTTAAAACAACAAATTCTGCGCTGTTATTTTAGTCACACTTATCCAACAGGTTTCTTATTTAAAACTATACCTTCAATCTTTTTAAGAAAAAAAACTTATAAATGTGAAAATATAATGGCTCAATCCAAAACATTTTTACTTTACGCCCATATGTAATGGTTAATACCACTTAAGGAGCATTTTACGCCACATAATCGCCAACTCAACATCGTTTTTTTTTTTTTGTCTAGACATGTGTAATGGTTAACACCACTTAATCATTACTTAATTATGAGATTTATGAGATATATGATTCTACTTTTAAAGATAAGTGTTATTTTGATCAAACTAATCTAATCATTTCTTATTTGAGACTATACCCTTAACTTTTTCTCGAAAAAAATTATAAATGTGAAAATTTTATGGCTCAACCCAAAACATTTTTACTCTGATATCATATGTAATGGTTAATACCACTTAAGGGGCATTTTACGCCACATAATCACCAACTCAACATCGTTTTTTTTTTTTTTTTTTTTTTTTTTTTGCCAAAACATGTGTAATAGTTAACGCCCCTTAATGCCCTCAATCATTATCCAATTATAATATTTATGAGAAGTTATGAGGTTATTGTAGAAACACCTCCCACCTATAACGCTCATATAATACTCACATGGGTAGTGTAAGAGCGTTTTAAGATCATATAATACTCTTTTAATGTCTCATTACGTTTGGTCAGGAAAAGATTTTATCTATGGATCACCGGTGAGGTAATGATATGTAATGATATTATTGTGGAGAGAGGAAATGAGATGGACCTAGGTGAGTAGTAAACTGGTCAGCACCACCACCAACCACCACACTTCTCGGCAACAACGCGGGATGGTTCCTATTTTCCTTAAATTTTTCAAAACATCCACTAGATATATGCTCCTCATCCACTGATCATCCCCCATAATTATCTTCATCTCCGTTTTCTACTTGTGTATTCAGTCTTCCCTCAGGTAATTCACTTGATCTATTCCACTTTCATACTTCTAATTCATCCTTTTCTTCTCTACTTCTTCATTAATTTCACATTGGGTTCGCCTAAAGTCAGCTAATTTGAAGCTTTATGCTCGATTTCAACGCGTTCGATCCGATGGGGTTTTCGATTTCATTGATTTGTGTATGGTTCTTGTTTGATTTCATGTGTTTTTATAACGATTTCTTGTATTGGGTTTGACTGTAATCAGCTAATTTGAAGTCTTGTGTTCGTTTTCAACACGTTCGATCCATTTGGGGTTTTCAATTTCGTTGATTCGTATGTAGTTCTTGTTTGATTTCAAGTGTTTTCTTGCAATTTCTCGTATTGGGTTCGCCTAAAATCAGCTAATTTAATGTTATATCTTCGGTTTCAACAATTTCATTATGATGGGGTTTTTGTAGTTCAACAAGATTTTCCGATGAACTCAAGATCACTTCTCCGATCTATCTCCGATCTGATCTGTTACAAGATCTTTATAACAGCTCTGTTAGACTAATTGGTTGAATTTGATCATTGATTTTTGCAGCAAATTTGATGAGCAGAAGTTGATTGTTTTTATGGGCAATACATGCCGTGGATCATTCAGACTAAAAAACACACAGGGCTTAGAAAAGCCTGAAGACCGTTCGATTTCGACTCAAAACCCTTCTTCTGCACTATCCAACAACTCTTTAGACTACTCACCCAACACCCTGATCTCCCAACAGCTTATAGCCCAAGAGTTTTCCAAAGATCCCCCGAACCCTGATCCGAAACCACCACCTGTCCCCAAAAAGGAAAACAGCATGAGCCGCCATGGGAACTCGACTCAAGGTTACTATGTTCTAGGTCATAGAACCGAGAACATTCGCGATGTGTACACATTGGGTCAAAAGTTAGGGCAGGGTCAGTTTGGTACAACCTATTTGTGCACCGAGATTGCGACTGGTGTAGAGTATGCCTGCAAGTCAATCTCCAAAAGGAAGCTGATTTCCAGAGAGGATGTGGAGGATGTTAGGAGGGAGATTCAGATAATGCACCATTTGGCGGGACACAAGAATATTGTCACCATTAAAGGCGCGTATGAGGATCCTTTGTATGTTCATATCGTTATGGAGCTCTGCAATGGTGGAGAATTGTTTGACAGGATCATTCAAAGGGGGCATTATAGTGAAAGGAAGGCTGCAGAGTTGACCAAGATCATTGTTGGTGTCGTTGAGGCGTGCCATTCACTTGGCGTTATGCATAGAGACTTGAAGCCTGAGAATTTCTTGTTGGTTAACAGGGATGATGATTTTTCACTAAAGGCGATTGACTTTGGACTCTCGGTTTTCTTCAAGCCTGGTAAATTGACCATGTTTACCATATTTATAATCTTCTTGTAGTTTATGTGTTACTGAAATGAATGTTATTTCAGGTCAAATCTTCACGGATGTGGTGGGAAGCCCGTATTATGTTGCTCCAGAGGTGCTTTTGAAGAATTATGGTCCAGAAGCAGACGTATGGACCGCAGGGGTGATACTTTACATATTGCTCAGTGGTGTGCCCCCATTTTGGGCTGGTATGTGCTGAACTTTTTTCTTTGTGTTGTGGCTTTTATCATCGAGAATGCTTAATTGGGTGCTTAAAGGTTTGTACTTTTTTATTGTAGAAACACAACAGGGGATATTTGATGCAGTTTTGAAAGGATATATAGACTTTGATTCAGACCCTTGGCCTCTTATATCTGATAGTGCAAAGGATCTTATTAGGAAGATGTTGTGCTCCCGACCTTCAGACCGCCTAACTGCTCATGAAGTTCTCTGTAAGTTGTGAAACAGTTATATAGTGTTAAAATGCCTCGTGTTTTGTTGTTTTTTAAACATTGTATAAAGTTGAAGATTGTTTATCGATTATCTGAATTGTATAGGTCATCCTTGGATTTGTGAAAACGGTGTTGCTCCTGATAGAGCATTGGATCCAGCCGTTCTTTCTCGTTTGAAACAGTTCTCTGCAATGAACAAGTTAAAGAAGATGGCTTTGCGGGTATGATATTCATGTTCTTGTTGCCAAAAGATTTGATTTTTATACAAGAATCGGGACAAACATCTAGATACGTGACTGAAAAGCTCAAAACGAATGTTATATTCGATATATGCAAGAGTAATCTTGAATATTTTCTTGTTTGGGGTTCAGGTTATAGCCGAAAGCCTGTCTGAAGAGGAGATTGCTGGTTTAAGAGAGATGTTCAAGGCAATGGATACTGATAACAGTGGTGCAATAACATTTGATGAACTGAAAGCGGGTTTAAGAAAGTTTGGTTCCACATTAAAAGATACAGAGATACAAGATCTTATGGATGCGGTAACACTCTTTCTTAATCCATGTGTCAAGTTGTTTGGATCTTAGCTGATGTGTCAACTGTCGTGTGGTATTCAGGCTGATGTGGACAACAGCGGGACAATTGATTATGGAGAATTTGTAGCTGCTACAATTCACCTGAACAAACTGGAAAGAGAAGAGCACCTTGTGGCTGCATTCCAGTATTTTGACAAGGATGGAAGTGGTTATATAACAGTTGATGAGCTGCAGCAAGCTTGCGCAGATCACAATATGACTGATTTTCTCGTAGAGGATATCATCAAAGAAGTTGATCAAGATAACGTAACTTACAGAACTTTTTATCTTTATAATTCTATATCTTTTTACTCGAAGAAAAAAAAATAATGAGGGGTTTATGTTATATTGTGATTCAGGATGGGAGAATCGATTATGGGGAATTTGTGGCCATGATGACCAAAGGGAATGCAGGAGTTGGAAGACGAACAATGCGCAACAGTCTGAATATCAGCATGCGAGATGCACCAGGGGCATTCAAGTGATTTCTATTTCCACATTCCGCTACAGGTACGCCTCGCTTGCTTGAAATGCGGTTATAATATATCTTTCTCAAAACACAATCATACTTAAAGAACACGACAAATTGTTAACATTGTGAGTCGATGCATACTGCAGATTGTACAGCAGGATGAGAATAGGTGTGGCAATTAATTGGACGGGTCGTGGATGTTTAACGTTTAAGCATATGCTTTTGTTTAATGTTATTGTATTACTTTATAAGATGTAAGAACTTAAAGAGTGCACAGTTTCTTGTTGTCATTGCTGTTCAAATTCTTGTAAGTTGTACCATTGGGGCAACACTTGTTTTATTTTAATAGCAGGTTGAATCAATTAAACTTCATTCGCATGCATCTTGCACCATTCATTTATGTATCCATTCGGTTATGTTAATCAAACAAACCTGTGAAAGCAAGTACATCAAGAATACTCTTGAAATAACATCATTTTATTTTATATATACTTACTGTGTGGTAGTTCTACAATGATCAAGCTGCATTTGCAGCTGCAAATCTAATTTTATATATAACCAAATCTAACAGCTTTGTTTGGTAACAACCAAAACAGCTGCTGTTACCATTTATACACCCATTGAAGGTGTAAGGCCTCTATGCTATAGTCCTTGTCCTCAAGCTGCAGTTTCAGAAGAAGCTATTATCTCCTGCAAAAGAATCCAAACACAAAAAATCGATCATTAAAACTTAAAGTTGAGATAATCAGCTCCAAATTACTTACTTTTAACTCTGCATTTCTTGAAAAGACGCACTTTGATGTGATCGCGCGCCCTGGTTCCAGCAGGCATCCAACTTCACAGCAAGTTTTTTCTCCATCTTCTGTTTCGACTATTGAACTCCACAAGTTCTTTGGCAGCAATACCAAACCCTCTTTGTCTCTTGCAGACTTCTCTACACCATCAACCGCCACGAGTTCTTGAAGAATCTGTCATGATGATGAAAACCATGTTCATAATATCCCCAAAGGATGCATAAATATCATTAAAGACACGATTTTGTTGCGCTAAACTTACATTACTAGAGTCTTGAAAGCTGGCAACAGAGTTTGACCGTTGCCACACACCCAAAACTTCTGAACCATTAAGAGCTTGTGTTGAAGCGAAAGCAGTATCACGGATTGCACATCCGCCCAACTGCTCCCCGTTCCTAAACGGGCCATACCATTGCTCAACAAACACTTTAATGTTCTTCAACACCAACTTCTGATTCCCTTCAACACCCACAATTTGAATAACCCTTACACGCGACTCTTTATCACGGGGATCAATCAAACAATGCTCCAACTCCAGTACTTTCGAGGACGTTGACTTCTGCGTTGACCAAACCGCAGTATAGCACCCACTCGACTGATACGCAAACGAGGAAACCATATTATCCCCACCTCCTACAACCCTCTCATCCACACTAAACCGCGTGGCTGCATCAGCCTCACACCCAACAGTAGGAAGCAACTTAACCAACTTGTACATCACAGACATGTTGTCCGTTTGAGCTAAAGTCGGGCACTGCGTCTGCCAATCAAACACTTGCACCTCCCATTCGCGATACGCGTTAGGCACTACACTTTCAGGAAGCTCAATTGGCTTACCATCAATAGTGAAATCAGCACCATAACCATCCCATTCACCAGATACATTACCAGCAAACTCAGACCAACAACCTTCACAAATCACAAACACAATAAACAGCTCAATTAACATCAATACAGTTAACTCTCACAAATTCAGAACAATTTCATATTATCGTATTGTTAACGCGACTTATCTACAATCAACGAATTGTAATAAAGGGGGATACCGGAGGAAGAGGCGGCGGTGTTGTGATGAGCAATAAGGTTGTTGAGGGCGGTGGTGGGGGTGGTGGCGGTGGCGGACATGGTGGAAGAACGACGGGAATGGATGGAGGGGAGTTTGAGGTTGAATTGAGGATGGGGTGTGGGGATTAGGGTTGTACGTTGGCAACGGTGGTGGTGGTGGTGGTGGTGGTGGTGGTGGTGGATGGTGACGATTCTGCCGCCAATAGCAACCACCATGGTCGGAGGATGTGGGTTGAGGTAGTGGTGGTTCAGTTTGTGCGGTTGGAAAGGGTCATGAAGGTTTTCGGTTTGGGATCATTCTGGATCTCATAGTATCCCATCGCCACTTGTTTTTTGATTGGTTGGTTAAAGTACATTTTTCTAAATGCGTAAAAGTAATCGAGTCAGGTTATGTCCCTACGAGCTGCTAGGGAGTTGACGAACCAGACATCATTTTCTACATTTGGTATCCACAAGCATGGCCATTTGCTTCTATGGGCGATTTGTGATCATCCGAACCTCATGGACTGATAAAAACCCAGGCCGACACTTCTATGCTCGTCTAGTAACAGTAAGTATGTGTATACATCTTCAATTTTGAACTTAATCTCAAACATTTGTTTGTTGCGTTGCGGAACTCAAAGTGTCGATTTATTGGATGGGTTGACCCATCAATGTGTCCACGTGCAATGGAGATTATTCCTGGGCTGTTGAAGTCAAAAAATAAACTTGAATGTCATGTGAAGGGACTGGAAGCCGAAATTCGTATGAAGAAGACTCTCATCCATTTCCTAGTTATAGCATAGGGTGTTTTTTTGTTGTAATTGTTTTTGGACAATTCATGTAATTGACGAAGCAGTGGTGTTCTTTATTTGGTCTACCTTATTTAGTTGTCCATTTCATCTATGTTATGTACTTTGACTATGTTTAATGGCAATGAAGTATGTTTTGTGTGAGTTCTTGTTCATTTCACTTTGTATCACATGTTCAAAAACCAAAATGTACCATTTTAGTTTGTATACTAGTTTGCACACCAGTTTGTACCATAAGTTACCACACTAGTTTGTACCATAAATAGGCTTCATGCATACCAAACTACCAAACTACATAGCATAATAAGTTACATTGTCCAAGCACTAGGCCAAATCATTCCACCCATACATCAAAGAAAAATACTAAGTAGACAAGTATCAAACAAACATCAAGAAAACAGACAACACAGAAGTTTAAGAACCATAAAGTTAACCATACACACGAGACAACCATCAAACATTTGGAGCACCTTGACCTTTGCATCCTTTTGCATTGTGGCCATAGTGATGACATTTTGAACAAGTCACAGACCTACCATTCCTTGTTAGCTTCCTACCTTGTTCTAGATCATCTTGCATTTGCACTGTATCCTTCCTTCTCTTCTTTTTTGGCCTACCAATCGTTGTGTTGTGTAATGGGGGTGTGAGGGTTGTAGGACATTATGATTTAGGCCACATGTTCTTTCCATTGATAAAAACTATTTTGAATGAGTACACCCTTCTCCAAATAACAAGGATCTGCTTATTTTTCAGGTATTCCTACTTGCTGTCCATTCAAAGACATATCCCAATTAACAGCCACTGCATGTTTGCATGGTAGTCCTGTCAGCTCCCGCCTCCGGCAAGTGGAGGTCTTCTCCACTGAATCGACAACACATTGGTCACCTCAAGGACCACTAACTTGGTATTTGCTCCCACTATTCAACAAGATTGTGTACTTAGCTGCAACTGTCTTTATGCAATCCAATAGCTTTATGGCAGTAGGGGTCAATGGACCATTACACTTGTCAATAACCTTCAGAACATTCACTATCCTCTTCAATAGATAATCTCTAACATAATCCAGTGCTGATATAATGGGCTTGTCCCTGCCTATAATAACCTTGTTGTTAAACACCTCACACATGTTGCTCAAGTACATCAGATCTGGCTCCTTCTATAATAATATGAGGTAGAGAATGTAAGTAAAACTAGTATAAGTTATTTAGTATAAGTTATTTGTGTCCACTGTAAGTAAAACTAGTATACATTACCTGTGAAATAGGATCTTGTCCAGTGTTATGGTGAATACTTGATACCCAGTTATAAGCCCCAGATGACCCATCAGTCTCACTGTCTAGTGACTCCTCACTTAAACCACCTACATCTGGTTCACTAGTATTCTCATCATGCAAGCTTGAACCATCTTCAATATTAGCATTGCTATTACAACCTATAAACTCTTCCCCATGATCAACAAACTCGTTATACTCTCTCATGTCAACTTCAATCCCATCCATCTCATTATCTTTATCAATTATGAAGTTACCATCCTCACTATTATCAACCTCATTATCTTTAGGCATTGGAAAGTATATGGAAAAGTCCCCTCATATTCAAACTCGTGAAAATTTAGGTTATCAACTTCATTATGTTCTAAATGTTCCCTCCCCGTTTCATTATCTTGAACCTCTATAGTCCTAGCTTAAGTATGTTGATTATCCCTCACTTCGGATTCTTAATTAATCCCCACTTGATTAACATTATCCCCCACTGCATTAACACTATCCCCTACTTTAGTATCTCGAACCTCTCCAATCCGAACTTCAGAATCTTGATTAATCCCCACTTGATTAACATTATCCTCCACTCAGTTAACATTATCCCCTACTTCATTAACATGTCCCCCACTTGATGAGAACTACTTCCTTTCTCATACCAGCCTATAAGTAGCCTCTTTGAAGTAGACTTACTCTTAGGGGTTGTTTGATAATTTCTGAACCATTAAGTGCTGAACCATTAAGAGGTCTAAACCATTAAGAGCTAGTATATCGCTTAACTATGCAAAGGCAAATGTCTGACCAATTCAGATAAGAGGTCTTAACCATTCAGCATTAATATAATGCTTAACCATTCAGAGGCAAAATTCTGAACCATTCAGACATTTGCTCGTGAAACAAACAGTCTAAACCATTAAATGTTTAACCATTCAGACATCTAAACCATTAAAAGGCTAATTCAGATGCTGCCAAACAACCCCTTACTCTTATGTGGAATGAAATTCTAGCTTCCAACATCCTCCAACTCCTCAATAACAACATTGTTTTTTAGTGGGGATGTGAAGTACGCATGCACCTTTGTTTCACCATGCTCAATAGTCAATATAAACATCTATCAGCTTGTGTTCACTTACATACTTAGCCAACTCTAAAACATCACGATCATTTCCCAAAGCAACTAACCCAAGAGCTAAATCAATCCCAGGAATCAAGGAATCATGAAATGATAAAATAACTTTTTATTTTCCTTAGCTAACCCTAACTCTTGCATCATCCAATCTATTTTATGAACTAAAAATATCTCAATGTCACAAAGATCAACGTATGAAACCCTACCATAAGCATACCTCCTACCAGGGAAGTTTGTAAACACACCATCGTGATGAATCTTCAAAGAGAACATGTTTGGATAACCAATTGTTAAATAAAAGAAATGTACCAAGTCAAAATCATAAATTTCATATTTAGGAGTAAAAAATACATATTTAAACATAGAGGATTGGGTTGTAGTATGATGATACCGTATGCTTCAACGACATCAACCTCAGTGCCTCTAACTCTAATATGTCGCACCATCTTCTGTTGTTCCTTCTTCCTACCAGATCGTAACTTCAAATCGGGTTTGATTATGGCACAAATGGGTTTGACGATTGGGTTGCAGTATGATGATAGCAAAGAAGAGAGGTTTGGAGGGAAATTGTGAGGATCGATAACTGACAAGTAGGGATTAATAGTGAACTACGTCTGCTAACTTAATTAGAGAGAGATGAAATGACAAGAATACTCTCACGTGGGAGGCATGTGGGGTGACTTAATGACAGAATTAGACAGATGTCCAAGTTGGGGACCATGTGCGTAACAAAATTGCAAAGTATTGGACCAACCATGTAATTTCATAATGCTAAGGACCAAAAATGAAATCTAGCCTAACCACATGGACCACCAAGTATAATTAAGTCTATTTTTTAGAAAACATAAAATATTTAAAATATTAGAGTTAATTACAAGAAAGGTCCATGTTGTTTAGGTCTGATTTCGTTTTTGGTCCCTGACATGAACAGAGACTTAACTTGTTTGTTATTTTTTTCAAATGACTAAATTGCCCCTAATTATAATAATAATAATTATTATTATCTATTGTATCTAATAAAAAAAGATTTCTTTTACCTCTTGTTCTTTTTCTACACATCCTCATATCATTTTTGGTATGAGAAAAGTTCACATACAAAAGATTGTAAAATTAAAAAGTATAAGAATTAATTTCAGCAATCAATATCTTTAATCAATGATTAAGATTAAATTATAGTAAAAAGTTTATTAGGGGGGATATTTTAAGAATATACATTTTTGTTGACTTTTTGTAAGTTTCCTTATTTTTTTTAATGCTCATAACTTTTATGTACAAAATCATTTTTTTTATAAAAGTTACACCATAAAAACGATCTATTTTAATCTTTAAAACGAGTACGGTATTGTTATGTTAAAAGATTAAAAATTATATGTTTTTAAATTCATATCTCGTCATTATGTATTTAATGTAGCTCGTTGTATCTTTTTGTTTGTTATTGTGTGATCGTGTTGTCGTGGTTGGATAAAAAACAATTTAATATTAAAGACTTAACTACCTATAATTAGTATGGGTAAGTAAGGTCGTCTCCACAGGGAATTGGTGAAAAGTGTAAAACTTTATAAATAAGAACTTGAAATACGAAACGAAAATACTAAAAAGAAAATCTTTTTGGGTTTTTATTTAAGCGGAAAGGTAAATTGAATGAAAATAATTGCGAAAGCAACAAACTTGATTATGGGTTTTGAAACTTATGAGAAAAAGGCAATCACTTTCAAGATTCAAGTTGAAAGATCCACACTTGGTTTCATAAGAATTGATTGGGAATCACATAGACATGATTTTGCGAAATCATTTGATTAAAGTGATAATTATGAAACAAACTTTTAAGACTCGCTCGCTCATACAATTACCAAATCATTTATGTAAAGTATTCACATACATGACAAACTGCTCACGATGCAAGGAAACCGAATGCGAATGAAAGCACACAAATACTTAAACATAAACAAGTCTTTTAACTTTAAACAAACGTACAATTATATTCTTGTATCAAGAGAATATAACCCAAAACATCAATTCAAACTAAACCTAGTGCTTCACTTACAAGAACTCTCCTCTCGAAAGAGATTCATTGGCATGATTGGATCTTCAATGCTTGATTGGATGTTCTTAATGCTTGATTCGGGTGAAACCGTGGTGAATATGGTGGTTAGAGTATGATAGGGTGGTGGATACGATGACTGATACGGTGGTCAGAGTATGATACGGTGGTGGATACGGTGACTGATACGGTGGTACCCGATTGACATGATTTTACTCCATCTTTTGTGTAATTGCACATCCAGTCCTTCCACTTGCTCCAACACTTCCGTAAAGCTCTCAAAATATGTACTTTTGTCTTCTAGCACCTGCGCACATTAACACACTCAAAGTACATATGTTCGACACCAATATTCGTGTAAAATAAAGTAATTAAACATTATAAGTATCGAATAAACACCCTCCGATCACATCCCCACACTTATTCTTTGATTGTCCTCAAGCAAAGCCTTCTTGTAACACTTCAACAATAATCAATCAAAAACATTAAAGTCCCTCCTGCACTGTGTAAGTTAAGGTCCCAAAACATAGCTAGTTTCAAGGTTTACCTCATTCAAGATTGACAACCCAAAAAGTGTATTTGATTTCTTGTAGAATTATCCAATCAAGTCAACTTGCTTCAAGTATCTAACACACATGCATTCACACCTCTCATAATCAATCTTTCCTCTCGGTTTGTTTTCTAGACTAGTAATAATATACTAGTATATCTGGAACACTCAAAACCAATAATGTACATTATTTCATAGGCTCGTATACAAATAACATCTTCATCAACAAACATAAAACAATGCACAACTCAAGAGGGCTTTTATGGGTTGTAATATTAGGCTAAGGTTAAAGGTGAGTAAAAGAGATTTAAAGTGGCTAAAGTGCATGAAATCCAATATCAGGAGGCTAAATTCATGGACTACATAACATCACTTAGATCGCTTTGACCTGAACACACTATATAATTCACTCTATTTTTGGCACTTTATAGTTTGATCATTTGACCTCATATATAGCTTTTTCCTTTTTCCTCTTTTTTTCTTTTTTTTTTTCTTTTTTTTCTTTTCACACATCAGCTATTATTGTTGCTGAATATTATTAACACACTAGAACAGACGAACATATAAATAGACAATTTAAACACTTCCTAAATTGGATTTCACTACATGGGTTTAAAAGAAAAGGTTAAAGGCTTTATTGGTTTGACGATATGGGTTCATACAAATGAAAAGTTTGGGGCTCAAAACGGCTTCTAAGGGGAACAAGTTAAGGTGGGAAAATCAAATGAAAAGGCTTAAACAAAAGGTTTATCCTAATGCCTCCATCATGTTCGTGCACCGTAACGGTTCAAGATCTTGACATGTATAAGATACACGAGTTCTAAAATAAATGCACATTATGGAAAACACTCAATAAAAGAAAAGAGCAATTAGATATGATATGAATAATGCTCAAATAAGCTCAAGTTCTCACGGAAACGGTTGAATAGGCTAAGGATGTGAAGCATGCATATTATCCACCTTCTAGCTTGTTATACCTAACTAGGCAATCTTATTTCATTTTATAAAAACTACTTGTTGAGAAATCTTTCCTGCGACTTTCAACCAACCATGTCAAAGGACCTCTGCATGTGCACAAGCAATTGGTAGTTAACGATTTAAATTAAAAAATCTTGTTTAATGCACAATTAAGCTCACTTGAGGCTAATTTCAAAAATTCATTGAATTTATCAAAAAAATTTCAATTTTTATAATTTTTTTTATTTTTCACGCCCTTCCCCTCATCCCCACACTTAATGTACATTGTCCTCAATGTATGTTTTGTAGTATTATAAAGAATTATAGGGATGAGGTTCCCGAATCACTTCAACAAACAATCCCAAAGAATGAGTTCTTATGACCTAAATAAAAGCAATTACTAAAACTACTAATAATTAAATAAATCAAATCATAATCAACCACCAATAAACAAAACAAATAAGATAAGGAAGAATACATGGACCTTACCAGAGACGATCGGAAAGTGCTTCAACACTGTTATATGGTAGTTGTGGGAAAAGCTACCCAAACACATCCATGGGCTTCCCCATACTTGCATAGTTTCCTGTGGTGATTGAAACTAGAAAAACAAACCTAAAACAAATAACAAATATACTAAAACTAAATAAAACTCACTTTCGTAGGAATCACGGTTGCATTTAGCATATGCAACAAGCCTTTTAAACCACTCGGTAGGCCAAAGTGGACGAGTGAAGTCTCATGAGGGTTTCTAGTGAACACGCCCACAAAGTTCTCCGGGTTGCCTCCCGTAAGCGCTAAGTTTTAGGTCTTCAGCCAGATACCTGTCATCGCTAAGGTGGTCTTTATTGAGTGTTTTTCCCCGTAGTGTTCTTTAAATAGTTGCTTCTCATGATTTGATAGATCATCTTGTTCACTCCAACATTGACCAAAAATCTCTCCTTTGTCCCGTAAGTTCATCTGATACGGTGGTTTACCCATCTTTACCTTTCGTCTCTGGTTATCCTTCCACATTACTTCCACCTTGGCATTCTCCTTCTTTTCAACATCCTTGACCTCAACGCTATAAGTATCAAAACCAATCTTATTGGTGATGTCCTCGCTTGCATAAGAATTGTAAGGGGGAACACACCCGTTAGTAGCATCTGTTGTATAACAGTCATCATTAACAACATAGGTAATTGATTTTGATGACACATTAAAAGTCAACTTACAATTTTTGAAGGTCATGTCGATTACTCCATCTCGGCAGTTGATTTGAGTCTTGGCTGTTGCCAAATATGGTCGACCCAAAATTACCTTTGGTTGCTCGTTCGTCCTAACTGGTGCATAATCAAACACTATAAAGTCCACCGGGAAATAGAACTCTCCTAACTCGATTATCACATCTTTAACCATCCCTCGGGGGTGTTTCCATGTTGAATCAGCAAGAACCACCATTTTGTCGGTTTTATGTAGTGGACCAAAATCATATTGGTCACACAAACTCCCACGAAGGATGTTCATGCCGGCTCTATAATTTAAAAGTGCCCGCTTGATTGTAAATTTTCCAACTTGAATGGGAATGAATGGTGCTCCCGGGTCACTTTCTTCTACTTCATCACCTTTTTTTTCGTTACCTGCAACTACTTGAGAAAGAAAAGTAAAATCATCATCAATAAATTTAGAGTTAGGAAGAAAACTAACCGAGTTTATGTGCACAATTTTATTTGACTCGGAAGCTTGATGTTGTGGGTTGACTTGGGTGTTACTTGGTAATTTTCCCTATCTTCTGGATGATTCTTCCGCCAATTGCCCCACTTGTTTAGTCAATGCTGCTATTGACTTGTCTCTTAATTCGTTATCCTTTTTTATCTCTTTTAGAACTTCCAGAATAGTGTTAAATTAAGAGTTAATGGAGTTATCACTTGAGGGTCCAGTTTGTTGATTTTGACCTTGTTGCTGATAATTCTTCTGTTGTTATCCACCTTGATTGTACTTTTGTTGATACCCATTTTGGTTGTGACCTTGTTGGTAGTTTCCTTGATTGTAATTTTGTTGATGGCCCTGATATTGATTGATTCCTTGGAAGTTGGGGTTTAATTGGGTGTTCGGGTTGCCATACTTGAGGTTTGGGTGATTACGGAGGCTTGGATTATATGTGTTTGAGCTCATATCATATGCTTTCCTTGACTCTCCATGAATTTGGTTAACTTCTTCATTTGCACCAAGGTGTGCTTGACATGTTAATGCAGTATGACCAATATTATTACAAAGTTGACATACCTCATATTCGGGTAACACATTTGCAATGCTAGCTTGAACCTTCATAAATGCCGCCATTTGTGTTTGTAGCATTTCGACTCTGTCATATGAGGCCGAATTATGGACCGCTTTTACTACCGGGTGTTTAGCTCTTCGACTATTTTGAGCTTGTTTCTCGGAATTCACATCCACCCTTTCCAAAATATCCCAATCCACATCCTCATGGTTTCGTGCAAATGATCCTCCACTTGTTGCTTGCACGTCTCTAGCATCATCAGCTGATAAGCCTTCATAGAAAACTGATATGAGCTCCTATTTTTCAATTCCATGGTGTGGGCACGTTCTTAATAGTTCCTTGAATCTTGTGAACCCCTCGTAGAAGGTTTCTCCCGATTGTTGTTGGAAAGTTCTAATGGCTTTGCGAGCATCACTTGTCTTTTGTTGAGTATAAATTTTTCAAAAAATTGTTCTTGCATTTGTCGCCAATTGTAAATGTTTGCTGAAGGTAATGCCAAGAACCATTGCTTTGCTCGGTCTTTCAAGGTAAATTGGAAGAGAACTAATTTAATCTCATCTTGAGAAAAACCTTGACCACCACCGATTGTTGTACACACCGCTTCAAATTCTGCTATATGTAAATAGGGTTCCTCGGTAGCTCTTCCATGAAAACTAGGGAGGTATTGTAATGCATGGGGTCTCACCTCGAATTGCCTTCCTCTAGCAAGAGGTTGTACAATTGGAGAAGCATTCACAGCAATGGCAGGACGGAAGTGACTATCCACGCTTTAAACAGGAAATTGTTGGTAACCTTGATTACCAGGAACCCCATTGAATGGTGGAATGCCTCCATAGTTATAATTTGGTGGTGGTGGTCCATTCCCTGCTCCTTGACCAATGTTTCCATATGGAGGTGGTTGACGACCTCCATAACCCGGATCTCGTGCTTCTCTTGCTATATCATATCCTCTTTCAGCATAAAATCCATCCTCCTCATTTAATCCCCCATCCCAGTTATCTACTCTATCACCTTGGTACTCATCATTATAGGATTCTTCATTCTCAACAGAAGGTTCAACCAGATCGGCCGGATTACGCTGTTTTGGTTGAGCACGATTAAGGTGGTTTAGGCCTTCTGGTTGGTTAGGCTCAGGATTAAATGGATGGAAATTTTGAAATTGTGGCGGTGGTTGTTGATGTAGAGAGGGTGGTGGTGAAGGCGGTTGTTCACCTTAGTTATTTTCAGGATTAAGATTTTCCATCGTTTGTGGTGGATGGCTTTCAGGTGTTTTAGACAATCTTTGAAGAATACAATGTGCTCTTGAACCTGTTTCTTCTTTAGAATGAGTATTACCCCATTCAGATGGGGTAATCATCATTTTTGCTCTTTGATTTGCTCGGTTTTGCCTTGCTGCTTTTTCCACTTCGGGATCGAATATGAGAGGTGATTCTCTTCCAGAGTGTCTTGTATGCATAACCTGTCTCAGCACACAACGAGAAAACCGAGAGTAGTACTGAATGAATAAAATTAAAACTATGTTAAACTAAACTAAACTAAAGCTTAACACTTTGCGCACGTATTCCTCGACAACGGCGCCATTTTGATCGTGTTGTCGTGGTTGGATCAAAAACAATTTAATATTAAAGACTTAACTACCTATAATTTGTATGGGTAAGTAAGGTCGTCTCCACAGGGAATTGGTGGAATGTGTAAAACTTTATAACTAAGAACTTGAAATACGAAACGAAAATACTAAAAAGAAAATCTTTTTGGGTTTTTATTTAAGCGGAAAGGTAAGTTGAATGAAAATAATTACGAAAGCAACAAACTTGATAATGGGTTTTGAAACTTATGAGGAAAAGGCAACCACTTTCAAGATTCAAGTTCAAAGATCCACACTTGGTTTCATAAGAATTGATTGGGAATCACATAGACATGATTTTGCAAAATCGTTTGATTAAAGTGATAATTATGAAACAAACTTTTAAGATTCGCTCGTTCACACAATTACCAAATCATTTATGCAAAGTATTCACATACATGACAAACTTTTAACTTTAAACATAAACAAGTCTTTTAACTTTAAACAAACGTACAATTATATTCTTGTGTCAAGAGAATATAACCCAAAACATCGATTCAAACTAAACCTAGTGCTTCACTTACAAGAACTCTCCTCCCGAAAGTGATTACGAATGTGATTAGCCGCTCATTGGCATGATTGGATCTTCAATGCTTGATTGGATGTTCTTAATGCTTGATTCGGGTGAAACCGTGGTGAAAAGAACTCCCAAGAACACCTTGGAAACCTCTAAAATTCATCTTGGAAAAGTCCCCTTCGAAACCCTAATGATGGGTTCAAATAGGGAAGAAAATCCTCAAAATCCGAAGGTTGTTAGGGTGACCGGCGTATCATACGCCGACCCCGGCGTATCATACTCCAGTCATGAAGTTGTACGGTGCTCGTTCACTGGATTTTGTTTAGGATACGGTGGCTGATATGCTGACCAGCGTATGATACGGTGCCTGATACGGTGGTCAGAATATGATAAGGTGGTGGATACGGTGACTGATACGGTGGTGCCTGATTGACTTGATTTTACTCCATCTTTTGTGTAATTGCACATCCGGTTCCACTTGCTCCAACACTTCCGTAAAGCTCCCAAAATATGTACTTTTGTCTTCTAGCACCTGCGCACATTAACACACTCAAAGTACATATGTTCGACACCAATATTCGTGTAAAATAAAGCAATTAAACATTATAAGTATCGAATAAACACCCTCCGATCATTGTGCTTTTTTTGAATACTATTGTGTTTTTTCTAAAATGATGAATTTTAAAATAAAGATTGCCATGTGCCAAACTAATGATAAGTGTGTGGGACAAATAGTAGAGAAAACATAAATAAGTTTGTCAAGGACTATAAATGCTTGAATAATTGAAATCAAAATCTCAAAAACATAAAAATTACCAATCAATCAAATATGATAAGATCAACTCAGTAGATATATTGATAACAAGGGTATGAGTTTGATAAATATAGCCTCACTTTAGATCAAATTTTCACTTTTAAAAGTTCACTACAATCACAATTTACAATGATAATGTTAGACATATCGAGAGTAAACCATCGAACTTTTTAAAAGACAATTTTTGAAATATCTTGAAAGAGTATAATTATTTCTTGACTTTAGTTCAAGTATATGTGTAGTTATATTTTTATCAAATTACACCCTAAAGAGGTTGAAATGGTTAACATTAATAAAACTCATTCCATAAGTATATTAAAACTTGACAAATATCAGATCTCCTATCAAAGAATGAAAATTTAGTCCAAAAATGCTATGGTTAAGTGCACATGAGACGTTGTATATCGTGTTAACTTGTGTCTATTAAAGAGACATTCGAATCTTTCGATACCATTAAGGTATAAAGGTATGAAGTTATACTTTATTAACCCATAGAAACAGATTTGGTTAATTTTGTAGATGCTATACCCTTAGTTGAATAGAAGCCTCGTGATAAAAAAAAGATCTAGGGGCAGCGCCCCTAGTAGCGGGGTCTAAGGGGCGGTTGACCCTAGCTGAGACAGAAGTAGTTAATAGCCAGGTCCCAATATATTTCAAAAGAAAACCGATAAGATAACACAGATTAAATAAAGGATAAAAAGTGTACAAGATCATCAAAAAAGTTATACAAACCAAAGACGAAGACCACTAGAATCTCAAATATGAGACAAGGTGATGCTTAAAGTATCACCTATGAAAGGAGTAATACGGTTTGGGAAGAAATGTAAGCTTAGACCAAGATATGTTAGGCCATTTGAAGTGATAACTAAAGTCACGCCTGTAGCCTACATATTAAAACTACCTAAAGAACTAAACGGAGTACATGATACATTCCATGTATCAAGTCTAAGGAAATTCTTAGTAGATGAAGCCTAACACGTATCGCTTGAAGATGTACAGATAAATCTAATATTCATAGAAGAACCATTACTAGTTAAAGATACGAAAATAAAGAAATTACGTTCCACTGAAATTCCATTAGTCAAGATCAAATATAATGCACGTCACGGTTAAGAGTACACGTGGGAATTGAAGGAAGACCTAAAAAAATCCACAACTCTTTCCATAAAACTTCGAGGACGGTTTTTTATAAAGATGAGAGAAAGTAATGCCCCTAGTTGAGCATAAGCCTCCGATCAAACAAGGGTCAGGGGTAGTGCTCCTGGTAGCGGGGTCCAATGGGCGGCAACCATTGGTTGGGTTCGAGCTGCCAGGTCAACGTGAAAAAATTTAATAAAAAGGCCAAGTACAATAAATAGAATTTCTTCAAGACCAATGCAGACCGCAAAGGCAAAAGGTTGCGGGCTGCAACAGCAAAAGGCAATGATGACCGCATCGTGAGAAAATATGGGTCGCAATATGCAGGTTAAGGAATCAACCGTTAAACCACATGTGTTGTGATGACATAGTTTAATGGATTAACATGTTGCTGGAACCAACGTAATGTTGTTGTGGGACGCAATGGATGTGGCAATTCAGAACAAGTCACCCAAAGCTAACTTCAGTGATGATTAGCCATTTTCTAATCTTATTCCTAGTTCATCGTCTAAGCATGTCTTGATAATCGATAGGATCAAGAATTATTATATCTCTCATATCAAATACCAGACTCAGATGAGTTATCATGATTGTTTTATACGCATAGTATATTTGTGTGGTCAACTAATAATAAATAAAAAACCCACAATATGCATTATGTTAGTGGGTGTATGATTGGATCCATTTATGCTTAATGGGTGTGAGAATCCCGGAGGGGGATTCATTGGGTGGTAATGCTCAGCGAGGTGTATGGAGCCTATAATAGTATGTCCATGCGATACACCCATACCCACGTAAGGACCGCGGGGATACTGTACATTACCGGTGAGTTGTTATCGAAGCCATGAAAGGCACCAAGTTTCTGGTTGAACTACGACCCATATTGTGATGCATAACAACCTGCTTGTTTATAAGTTGTGTTTCATCAACTTACCAGCATTAGCATTCACTGATGTTGTTTAAGTATATACTTATTGTTTAAGTATATACTTATACAGGTAGATGATTGATCTTGGTGGGACTTGGGATGCATAGGAATCTGAAGACTAGTTATTTTGTAAACTTGAATGTAAATGATGTTTTTGAATATCAATAAAATTTACTAATTATTACTTCTGCTGATTATCAATTGTGCATTTCACCTGATCCAGCGGGTGGGTTGTTACATAGGAGCGCAACATAGCACGGTCTTGGATATTGTGATACGTATTTATGGAAAGATGCACTACTACTCATACATAAAGATAATACATCATTGTTCGGTATAAGGAATTGAACATTTGAACAATCAAGCAACAGTTCATAGACTACAAAACTATTAAACAATTTTCACAAAAGATCAACATCTTTCACTCAAAGGATATATAAATAAATAGTGTTACACACATTGCATTTTTTTTTCCTTCACTAAGTTTTGTCTTGTTAGGTTATTTTAGTAAGATTTTTAAAATGTATAATAACTTACCATAAAATAAACAAGGGGGAGAAATGCGTGATGTACTTTTTTTCCATTAGCTATGAATTTGTCTTACTGAGATTTCTTGGTAAGGTTTTAATGAGACAGTAACACCAAGCATAATAAAATTGATAACCAAATGAGAGTGTTATAAATATTATTTATTATGATTATTAGAACTTCTAAAAATAATTTTTTTATAACTTTTTATTTATTTTGTATTATATACTAAACATTCTTCATATCTGGGTCATAGTTGTAATAAGTATACACACTCATAAGAAAAAGGGTTTTTCCTATTTTCTTTTATTCTTTTTATATTATATTCGTATTGAAAGTGTTTATAGGTTATTGTTTAACAACTAGAATAATAACTATCTTTTACTTGCTGTATATTAATAACATAGTGTCAAGGTGTACGCTCCTCGATTAAGTGATGTTGGATTCGAGTCTCAACTGATACGTAAAATGAATTTAGATTGGAGTAGAGTATTGAATTGGTTAAAAAAATTATTTGTTGTTGTTGTTAAATATAAAAAACACCTACTAATTATTACAAGAATACAAAGAAAATAAATTTAGTTGATTTCCAATCGTAATTGCAAATTGATGAATACAGCAACTAACAACTCAAGTTTTAAAGAAAAACATTTTATAATGTTTTACCCTTCACGTGCGTAGTGGCGGAGCTTGAACATTCTCGTAAAGGGGCGGGAGCGAAATTGATTTTTTAGGAGGGCGAACTTGATATTTATATAAAAATATACACTACCAAGCAAAAAATTTACACCACCGAAATAAAATTTAACACTACCGACGAAAACATAGGGGGGCGCCCCCCCCCCCCCCCCGCCCCCAACTATCCTCCGCCCTTGCACGTGCGAAGTTCAATGTTTTTACGTCTATATTCCGTTTGGTTTTATTTTTTTTCGTTTTTACTTAAAACTAGAATATATTTTTAGTTAAAAAAGCACAGAAGGAATGGTTCATGTAATTTAGCTAAAACTTAATTAAAAAAAAACTAACCATATGTGACCCTCTCTGTTAATCACTATTATATCTTAGATTAAAAAAAACACGTTTAAGGTAATAATCTATAATTATATAAAATATCTTCTAAAAAAAATTAAAGGTAAAGTATATAGGGCTAAGGGCGTAAGTATTAAAAATAATAATACTATTTACATGATATATATTTGTATGTAAAATGTTGATGAAAATAATTAAATAATATATGTTATATTATATATAAAAATCATATGTATATGTATAATTATAAAAATGCATCAATTAATTAAAAGAGAAAAGAGTTGCAGAAAACGTCCTTTATGTTTAATTACATAAATCGTCCTTTAGAGGTAAAAAGACCAAATTACCCTTAACTTAACAGAATAACTTAACAGCAGTTAGTCTAAAGGACGAAATCTGTTATAAAAGATATACATAAAGGATGATTAGAGCATTTTTTGAAGATAAATGATGATACTTGCAGTTTTCTATAAACCTCAAGAACGTTTTCTGTAATTTTGTCTTTTGAATATGACTTGGCAAAATAAATAAGAGCATACATTTAAAAATGTATAATATGTGTAGATATTAAATAAATACTACATACCTAAAATAATTATTAAAATATGTAGAAACAATAACATTACATGAAATTAAATATTAAAAACAAAAGTAGAATAATAATGGATGGTTAGGGCAAATAATGTCAATCACGGTCACTTATGGTCTTTAATAGTCGTTAATGATCAATTAAAGTCATTGATAGACAAATGGGGTTATTGATGTTCATTTGGGGCTATTCATAACTATTTATGACATTATTTGTTATTTATGCTTCATGACTATCAATTAAATTAATTAATGATCAATTAGGGCATATATAATTAGTTAGAGTTATTGATGATCGTTTAAGGCCTTTGATGGTTAATTAGGGCTATTAATGCTCTAATAGGGTCAATTATAGTCATTAATTGTTAATTAGGGTTATTGATGTAAAGTAACTTATAGTCAATGAGGTTTAATTAGGATCAGTTATAGTCATTGATTGGTTAATTGTTGTTATTTACGCCTAAGTAAGGTATTTATAGTCTTTGAAGGTTAATTAGGGTTAATTATGGTCATCTATACTTAATAGAAGTTGTTGATGATTTAATTAGGGACATTCATGATCATGTTTGTTATTATTCGTTAACTATGGCTAATAAGGGTCAATCACAGTGATACATTGTCAAATACATCTATTAATAGTCTAGAATGGTGTATGTGGCAAATTAATATTGCTTGTTGATTGTTGTGACTTATAATGAATCTTTGCGAGTCATTATGACGTAACGTGTCAAGTTATTTCAAATTAATTTGAAATGTTTTTGATAAGTTCATATGCATCTTATCCTTTCACTTTTGTTTTATTACACACACACGCACACACACACACACACACACACACATATATATATATATATATAGGGGAGGGATCAAATGAGAACTCATTTTTTTGTGAGAACCTTAGGAACCAATCTCAGCCACTAGTTTTCAATGACAAAATTGTAATTAACAAAAACATATTAATAAAAATTATAAATCGAAAAATAACATAAAAACAAAAAAATAAAAGCACAAAAATGTTTCTTTCGTTTCCCTCTTCATAAAAAAAAAAAAATTTATAACAAATAAAAAAAATCCCGTTTTTTTTACGAAATATATTTTACATATGTGTAAATCCGATATTACACATGTGTATAACCAGATTTACACATGTGTAAATAACGGTTGGATAATTTTTTTTAAAAAGTATATCAATATGATAGGCGTTGGAAAGATAAAAAAATACTAAAATTAATGGTGAAATTTTTTTGAAAAAATAATGTCATGAAAAAAAATTATGAACGATTTAAAAAAAAAAAAAAAAAAAGGAGAAATTGGTATGTCACTAAAATGTGTTGTTGATATTGGTTCCTAGAGTTCTCACAAGAAAAGGGTGGTTCTCAAGATAACTCTACCCTATATATATATATGCTTTAATAATGATCTAAAATGTAATTTTTAAATGGCAATAAATTATCTTTTTTGAACGAAAAATGTACTATTATGCTTTGAATGATATGAATTATCTTAATCAGACCTACCTATTCCTTTTTCAGCTTGGACTGCACCCTAACCCACTCAATAGAAAATCCATAACTGTAAAACATCTGGCTCAACCTCGAGCATTTATACTTAGAGTGAAACTTTAATCCAAGACCTTCTTATATTTAATGTCTTGGGTATCTCAACTTAACCAATAAATTATCTTTTTAAGTTAAACTATTCAATACTAGATTTTTGAGATATCTAAAAACAATAAAAACAATAATTATTTTAAAAATAAGCAACTAAAACTTTTTTTTTTGAAATAAGCAATTGAAAAAATTATATATATCAAGAAATCAAAGTCCCACTTGGAGTTGTGACCCCACAATCAGAATACACACAACCCAGGTGTCCTACTCGATTTGCTGCATAGACCCATGGACTCCTTTAAGCTTATCTTCTTCATCTTTGTTGATGATATAGTTTCTTTCACAAATAACTCACCCTTCAACAAACTACCGAGAAAAATGGCGACACTAAAAACCTATCTCTCGACGATTCAACCATCTATTACTACCTCTCAAACACTCTGGTTACCCTCACGAAAACCCCCATCGCACAAGCTCCTGATTGCTCCATCTGCATTTGTTCTAAATACCGGAGAATAACCACCACGGCTGGACATTGTGAGTCCGATTGAAACCATCAAGTAGTACTAAGGCAATCGTGTGTTGTTCAAGAGCTCCGATTCACTTCTGTCAACATTTCGAAATTGTTTTCGTATACCGTTGAGGTAACCATTCTACTCATATGTTTTGTAAAGTTGTTCCTAAATTACTTTATTTTACTTTGATTTTGTTCTGGCAACTCAACCTTTTTTGATTAGAAACCAAAGAACATACTAATGATTTGATATAATCATAAAGGTGTTGAAGATAATTAGTCTTACAATTGAAGGAGAACAACTTGTGTAGTTAGGAATCTGTTTAAGTTGAAAAGAATAAGCATATTTGACATGAGCCTCTTCCTTTCACATTGAACAGTACCTCATAAGTTTGGTCCCCTTATATACATAGCTTATTCATAAATTAACAATTACAATACCTTTTACAATTGTAAATTTATAGATATAGATGAATAGAAATATAAAAGCTGAGGATCGTGTTTAACACGGGGCCCTTAAAACAAATTCTAAGCCTCCCAGGAGAACTCGTTTTGTTTCCCAGGGTACAACAGCCAAATCAATTAGTACTGCCGGGATTGATCTAGAACCTGAACTTGTTTGTAGAATAGAAACCAGAGAGATGAAGGATGTTTAGAGAACCTGTTTGCTGCAGGTTTTCAAGTTGTGTTGGCGTGTCTTCCTTCTGAGGCACCCTCAGTACTTATAGTGGAATTCAAAATGTAACAGCCACTCAACCATTAATCCGAAATCATAACTTCTTATTTAATTCGTCATTAACAGCCATCGGTTTCGGTCAACACGTAATCAAAACTGTTACGAGTCACAGTTATGACCAAGGTTAGACACACCTGACCAAACCCTCGAACCAACCTTCAAAAATACTAAGGCGGCTCTCGGCGAAGTGCAAAGTGCGCCATCAAAGTGCCACATTGCGCCAACATGCCCACGTCGCGCGCGCGTGTGCAAGTGCGAGTTAGGGGTGCTTCGTACCCTTCGCGAATCCACTTAGTGTGATACTTTAGGAAACAATATAATCAAGAGGTTATAGAATATGAACCATTTTATATTTTTTCTTTCGTCCAATGTGGGACAACTTCCCACACCATTAATTTCTAATATTATTCAACACATTAATTTCCATTAAACATTTTAATTTTATTGACTAAATATTAATAACAATACTAATATTATAAATAAATTTCCAACACTAACTATGATTATGAAATTCACGTGTCAATTTTGAAAATGGACAAGAGCAGCGGTAGATTAGAGTCGCCTTGCCCAACCCCGAAGGCCCAAACTCAGATGTAAGTAGAGAAGTGTGAAGAGGTAATTAGCTTCAAGCAGACGAGGAGAGATTGATAGTTAGAAATGGTGATAATGGAGAACCTGTGTTTGAGTCTCATTCGAACCTTAAATCACAACCTCCACCATATATCATTAAACGAGCAGAAAAGTAGAAGTTAAAGACGATTACATATGCTTTATCAGCGTTCATCTAGATGTGATTGAAAGAACCTAGCTTAGAAAACATCAACACATACTTGGGTCTCTTGGTGTTCATCTGAGAGTGAGAGTGAGAGTGCGAGAACGATGTTGTTTGGTATTTGAAATGAAATTGGGGTTTCGAAATTGAAATTTGAGAAGTAACGAGTTTTTTCATCTGCGCTTTGCGACGAGGTCGTACAATATTATTCGTTATGGTTAGGGGCCCGTTTTCGAACTTTGTTACACTAGTTGCGACAGTGACATATACATGTAAATACATAAAAAAAACGTATAAAGTTATTACGGATAAGTTTGGAAGTTGAAACATAAATAGAAAATATGAAAACTTAGAATAAAAACACATCGAAAGCAAGAGAAAAGTTTTGTAGTTATAAAAACAACAATTACGATAAACAAATTTGATATATTTTTACCCACACCTTACAACATTATTATTTAAATTAGTAATTTAAACGAAAAATATAAGAAAATGTATTAACAAAAACATCAAGAAAAAGATTGGCCGCTAGACTCAAACATGCGACTTGGTGCGCCTAAGAATCTAAAAGAGAAATATTTGTAAATTAAATGTCTTGTAAAAAGCAAAAAAAAAAAAAAAAAAAAAAAAAAAAAAAAAAAAAAAAAAAAAGAAAAAAATAAGAAATACACAGTCGAATGAGAGGCTGACATGTGACGTGCCGGTGCGGAACCCCTCCGACACTTGCAAATGAGATATATACGTCTAAGCTTTATGTGTTGTACATTATGTTTCAAGAATTGTACATCTCTTAATTTCAAGAGTTTATGATCAAATGACCATTGCGTACTCCCTATATCCATATTAATATATATAGTATAGATGAATAGTAAATAGGAGAATGATTGTATATTATGTCTGGTGTTATGAATATTTATAACAATCTATAGTATATAATAGTTTTTCGAAGGCATTTGTCGTTATTTTAGTACATTAAAAATTATTTTTTTCTGTCTCTCTTAATAAATACAAAATCACAAAAACAATTAATTTCACTTTCTTTTTTACTAAAATATTCTCAAACAAACATATTTTAAACATATTATTTACTTTAGTTTCATTGTTATAGTTTTTCTAAAGATTTAATAATTTTACGTATTTATATTTTAATTTTTAAAAAAGTTATTTAATGTTTAAATATTTGTAAAGAGTATAATTACCTGACTTTTATTTTAATGATTTGAGTTTACTTTTTTTTGTATTTTAGAATTTAGTTTATTTATAATTTTAGTAAAAGAGTAACGAGGCGCGTTGACCCGTTCACCGGACACATACCCTTACTAGATGTTTGAAATAAAAACAATTGAATAAATCAAATTATATATCCGTAAAAAATCACTCAAACCTATGCATAAAACTTCCGTCAGAACACGCACCTGTCTATCATTAATCTAATAAATCTTGACAAATAGTCTTTTTTACAAGATATAAACTCAAATGAACTTAGGAGCTACATAATTATAGGGGAATGTTAGTATACAAAGTGGTTTTTTCATGTAAATTGTACAAAGTAATTACGCATGAAGAAACATTACGGACGAAATTATAATGCAAGTTTTATAATTAATCACATAGAGGTGGAATTATCACGCAAAGGTGATTATCATACATAAATTAATCGTGCGTGATAATTCCATGTATCCGTGATATTGTAATCATTCTTATGTGATTATTACTTTTTATTGAGTGATAATTTTCCTACATTTTGTACATTTCGTACTCAAAAGCCACTTTGTATTTTAAACTTTTCCTACACACACACACACATATATATATGTATATATATACATATATATAGCGTTAGGATCATTGTAGCACCACTTTTAATTATAGAACCAAAAGAGCAATTGATTTACATATTTTATTATTCATGTCCGATATACACATACAGAAAGCAGGTAAATATCACCATGTTTAATTTACATTTATGTAGATCAATGCCTCTTTTGGTTCTCGAGATAAAAAGTGATTCGGTAATGAACTACAATATAACTAAATCTGACCATCAACTTATGACAAGCTTAAAGTCAAGAAATATGAGTTGTTCTCGACAAAGGTTCTTTGAAGAAGCTCTCGGTAGAAGCTTGTTTCTAGAAAATGATCTTTGGTGGAATGATACAAGTATGGCAGTTGTGTCTCGGCAGTTGTGTCTCAGCAGTTACTACTCAGTAGTTGTGTCTTAGGAAGGTGACTTTATCTTCGGCATTGAGGGTCAGTTGGCAGATAACTATTAGCAGAACCTCTCGGTAGTTTTTCTTGAACATGCAAAATTGCTTACTAATATTATATTTCAAACTGATCAATTGTTGTCAATACTAGAAAACTAGGCATTTGCAACCGCTTTTCCAGTCGCAATTGCCCTCTTGCAACCATTTTGTGACAGAAAATGCGGTGGGAAAAACATACGTCTCAAATGCCCTATTGCCACCATTTTGCAACCACTTTTATATTTGCAACTGAATGTTGCGACCGTTACTAGTGTCGCAGATCTTGCGACTACTTTGCTACTATTGGTTTTCTGACCATTTTGCGATCGACCAACCATTTTCACCGTTTTGCGACCGCGACGTTTTGCGACCGTTTTACGACTGATTTGCAACCGCCCCCTTTTGCGACCACTTTTTGGTCGCATTGCAGTCGCAAATTCCTTGTAAATTTTAAAAAAATGGGAATATAAAATCTTTTTTATATATAGAAATATTTACAAAATTGTATAAATATAAATATAAATGTAAACACAAATCAAACTAAAAATTTCTGTATATCATATTTTATGTAATTTTTTCATGATTTATCCCGCTGTTTTACTATTACTTTCAATTTTCTTCCTATCAAATATTCTAAAATATAAATCTTTGTCATAATTATGAATTAATTCACGAAATTTATTTTGCAACTCCAATAAAATATAAGGGTTATTATATAAATTTTCAAGATTTTTATTAAGTCCAGGTTTTCTATTTGGTAATTTATTTCTATTTCCTTGAATTAATCATATAAATTTATATATTCAATATTATTACCCCATAAATTACAGATTATTATTTCTAATATTTTCTAACAAATTCCTAAATTTTATTCCCATAATCACAGTCATTAAGTATTTAATCCAATTTATCATGAATATCACATGTTTCAACCCTTTAATTCTTGTATTTTTGTTTAAATCCTTAATTTTTATAAAACTTTTAAATTTTCTGTTTTTGAATCCTTTTCTTACTGATTTTTGATAAAAATCATGTGTTCATGAGGTTTTGTGAATAACCTTGATGATTTAACTTTAAAGGGTTGGTTATATGATTTAACTTCTTAACTTGTTAGTTTGTGGATTTAAGAATCAAACCTTGATTGATGGTGAAGAAAACTAAGGGAATTATTAGCTTGATCCTTGAAAGTCCACTTGATGAGATGGTTCTTGAATCTTGGATGGTTGATCACAACTAGTTGAAGAATTCTTGGTGGTTTGATGTTGTTGAAGATGGGAATTGTTTGGTGAGCAAAGGATGATATGGTTAGTTAGATGATATGGGCTAGAGGTTGATGGTGGTGGTGATTTGAGAACCGAGAACAATATGGTGATGGCTTGTATGAAAACCAAGAGAGAGAGTGCCAAGAGTGGTTGGGGTTGTGGTGGTGGTTTGTGGTTGTGTTAACTCCATCGGCCGAGAGGTTCAAGAAGTGGGGTTCATGATCATCATTAGGTCTATACTTAGGTTGATGAGGTGGTGGTTGTAGGTAGAGGTGGCAAAATAGGTGGGTTGGATTGGGTTGGTTGTTAGGTCAAGATGGGTTTGGGTTAGAATAGGTTTGGGTCAGGATGGATCATTTAAAGCAAAAAGTCAGGATGGATTCGGGTCAGGATGGATTCGGGTCAGGATGGGTCAATTTAAAATATATTATATTCATAACCATGAGGAGAACTGCACATCCAACGATAATTAATCAATTTTCACTTCAATTAGTTGACTTACTAACCAGCGGGTGGTGCAATTGGTTGGCTTACTAACCCAGCAGTCATACTCTGCAAGTGGGATATTGGCTCCATTTCACTTTCTAAATAAACCCCAGAAGTAAACAAAAGCCCCATTTCTACTTTCTAGTTCATGGGTTGTAACTGCAAGGCACACATCAACCCTAAAAAACAACTACTATCGGTGGCAGACTACCTCAAACCCTAAACTATACAAGTAGTAACGTTAACACCAACAAAGAAAACCCTATCAGTCGATCATTCAACCCTAACAGCTAACTTAGTTCATACAAGCAACCGCTGTGCAAACAATCAATCAAGAAACCCTAATAACAACAAACAACAACTTACGAAACAATAGATAAACAAGGAGAATATCATTAGGTGATGCGGAGGTGATAAGTGGTGTAGTTGTGATGCGGAGGCTGTAGATGGCGCGACGGTGATGTGAAGGCTGTAGGTGGTGCCAGGTTCGACGGTGACTCTTCGCTGGAGTTTTAGCCCGAGTCGACCGACGAGAGCTTCTTCTTCACCGGACTGAAGTTGTTGCTTGATTTACTGATTTTTGGAGAATGAAGATGGGTTGAATTGTGAAGAATGAAGATAACCCATCAAACCCATCCTGACCTATGCTTTTTTAGAAAAAAAAAAACTTTCAGCCCATCTTAACCCCCTTATATTTTTTACTTAGTCCATTCTAACCCATTTTTGTTTTAAAAACACCCATTTTAACCCAAAATCATATGTTTGGACTTCTTTTGCCCCCTCTAGTTGTAGGGGTGATTAGTCGGCTCCTTAGGGGATAGGTGGCAAACTTAGAGAGTGATTAGTGTAATGGTTATGCTAGGTGTCCATCAAAGGTGCTAATGACCCATTTAGTTATTAAGCTAGGGTTAGTTACTTAGTTTAGTTGTTAGTCGAGGTTAATTAGTGTTCTAATGAGCTGATACAATTGGTAAGGTTGTGTTTTAGTTAATATTTAGATGTTTAAAATTGGTTTAGTTTTGGTTTTTGACTTAAGGTTTATAGATGCTAACTTGATTAGTAGTTAAGTTTCAAGTCTTAATATATTACATGTAATCAAAGCATCTAACCTTCAAGCACTAATCACATAATCTTAAGATTTAACAATCACAAGATTCATGCAAGAATTGCACATATACATGCGTAATATTCATGCATGCATGCATGTTCACGTACCATCATGCAAAAACATGAGAAATTCATACAAGGTTAACACATAAAATCAACTTAACAATCTCTAAAAAGGTATATATGTATATACTATCTACTTAGAGTAGTTCTTAAAAACGTTTAATTTACCTAACCTTGGCATAGGGTTGTCACATTCTCGCCCCGTAAAAAAAATTTCGTCCCGAAATTCATTAGTAGGTATTCTCAAATGTTGTGGATGGTTTATCTTTGTAGTTGCTCTTTTCATTTAGTTTAACCTCAAATAGATGGGGATATTTTCTTTTGATTTCATCCTCCCTTTCCCATGTTAATTCAGGTCCTCTCTTTGAATTCCATTTGACCTTTACTATTAGGATTCTACTTCTTCTTAAAATCTTTACTTCTCTGTCCATAATTGCCATTGGTTCTTCCACAAAATGAAGTTATTTTATCTATTTTGATTTCCTTTATTGGCACCTTTAATGTCTCATCCATCAGACATTTCTTTAAATTAGATAAGTGAAAGGTGTTATGTACTTCACTTAATTCCTGTGGCAAATCTAACATGTATGCTACATGACCAATTCTATCAATTACTTCAAAAGGGCCAACATACCTAGGGTTTAACTTATTTCTTTTCCCGAACCGGATAATTCCCCTTGATGGTGATACCTTTAAGTACACTTTATCTTCTATTTGAAATTCTAAAGGCTTTCTTATTTTATCAGCATAACTCTTTTGCCTATCATGTGCTGCCTTTAATTTGCTCTTAATTTCACTGATTTTATCAGATGTTTCTTGTATAAGCTTTGGTCCGGTGAGTTGTCTATCTCCTACCTCATTCCAACACAAAGGTGACCTGCATTTCCTTCCGTATAGAGCTTCAAACGGAGATGCTCCAATATTTGTATGGTAACTATTGTTATATGAAAATTCTATCAAAGGTAAGTGAATATCCGAGTTACCACCAAAATCTAATGCACAGGCTCGTAACATATCCTCGAATGTTTGAATTGTTTTCTCACTCTATCCATCTGTCTGTGGATGGTATGTTGAGCTCATATTCACCTGAGTTCCTAATGCTTTCTGCAAAGTTTGCCAAAACCTTGAAGTAAATCTATTATCTCTGTCAAATATTATTGAAATAGGTATTCCATGTCTAGACACAATTTACTTCATATAGATCCTTGCTAATTTTTCCATCTTATAATCTTCTCTGATTGGCAAGAAATAAGTTGACTTAGTTAGTCTGTCGACTATAACCCATATTGTGTCATATCCACTCGAGGTTTTGGGCAATTTAGTTACAAAATCCATGGTGATCTGGTCCACTTCCACTCAGGAATTTCTGGTGGTTACAAACATCCTCAGGGTTTCTGATATTCAGCTTTAACTCTTGAACAAATATCACATTTTTCTACAAATTCTACAACTGATTTTTTCGTACCTGGCCACCAGGTTTCTCAAATCCTTGTACATCTTATTATTTCCCGAATGTACTGAATATATGGATTTATGTGCTTCTCTTAGAATAGTTTCCCTAAGCATGTCATTGTTAGGAATCCAAATTCTTTCTCTAAATCTCAGGATTCCATTTGACGCAGCTTCTAGTTGTCCGTTTTGCCTTATCTCATCCCTTGATTCATCTTTTTGCTGTGTTTCTCAAATTTGGCATATCAAATCCGAGTGTAATTCCATTCTTAAAGCACGAACTCGTAATGGCCTAGTTCTTTCTTTCCTACTTAGAGCATCCACCACTACATTTGCCTTTCCTGGGTAATACTTGATTTCACAATCATAATCACTTAGTAATTCCACCCATCTTCTTTGTCTCATATTCAGCATCTTTTGATCGAATATGTGTTGCAAACTCTTATGATCTGTATAAATTATGCACTTAGTTCCATATAGATAGTGCCTTCAAATCTTAAGTGCAAATACTACTGCTCCTAATTCTAAGTCATGAGTAGTATAGTTCTTTTCACTTCCTCTGAGTTGTTTGGGCGCATATGCAATTACCTTGTCTCGTTGCATTAAAACACATCCGTAACCTTGATGTAATGCATCACAGTATACTACAAAATCATCTGTTCCATCTGGAAGAGCTAAAATAGAAGCACTGTATAATTTATTTTTCAAGAGTTCAAATGCAATATTCTGTCTTTCTTTCAAAACATATGGTTTATCTTTCGAAGTTAATTCTGTCAGAGGTTGAGCTATCCTCGAAAGATTTTCTATAAATCTTCGATAATAATCAGCCAAACCTAAAAATTGACGTACTTTAGTTGGTGTTTTTGGAACTTTCCATTTCTTAACTTAACTGCTTCAATTTTTGTCGGGTCGACCTGAATTCGTTCTTGGTTAATCACATGTCCTAAGAATTGTACTTCTATTTTCCAAAATTCACACTTTGATAATTTGGCTTACAATTCTTCCTTTTGAAGTATCTCCAAAATTATCCTTAGGTGCTTCTCATATTCTTCCTTACTTTTAGAATAGATTAAAATGTCGTATATAAAGACTATGACAAATTTATCCAAGTAAGGTTTGCACACTCTGTTCATTAGATCCATGAACACTGCTGGAGCATTAGTTAAGCCAAATGGCATTACAAGGAACTCATAATGTCCATATCGAGTCCTGAACGTAGTCTTACGTATATCTTCATCTCGTACCCTTAACCGGTGATATCTTGACCTTAAGTCAATTCTCAAAAAGTAACTAGATCCTTGCAACCGATCGAATAGGTCATCTATCCTAGGAAGAGGATATCTATTCTTAATAGTTACTTAAGCTCTCTATAATCGATGCACATCCTAAAGGTTCCGTCCTTCTTCTTTACGAACAAGACTAGGGCTCTCCAAGGTAACACACTAGGATGTATAAACCCCTTGTCCAATAATTCCTGGAGTTGACTCATTAACTCTTTCATTTCTGCCGGTGCCGAACGATACAGAGACTTGGCAATAGGGGCAGTCCCCGGTACTAATTCAACTTTGAATTCTACTTGACGAGGGGGTGGCAATCCTGGTAATTCATCAAGAAATACTTCTGGATATTCACTAATAATAGGAACATCTTCTAAGTTCTTCTTATCTAGTTTTGTATCAACTACATGGGCTAGAAACGCTAGACATTTATTTCTTAAATATTTCTGGGCTTTCTTACATGAGACCATTTTCATAGTACCTCTAGGTTTCTTACCATATATGCAAATAATTTTATTATTTTTAGTCAAGGGAATTTTTATCATTATTTTTCCACAGATAATTTCAGCCTGATTCTTACTTAATCAATCCATACCCACAACAACATCAAAACCTCCTAATTCAATAGGAATCAAATCTATATCAAAGCAATGATCATCTAAATTCAAGATACAGTTAGGAATAACTTCACTAGCTTCAATTATCTTTCCATCAGCTAATTCTATCACATGCTTATTTTTCAGTTTTTCTGAGGTTGAATTAAGTAGGGGTTTAAATATATTTGAAACAAAACTACGAGTCACTCCCGTACCAAATAATACCGTTGCATACTGATTATTAATAAGAAACGTACCCGTCACCACTTCTGGTTCTGTCGGGCATCTTCAGCTTGCAATACAAATGCTCTGCCACGTGGATTGTGTGGGTTAGTTGGAGTTTTTCCCTTTAGTTCCGGACACTTATTGCGAAAATGATTCTCATTTCCACACTGGTAGCAAACTGGTTTAGGGTTTGCGGGTCCCTTACATTCTCTTGATAGGTGTCCCTTATTTTTGCAATTATAGCAAATTACCACCCTGCACTTACCATTATGGTGTCTCTTACATGCATTGCACCACGATTGACCTTCTGTCTGTGGTATCCTTTCTTGGACAATTCCCATGAAATTTCTCACGGGATTTCTGTTTACCTTCTTCTGCTGATTTCCTCCAAATCTTCCTCCGGAGTTGTTGTTGCTCCACTTCCTTTTGTCTTTAATCCTCGAATCAGTTAATGATCCATTCCTTATCATCTCATCAGTCAAGCTGCCTGATAACGTCACTGCATCATGAAAAGTCTTAGGCATGGCTGACTTTACCATTCCTGTTATCTGTGGTACTAAATCCCGGGTATATCTTCCTATCATTTTAGCCTCTGGCGTCACTAGATGTGGCACTAATCTAGATAACTCATTATATCTATCTGTATACTCCTGATGTGCTGCACTTTTCATTTCTAGTACTAAGAATTCTGCTTCTATCCTTTCTATTTCATTATAAGGACGGTATTTCTCAATCACCAGATTTCTAAATTCTTCCCAGCTTAACCTATTCATAATATCTCTTCCTTTAGTTTGAACTTCCATCTTCCACCATGACTGTGCTTCCCCTTTTGGTGAATGTGAAGCAAACATGGTCTTGTAATTATCAGCACACTCACTGATATCTAATACTGACTCCATTTCTTCTAACCAACGTAGCACTTCTATTGCTCCTCCTTTTCCATTAAAGTCTTGGGGTTTACAAGACATAAAAGTCTTATAAGAACATCCCTTTGTAACTCTGCCTATAACTCCTTCCTCATTGTGTTGTACTTCATTAAGTATTTACTGGCTCTTTATTTCCAGGTGGAACACCTCCAATGTTAAGGTTTTGTTGGAGTTGAGCTACTAGCATAGATATCACCGCTTTCGGTTGCTAAGACACTATTTGATAAATTCTTTCATTATCATTTGCTGTGGTATTTATTAGCGGAGTTTCTTCTCCTAATCTAGTTCTTGGTCGTCCGTTACGTCTTGTTCTCCGTACAGGTTGAGTATCTCTTCTTGGCGGCATATTTAACTACATATTAATTACATTATTATTGCTCGAAAATTTTATTCAATTTATAGTATAAGTTCTATAATCATAACAAAATATTTTATTATATTCTTATTTTACATATTTTAAAACAGTTCACATAATAGACTAGGGTTTCCTACAATCCTATTTTCCCCAAATCGAATTCCACATCTTGGTGAACGTACTTTGGCTTCCTTCCTTCATCTCCTTGACATCTGTTTGAATCATCTGGATTTCTCGTTGTATCTTCTTAACTTTCTTAAGGATTTGGTTGGTTGTTTCTATCTAACATTCTCCAACCTTTATCTCTTAGATCCTCTTTCTTCAGTTTCAAAGGCATCAGGTTGTACTATGGGTGTTAGGTCTGATGTTGAGGGAAGGATTCCTGGACTTTTGTTTTCTAGCTCCTGAATCTTCTTAATCAAGAACTTCTTTCCACTTCATACACTTTTCCTAGGAGTCTCAATTGTATAGCCCCCGATGGTTACTGGTTCAAGTCGGATGAAAAACTTTGGCTTGATGTTGGTTCTGACCTCGGGTTGGGATACTCCTATATAATCATTATGTGGCTCTATTTCTGGTGTTGTTTCTTTATGATTGCTATGATCCGAAGGATCAGTTTCACTACAGTAGCTATCTGAATTACCAGTACTCATATTGCAAAAATCTTTTATAAAATTTCAATTTATAATATTACTAGTTTAGGCACTAGTCAAAGATTTCACAAAGTCTCATATTTTCACATAGTCATATAAATCTCATACAAAAATTTTCGTTATTGTCTAAACATAGACATGTTATTATGAAATCATAGAAAGAGAATATATATATATTAAATCATGCTAAGAATTGTTATCATATGAGCTGACGATTATAGTCTAGGAATTTACTAATAATACCTAATTCTCTATAACCAATGGCTCTGATACCAATCTGTCACACCCCGGCGGAAGCGTGAAATGCTTGGGTGTGACTCGTCGGTTCAAAACACATTGATTGTCATAACATGCAAATCACATAAATAAACTAAACATCATTTTCATTAATCTATAATTAGAGGATTACATTGTTACAAAATTTAGTCTAATATTTTAGACTTATACATTTCGTAATCCTATTCTAAATACATGTCTTTGACATTTCATTCATTCTTCAGCTAGTAGTGGAAGTGAACATCCACAAAGAGGCAGAAGTCATACAGATCGATAGTCAACCAAATGCACAACATCCCTTAATAGCCGTGCCAATCACTATACATGTTGAATGTGTACACGAGGTTATAATACATTATACTGACCTGAAAAAGCATACTCAAAATAGTCAACAAACAGTTGGTGAGAACATAGGTTTAATCAACAACATAAATCATTTTGAATTGATGCAATACAATCAAACTCACAACCAAACCTACTCACATGTCAAGTGATTCATAACTGTCACATACAAATCATAAAATCAAATAATATAACATCACTGCCCTCATCCGGCAGATGCAGGTTGACATATTACTAAGTAGCGCTACCTATATTATTTGATGGTTCCTCATCCGAATTAATGGTTGTGTTATATGACAGTATCAAAATTCTCAAAGTTGCATCAAATTCAACACTAACAGTATGCTTTTTTCTTCAAAAATTTATAAATCAAAAAGGGGTCATGTTACTTACCTTAATTCCAGCCAAAAGTCAAACAATTGCTATAAAATTATTATTTGTTAGAATAAATATTATTTTTTTAAAATTTTCAGCATTTTAAATTACTAAGTAAGTAAAATTCCTAATCGATAGCTTCTATCATCCAAAAATCCCCAAAATTTACCAGCAGAAAAATTTTAAAATCTAAATCTTCTCATAAAATTTTAAATCAGTAACTCATTACAGATAATTTACTAGAGGTTTTACAAGTTTCATAATAAATGATAGAAATAGCTACATATCTCTAAAAATTCCAAAATTTATATACACTGTCCCTTTCTGTATATAATATATTTTATATAAATTTTTAATGTTTTATCCCACTGTTTTCCTATTACTTTCAATTTTCTTCCTATCAAATATTCTAAAATATAAACCTTTGTCATAATTATGAATTAATTTACGAAATTTATTCTGCAACTCCAATAAAATAAAAGGGTTATTATATAAATTTTCTATATTTTTATTGAGTCTAGGTTTTCTATTTGGTAATTTATTTCTATTTCCTTGAATTAATCATATAAATTAATATATTCAATATTATTACCCCATAAATTACAGATTATTATTTCTAATATTTTCTAACAAATTTCTAAATTTTATTCCCATAATCACAGTCATTTAAGTATTTAATCTAATTTATAATGAATATATATCACATGTTTCAACCCTTTAATTCTGGTATTTTTGTTTAAATCCTTGATTTTTATAAAACTTTTAAATTTTCTGTTTTTGAATCCTTTTCTTACCGATTTTTGATAAAATCATGTGTTCGTGAGGTTTTGTGAATAACCTTGATGATTTAACTTTAAAGGGTTGGTTATATGTATTAGTTAAACACATATACACTTCTTAACTTGTTAGTTTGTGGATTTAAGAATCAAACCTTGATTGATGGTGAAGAAAACTAAGGGAATTATTAGCTTGATCCTTGAAAGTCCACTTGATGAGATGGTTCTTGAATCTTGGATGGTTGATCATAACTAGTTGAAGAATTCTTGGTGGTTTGATGTTGTTGATGATGGGAATTGTTTGGTGAGCAAAGGATGATATGGTTAGTTAGATTATATGGGCTAGAGGTTGATGGTGGTGGTGATTTGAGAACCGAGAACAATATGGTGATGGCTTGTATGAAAACCGAGAGAGAGAGCCAAGAGTGGTTGTGGTTGTGGTGGTGGTTTGCGGTGGTTTGTGGTTGTGTTAACTCCATCGGCCGAGAGGTTCAAGAAGTGGGGTTCATCATCATCATTAGGTCTATACTTAGGTTGATGAGGTGGTGGTTGTAGGGGTGATTAGTCGGCTCCTTAGGGGATAGGTGGCAAACTTAGAGAGTGATTAGTGTAATGGTTATGCTAGGTGTCGATCAAAGGTGCTAATGACCCACTTAGTTATTAAGCTAGGGTTAGTTATTTAGTTTAGTTGTTAATCGAGGTTAATTAGTGTTCTAATGAGCCGATACAATTGGTAAGGTTGTGTTTTAATTAATATTTAGATGTTTAAGATTGGTTTAGTTTTGGTTTTTGACTTAAGGTTTATAGATGCTAACTTGATTAGTAGTTAAGTTTCAAGTCTTAATATATTACTTGTAATCAAAGCATCTAACCTTTAAGCACTAATCACATAATCCTAAGATTTAACAATCACAAAATTCATGCAAGAATTGCACATATACATGCATAAATATTCATGCATGCATGCATGCCTGTTCACGTACCATCATGCAAAAACATGAGAAATTCATATAAGGTTAACACATAAAATCAACTTAACAATCTCTAATAAGGTATATAGGTATATACTATCTACTTATAGTAGTTCTTAAAGACGTTTAATATACCTAACCTTGGCGTAGGGTTGTCACATCTCCTCCTATAAGTTTACTTTATGTCACGGAGTGATTTCCTAACTCTCGTGCGGCACTTAGATTTGATCTAAGTTCAGCCTTTTGTGACCCAAACGATGTAGCGATTCAAGTTATAATGCGGAAGCGTTTGCAAGCTCGTAATACAAACGACTTTGTATTGCTTACAAGATTGCTTACAAGAGTGCTTTACAAGAGTATTACACTAGACTTGTATGAGTTTTGGGTGCTTACAAATGTGGACTTCACCACCTATTTATACTAGTAATCCTTAATCTAGATGGTTCCTAATCTAGATTAATCTATCACAAAATATCTTAGATATTTACAACATAATATCTAGATATTTCTTATGAAAATATCAAGCCTTTTCAAGGCTTTTCTAGAGTCTTCCTTGGCAAGCACCTCCATCCATGTTTTTGGCACATTTGAGGGACCTTCATGACTGGTTTAGAGTGCTCCGGTGTTGCTAGTGTAGTCCGGATACATGTAGGCGGTTCTGGAGACTTTCGGGCAGCCTTAGATGTGTCCGAATGTGTCCGGAAACTTCCGGAATCCGAGTAACGTGATTTGTTTTTAGGCAGGTCGTGACATTCTCCCCCACCTAAACTCACGACGTCCTCGTCGTGTTCCTTGTGTGACCCTCGGCTTGTTCTCACAAGTTGCAAGACGGATATAGTTTTATTGTGATGGCTTGACTCCATCATTGCCGTGTGCACTTGATTGCCCTTGACGATGTATAATGTGTTCAAAAAAGCTGCCGGAACGGCTTTTGCTTTTCTGAAAAAGTCCATACCGAGCACGATCTTATAGTCGTCTAATGGTACTATCGAGAAGTCAAGTTTACCTTGCCATGTCCCGATCTTAGTCTTGACGGCCCATGACATTCCTTCGATAGCTTTAGTGTTGCCATTGGCATCTTTGAGGAATCCATCTCGTGTGGATATCCTTAGGCCGAGTCTCTTAGCCTCTTCTCGCGTAATGAAATTGTGACTTGCTCCTGTATCGACCAGTGCTTTTGCAAGTCGTCCATTTACTTCCAAGTTCACAAACCGAAGTCCTTTCGTCTTCGTGTTCATGATGTTGCCCTGTTTCTCCGTGGGGCACGACTTAGCTACCTTTAACGGTTTCCCTTCATGTACCGTTAAGGCGTTTAGGAGTTGTAGTTGCATTGCCCCGAGGCGAACCTCCTTGTCTTCATGGGGTGCATCATCAGTTCTGGCCACCATGGCCTGAAGACTTTGTTTTTTCAGGCATTCCCTAGCATTATGCGATCCATCGCATATAAAACAGAACTTTGTAGGACGCCTTTCGTTGTCGTATCGTGGTGGTCTCCTTGTGTCCACCTTCCGATCATGATTGGGCTTAATTCCCCCACCTTTCTCGTCATCACTTTCCTCATTCATGGGCCCATATGATCGTTTTTCTTTATGATCGATCAAGCTTTCTGCTATTGCAATAGCTGAAGCAAGATCTTGAACGCTTCTTCGCTCCAACTCTATCTTGGCCCATGATTGCAGACCATCGAGGAAGTAGAAAAGAGAGTCTTTATCCGATAAGTCCGGGATCTCAAGGACAAGTGTAGTAAATTCCTTAACATAATCCTTGACGGTCCCGGTTTGTTTGAGCTTACGAAGTCTACTTTTTGCTTCATGCTCAGCATTTACCGGATAAAATTGTCTTTTGAGTTCTTGGATGAACTCAGCCCAAGTTTTGATCGAGAACGTACCTCTTTCGATATCCTTGCTTCGACGTCTCCACCACAGGGCTGCTGTATCTTTGAGATACATAGTGACTGTCTTGATTTTAGTGGCGTCATCAAGGATTTGTACCCCTCCTATGTACTGCTCCATTTCCCAAATGAAGTCATCAACCGCCCGAGCTTCTCGTTTGCCCAAAAACGGCGAAGGTTTGGGAATTTCGACTCTTGGTGTAAAATTTACGATGTTACCTCCATTCGTGATCATGGCTTTGTTGCAATCAACAACTTTAGCTTCCAAGCCCATTAGACTTCGATGCATGTCGCTTGACAGCTCATCCATGTCCTTTTGCAGCTTGGTTGTGACGTCCTTGATTGCATCTTTGATCATCATCTTTACTTCGTCTCGAAGTAGCTCCATAGCAGCCTTGAGTCCTTCTCGGAACTCATTGAAATCTTCTTCTAAGGCGTCTAAACGTTGGAGACAAATGTCGACTTGTGATCCCGTTTCAACTAGGCCTGCCTCCAGGTCACTAACTCGTTTCTCCAAAGTACGATCCTTAGACATACCTCGTTCTTTCTTTGATCCCTTCTGGGATTCATCTCGACTTTGTTTATCTTCAACGATTGCACATTTGCTAGTTTCGGTTGCCATCCCAAATGAACCGACGTTGCTCTGATACCACTTGTCACGGAGTGATTTCCTAACTCTCGTGCGGCACTTAGATTTGATCTAAGTTCAGCCTTTTGTGACCCAAACGATGTAGCGATTCAAGTTATAATGCGGAAGCGTTTGCAAGCTCGTAATACAAACGACTTTGTATTGCTTACAAGATTGCTTACAAGAGTGCTTTACAAGAGTATTACACTAGACTTGTATGAGTTTTGGGTGCTTACAAATGTGGACTTCACCACCTATTTATACTAGTAATCCTTAATCTAGATGGTTCCTAATCTAGATTAATCTATCACAAAAAATCTTAGATATTTACAACATAATATCTAGATATTTCTTATGAAAATATCAAGCCTTTTCAAGGCTTTTCTAGAGTCTTCCTTGGCAAGCACCTCCATCCATGTTTTTGGCACATTTGAGGGACCTTCATGACTGGTTTAGAGTGCTCCGGTGTTGCTAGTGTAGTCCGGATACATGTAGGCGGTTCTGGAGACTTTCGGGCAGCCCTAGATGTGTCCGAATGTGTCCTGAAACTTCCGGAATCCGAGTAACGTGATTTGTTTTTAGGCAGGTCGTGACATTTAGCCATAATAATCTTTATATAGTTTCATCTAAACATAAGTTTTTGAGGTGATTACATGTTGATTGTATAAAAATGAATACGACTTGAAAGCATCACCTGCTCCTTTAATTAATCTTCCTAATCCTAATTTGTTTGAAACGTATCCTCCAACATTCAGACATTATTATCACAATTTCATCATACTTTTGCAAGACGTAAAACCTAACAAGACCACCTCAATCTTATAATGCCTATCATAATTCTAGGCTAAAATGATTCCAATTGTGAAGCATAGGTTCACCATGAATGAAAAGCATACTATGATTAGCTCAACAGACCCAACAAAACATAAAATGATACCAACTACAAACAAAAATACGGAATTGAAACCAAGAAATAAGATAAAACATAAAATGGAATAATAGACGATTAGGACATGAACCAAAATGGAACTGCAAGTATTCATGTGCTTATAAGTCTTAACATTACTATCAACATTAAAATCTAAATTCGAAACAAGAGAACCACATTATCAGCAATCTCAAACCCTAGAACCTCCAGATGTCAAATTCCCCTTCTAAAACTATCAATCGTGCAGGATTCAATACTCCTGTTATATAATTTTGACCTAATTAGGTTAACAAATCAACAATTCATCATCTAACATCAAAGTAATCAAACTAAAGATCATAAACATCGACTAGTAAATCGAATGGTTAACTTACAATAGAGGAATCAAATTTGCTACCGAAAGGAGATCATAAACATCGATTAGTGAACGATGATGCATCTACTGAACAATGATGCTGCCGATTATCGACGATTATGGTGGAGAAGAGATGGTCGGTTCTATCGACGATGGTGGAGAGGTGCGTTAATTTTAGGAGAGCAAAACCCTTATGTGGAGGGTTGAGGATTGAGCAAAAGTCCCGCTGTGAACTTGCGACCGCTAATGTGGCCTCAAATTTATTTTTTACTGCGATTAAATGTAAATTATTAATATTATATATAATACTGTTTAAAATATCTTTTTTATATAAATTTTAAGACCGAATTAAGACCGATAATAGATGGTCGCAAAGTTTAAGGCCATTTTGTGCTGGTGTTTTGATCGGTCTCTATTTTTGCAACCAATAGGTTTACGGTCGCAAATTTTGTGACTGATTTTTTTGAACGCAATTTTCCGGTTACATTTGCCTAATTTTCTAGTAGTGTGTGCTGCAATATAAATAAATCTGACCACCAACTTACAATAAGGATTCTAAGGAATCCTAATCGCATACCTCTGCCACCATCGTTAACAATGAGCAATCACTTTTAATGCTAACACCAACTTACATGATTCAAATTTTGATAGCAAAAGGTCAACCAAAGAAGTAAAAATTTGTTCAGAAGTGAGGTCCTTATTCGTTGATCGAGAGTGATGATCGAAACTGGGAAATTGCTATAAGAGGTAATTGTTAATTGATTCTTCATAGAATACTGTGTACAAGAGGATACATATATACAAGCCTACGCTGCATAATTACGGGAGCAATCAAGGGGTAAAACAAGGAAACAAATAACAACCATGACTAGTTGTGATCTTCTAGAATAGTCTAGCATATTTAAATTTAAACAAATTAATTAGTGGGAGATGTCATAGTGTTAATACGCCCCCACAAGATGGAGGATCCGTCGGAGACTCCAATCTTGGACCGTATTCTTAAAAATGGAGCTCGAGTCAATGGTTTGGTAAGAGCATCGGCTAATTGATCCTTTGAGTTGATATGATGAACCCGTAAAGTGCCAACGGGTACTTTCTCTTGAACGAAGTGATAATCCAGGGCAACATGTTTCATACGGGAATGATAAACAAGATTGGCTCACAAATATGTTGCTCCAGTGTTATCACAATAGAGCCGGGGGGCAGCATGCGTGGAAAGACCGAGTTCTTTTAGCAGATTTTCAACCCAAGCTAACTCGACAGCAGCATTCGCAAGTGCTTTGTATTTCGCTTAAGTGGATGAACGGGAGACAGACTTCTGTCTGGCAAATTTCCAAGAGATGATATTGGCACCGAGGTAAAGTATGTATGAAAACTTTTCACATCATAAAATGATTTTGAGAATCCTTTTCCCTCGATTTGAAAAAAGTATAAGGAAAACGGGGTCACGAAATCCACCTTAACTTGAACAAAGTTTAACCAGGCGAATCTTCAAAAATTCCCAAACTACATAATCAATTTTGTCTCGTTACAATTTGTCTAAAACACACAAGTCATTCCATTGTAACCTAATTGCGAGATTTACATGACCATTTGCATTAGTCGGATATTGTCACACCCCGACCGACGGCGGAATCATTGGAGCGGACGAATATGAATCGGTTTTTCATAGCTCATGGAATTAAATAAGTTGAAATAATATTAAATGCCATTTTCATTGAATAATACTAATCAAATAATTCATTACAATACAATAAAGATTCAAACAACATAATAAAGTCTTTTATTAATCTAGGTTCAAGTCCTATATGAGTATGAAGAAGTCCTCTAAACTGTATCTTGAAACATGTTAAAAATACGGTCTAACATATGATGTTGGTGAGTTCCCATGAATTTGTACATACATATATAAACAACTTTTAAGAGGCAATTCAAGTCATAGGTTAAGAAATAATGCAAGAATATATAGATAGCATAATGATACAATCAAACCTTGACAAAAGAATAGCCACAATAAGATATACGATTAGCTAAGTGTACTTGGTTCCCATGATGAACAAGAATACGTCATCAAGAGCTGGCAATAACCTCGACTTTAGCACCAAATAGGCTTGTCAAGCTCATAGATCTATGGCGTCGCTAGGCTAGCAATAGTTAATGATTGCTTTTACAAGATGACTATCATATAATGCTCACCATTATCTCAAATAACCATGACAAAGTTTATAAGATGAATTGCACGTGCATTACAAATATTAAGATATTTTACAAGTGTGCATTTATACGGTTAACATGCTTCACCCCAAAAGGTGTGAAATAAAAATGAAAACGGGGTATGGAAAACTCACATTGTATAATGATGGTTGTAGAGTACATAAGGAAGCTTGGATGTTCGAGAGTCAAAGGTGATGTCCTAAAGGATAAAAAGAAACAATAACTTGAGGTCAGAATTTATTACAAGAAGTTAGGACGTTTAGAGAATGCCAAAAAGAGAAAGGTAGATTGAAAAAGGATTATTGTACCAATTTTAGATTCTGGACAGAATGTTTGGTACGTGTTTGAACAGGTTTTAAAAATAGCAAACGGTTTCATAAAATTATAAAAATTTACAGTTGAGTAGTTCAGAGTCTCCCGAACAACTTTTGTTCGGAAACATTTTTATGAAAAGATCCGTACAGCAGCACAAGACAGAAGGTGCTGAAATGCGCACTTATCTTGTGAAGGCTATTGTTGAGTCGTCCGATTGAGTTTGAAGACGTATAAACTATCGTTAAAAAGATAATTCAATGAACTTAATATTGGAGTCTGAGTTTACTCAAATTTAGTTTGTTATGACCAAGTTATGGTTAGTTGAAGTTCAAACTATATTCTGCCAAATATGTAGTAAGGCACTTATGTGCACTTTTAAAATTGCTAAAGCATGAAACGGGTTAGAACAAATTTATTTTGTCGATATATGGTATATTAGACTTCATTTGAGTTATAGAAAAATATTTCAGGACTTGGCATAGCCATCACTTAGAGAAATAATCTTGTGGAATAACCGAATGCGGCGGCATAGCCATACATATGCAAACGGGATTCTTTGTTTACGTTAGTGTGTTGTTAGCTTGATTTAGGAATGTTAGTGATTGTTATAAGGTTAGTGAATATTAGAAGGTTAATGATCAAATGATAATGATTAAAATTAAAAGAGATTTAGTAGAAGAAAGAATAAAAGTAAGAACATAAAGTCATGAGAATAATTGAATGTTAGGATGATTGAAACAATATAAAAATGTATAATATAAAAGCAATATAAGATTACCTTAGTATTAGAAAATTCTTGAAATTTCTTGTAAAAAAAAATTTTTGAAATTGATCAAAACCAATGGATGAAAAAAAGATATGTGAGTGAGATTTTTAGTGAATGAGCAAACGAAAAAGAAGGCCTAAAGCTTGCTTTTATAGTTAAGGTTAGGAGGGGGTTATGAATGATGTTAATGGTAAGTTACAAGTCTTTCAAAAGGGGGTTATGATTGGAATTTAAAATAAATATAAACTTAAATAAAATAAATAAATAGTAGAATAATTACAATTTAAACTCTAAATATATTAAAACCTAATTTTAATTTAATCATCTTATTATTTTTTTATAAAATCTTTATAGATTTTATAAACTCACAAAAACTTTGCAACTTGATTATTTATTTTAATTGAATATTTAAAATCTTATAAATATTAATAACCTTTCAAAATTTATAAAATTTATTTTATAAATTATAAGATTAAATTAAATTGATTAAGTGACACATTTATTATATTTGGAACATAAAAATATATAAAATGACTAAATAATAAATTTGATTTACAAGATTGACTCAAACGGGTTCAGGTTTGATTTCTAGTTTGAAAATGGGTCGGATGTTACAGATATTTAAATCTCTCAAACCTAAATTTTTACCAAACCAATCTTATTACAATATTTATACACATATGATGATGACAAATTCACAACAAGTCCATTAGTTCATTTTCAGTCTTGTTACATGTTATTAAATTGAACATAAACCAACCTAACTCGTAATTTTAATGTCTCAAATTTTTATAAAAGTAAGTTTATGGTTTTAAGTAAAATTTGTATTTTATGACCGTTATCTAATTATCACCATAACATTTTCTAAAATTGCATCTTTATACATACATTAGAATTTGCACTATAATGCACACAAAAATGTTTTGTGATAGTTAAATATCAAATTAGTGGATTTATTGGGTACTAGGTTTAGTAAATCCGTGTATTACACTGGTTGAATAAATTAAATATGAATATAATAAAAATTTTATTAATTATAAAATTACTTTCAAAGATATGATATTACTGAAATTACGTATAAGTAAATACTATAAGAAATAAAACAATGATATCAACTTTTTAAATTTTTATTTTTAATTTTTTTTAAGAAAAATAAACATTTTACTCTAAACAAACTATATAAAATTTACTTTTAAAAATTTTCTTATTATAACTCTCGAACTTATTTATTGTTTTATTAAAAAATTTACTTTTTAAAAACACCAATTTTAAAATTATTTTGTATTTTTAAAAAAAGTTTTATGTTTTAAAAAAATATTATAAAAATTTATTAATTTAGAAATAACATTAAAAAATGATCTCTATTTTAATTTATTAAAAACTTTTTATTAATCTTAAAAAACATTAAATAATATAATTAGTAATTAAGGTAATTATTAAATAGAAGAGAAAAGAAAGAAAATTTTGATATGGAGGATTGTGGTGATGTCACATGTCATCACAAATTACTTTTTTATTAAATCTGGAAGATTATAACTCTCAAACTTGATTATTGTTGGTTTTTAAAAAAATTACTTTTTAAAAACACTAATTTTAAAGTATTTCGTATTTTTAAAAAAGTTTGATGTTTTAAAAAAAATTATTATAAAAATTTATTTATTTAAAACTAACATTAATAAAATGATCTCTATTTTAATTTATTAAAAACTATTTTAATCTAAAAACGTATTAAATAATATAATTAGTAATTAAGGTAATTATTTAATAGCAGAGAGAAGCGGGAAAATTTTGATATGAAGGATTGAGGTGCTGACACGTGTCATCCCAATTTATTTTTTATTAAAGTAGAAAGATATAAAACCAACTTTGAAAGCTAAGACATATGTTTGATGTGAAGAATCACTTAAAAATAAGGAGAATTACAATAGTTATGCTCTTCCCAAGTAGAACCATATCTCAAAATTTCAGTTTTGAGCCTTTAAAGTAAAACGTCCATTTGGCCTTCATAGACTTGTTAAGTTATGCGTATTTTATGGTCTTACAAAGTTGAGATATCTTTCAATCCAGATTTTCAGCTTTACATAAAGTGGTCATCCTTATGATCATGTTCTTAGTTTTTGCAAATTTGTTAAACATGTAACTTTTATTTGATTATCAAAATTCTTATTTCTAAAAATATGCTCATAGTGTAGAGTGAATTAGTAACAAAATAAATCAATAAATTCAAATAAACACTAAGTCAAGATGGGAAAGAACATAATTAGTGTTTAGAGGCTAGTAACTAGTGCTCCTGAAACAAATTAAACTATAGTATAATTTAGTAAGTTTAATGTCCAGAAAACAAATTAAACTATAATAAGCTTTAGTAAGTTTTGTGCCCCTTAAATAAATTGAAGCTTCCTAAATGGTGCCCCTGGGCTCAAGACTAGAACATTCTTTAAGTTAAAAATATCAAATATTTATCAAGTTGTTAGCCACTAAACGTTCTTCCTTTGCCACTCTTATTGGGCCTATGAACCCCCTTCAAAGGTCTTCAGGACTGCTGCTTTCACTAACAAACAAGTTTAAAAGAACACTAGACTCACAAACCTGCAAAACATGTCACAAAACTAATTTTATCATCTAAGGACCATATTTGAAATATCAGACAGACAGACTAGACCGTGGCGAGTTAGATTATGTATCATTAGTAACCAATCAAACAAAGTTCAATAGAAAACATCTAACTTTTCAAAGCTATCTTTTAAATGTGTTTACAATTCATGAATCTTCAATTCTTATTATAAAAGTGGAACACTACTGAAACAATGTAAATCGACTTATTGACCATAACCGTTTTTAATTAGCCACCTCTAGTTACATATACAAATATGGTGGTATCAAAAAAAGAGATGGTTACCATAGCAAGAACAGATATACACGCCTAGGAGTATCAATCATCAAGCAACTTAAACTGAGCACTTTATAATACCTGTAATAAACAAAGGAAATCCATGTGTCTGCAAGTACTAAACTGAAGTAAAAATGGATGGACACAACTTAAAGTGTATGGAAGTTACATGCATGTTTACAAATTATAGGTGAAACATCAAGAAAATTAGATTTACCTCAAAATTGTTTTTGAACTTTAAAATTCTTTCCGGAATAGATTTGGAACAACTGCAAGCCTCTGCTGAATGCATCGTTAAATAAAATCCTTGTTTGCATACTTTGGAAGCCGGGCATCCAAGAAAAGAAGGCCGCTGGAGTGAAAACAATTAACCCAAATAGCAAATCATAGAATCGGGCAACTCCGATAACCACGTTCCAAATCCACATAATATTCTTTAAGATATGTATGAATGTAAGCAAGTCCATAAGCTTAAAATGCGAGAATCGTTTCAGACAAACAATAATAGACAACCATAGTGTAATAGCAGCCAACTGAATGAGCCGATACCGGATGTGTCGCCTCGCTGCATGTTTCTCCCGCGCGCATATAAGAACCGAGTAGGTTCCAAGAGCAAGAATCACATATATCCAAGAAAGAAAGTATACAACTAACTGTTGCTACCAGCTGCAATACCCAACTTGTAAACCATCCCGTACTGGAAGTAGAAAAACCTTAGATCCAATATTATTTTGCATATTTTCCCAAACAACCCTCTTCTTTTGAGATGGTCTTGCTCTTCATACCACCATCTTTCCCAATTCTGGTCTGGTTTTGCAAAAACATCACGTCGAGACAAAATCCAGTTCTTGAAGTCCTCAAAATCATCAACCGTCTTCAACCAGTCAAACCCGGAAGGGTTGAACAGGAATGGAGCGATCATCCGGGAAAGCACCATAAACCAACTCGAAATCGACAATGCGATATACGTATATGTTCGCTTTGTAACAGGTCCGTAGGCTGCACAAATGATGAGGATCAAACCAAGCTCAATGGCTTTAATAAAGTGTGAGCGCGCATAGAGTCGGTAATTATCTGCAAACTTTATGTGCCGCACGACAAAACCTCGACCCGTGGCCCAGTATTTTGCCCCGCCGTGAAGAATTGTTCTCCCGAAGTAATGAGCTCGAGTAGCCAACGAGAAAGTAAAGAAAACGGATGAAAACCGTAGCTGCATAGTGATGTAGTCCCAAATGGCAGCAATAAACCCAAACTCTAATGAGTTTTCTACTAGTATCGGTAACGCGGTCAATGTTTGACCTCTATATGAAGCCCAAAGTTTAAGCTCGTGAAGTTTGAGCGTCCATAGTTCGTCTTCCGACCTCATTCCTTCACATTTCATTCGTTCTAGAAAGTTTTTCCATTCGTCAGCATAAATGGTCTGCAAATAGTAAAGAACCGAAACACCATCTTCATTCTCGTTTCTAAGCTGCTCTTTTTTATAAACAACTTCCTCATTGTAGTAAGGTGTTAGAACACTAAAGGCCATCATCTTATCTACTTGTGGAGCACGTGGCATGTTCATAAACAAAGAGTTGCTAAAAAAAGCTAATCTACGTCTGGCTTCAAGATTCACAGGAACATTGTTCATTTCATCTTGGTAGGTAAGAATCTTGTGTAGCCGTCTCACCTGTTTATAGAAACTGTAGTCATGTTCTGAACCCTCATCTGGTAACTCAACTGATGTTTCAAAAACCAACCCGCGGTAATTATTCGACCCGCTTGGAAACGACTTCCAGCATTCTTTTAACTCTCCCATGCTTGATTGATCTCTGTATAAATCCCACGTCGCAACCTCAAAAAGGGTCTGTAGTATATTTACCACCTTTTCAACATTTTTCTCTGGATTTAGAATAAGTAGCACAAGCATAGCAACCTGAGAATAAATCCTTGACAACGCTAGCATGTTCAAGGTTTTGGTAATGGTACCCGATTTGACCGCATTATCTATTTGTGCAAAGTATGTGTTGATGATTTGATGTTCGTACGAGTTGCGGCTAACTATAGTGAGCAACAAATGCTTGATGCTATCATAGGCTTCCTTTACAGCACACCACCTATATTCATTTTTAGAAATTTTACCCCAAAGCCGCTTATCACTTGCATCAGCTAACTCTTCAGCTTGGCTAATTGCCACTGAACCACACTGACTTTCCATACATTTTCTGGTATTTCAAGCATGGTGACTTCATCATAACTTACAATATCCTCTTCCCTGAAACTTCTGATGATTTCATTCCAAATAAATGCGAACTTGTGGGACTCAATTTGACTCGACTGCAGTTTGTCAAAGTATCTAAGACTCAATCTATGCATTGCCTCTTTAAATTTAGCCTTCAAGGTTCGCATGTCATTTGACGGTCGTTCTTCCGAGAGGAGATTAAAGTGCATCGCTCTAGCAAAAAATGCAAACCTCAATCTTAGTTGTTTAAGATTTCTAATCTCACCCAGGTGGTTGTATAACCCAGTTGTCATCCCGACCATACAAGAATAAAGGGAGTACCATATTTGCATGTCCATAAGGTAGATTAGGACTAAGGGTGTCCAAAGAAGCAAGGTGGCGAACATGTTGCTGCTACCAAAGAAGTCACCTGATTCATAAACGTTTAAGAGTTCTTTCATAGGTTGTATCATGGGCTTTATCTGAAACATATAACTGAAACAAAACTTGGATGAAAGAACTGTCATCCAGAACAGGGAGTACTTTAGCCTATCTATGACACCTTCCTGTAGACCACGCCCACGAAATTGCGATGATTTTGATACCACCATGTAAGCAAGTAATACTTTCTCCTGTTTGTGCTTTCAAAAAAGTTGGGAATCCATGGAAGAATGAAAAGAAGTACCGCTATGATATCAGGCAGCGAGAAGACCATAGAAAGCGCAAGAAAGGTGTACATGTTCCATTTGCTAATTTCAACAGACCCATAGTTTCTGTGATCCCTGATCCGGACGTAAAGAACCAAAAAAGTAACGATCCATATCATGGAAATAAGGACCTTAGATGCCAGCCGCACCCCCAACCAAAACGTTTCTCGAGATACCAATTTGTACTGCATCGCAACGTCCAGAAGAGCCTTGAGAAACCGCAGGACACTCCATGTGATAAATACCGATAAAACCCTACCTTGAATGTCTCTATCACGTAAAGCATGCCAAGGATAACGGTGTTCTTCTTTCCACAAAATGATAATGGAGGCTTGTAGGAATATTATGAGTAAAATCCACAGCTTATCGAAGCTTCTAAATATGTTTAAAAAGGATCTGTGCTCCACAAATCCTGTTTTCCCAACACTTATCCGATTACCACCGGTCATGAAAAAGTCACTTGTGATATCGATCGGCCATTTGAGCTTGTCGAAACAGCTTAGGCTCCAAAAGCACTCGTTAAAATCATCATAGTTCCGCCAACATGAATAGGGAGACGTTCCTTTTTGACTGTTTTCGACCTCAGCTTTAAGGGTTTCATAAATTGGTGTGACTATCAGGTTTAAGAATGCGTTGCTACCCCCCCTTGATGTTGAGGGTAGAAAGTGCCCGCCGGTTTCGGTTTCCTCATCAAGGCGACCCTCTAACACCTTGTTTAGTTCCATCGCCATGTGATGAAATACATTACATATACATTCAGGCATAAACCTAAGGTTAGCAGACTCACCCCAAACAAGTAGATAGAGAGCGGTGTAGAGAAGCTCGCGGCGGTCGTCGGAGTCATGTTTGGGAGGGATCCAAACGTTGGACTGGAGTCCAAGGAAGGAGCACCAGGTGACCGCTCCGGCAGTGCCCGGTGGGATTATGTTGTAAGCTGATTCCGTGGCTTCAGGTGACTGCTGCGGCGGTGCAGACGCCGGAGAACGCCGCCGCCGGGAAGCCATATCACATATATACGATGCCTCTAGCTTTGTACAGAGATAGAGAAAGCAATGGGTTTAGAAATTAATAACATGTAGAGATCGAGCATGATCATGAGAAGAAAGGTGGTGACTGCATGTGGGTGTAGGCCGGTGTATAACTGTGGCTACTGATCGAGATTTGATTTAGTAGGGGCACTATAGTAATTCTTTTGATCCGCTGATGTTGCCTGTCTTCAATTCGATGTAATGTTCTTCCTTTCCTCCTACCACTTATTTATTTACTAAATAAATACAACTAGTATTAATTAAGTAAGTACCGCGTATCGTGCCAAGTAATATCAATGTCACATTGTCATTAACGACCACCAACACTATAAAAGCTTATAAAATTAAAAAAATAAAACAGAACGAAAGTAGATCGACTAAAAAACGTTGAACAATGCACGTCTGTCGTAACGTGTTAATGTGCTAAAACTAGACAAAAATGCAAAACACAACACAACCATTAAAAATGATAAATAGATGTAAAAATATTGAATCACATATAAATGTTGCCGCATGTCAAATAAATATTTTAGATCGAAACATAAAACGAAAATTTGTAAACGAAAAAAAGTATATGAGTTTAAAATTGAAAGTGAAAAAGTTGTGAGTGCTAAATGTATAAATAAAAACTTTTAAAGTTAAAAATAAAAAATAAAAATAAAAGAAAAACAAAGTAAGATACAACCTATAAAACATGATGTATAAATCATAGATAACCAAATTGCAAATTAGTAGTATATATATATTATTATTATTATTATAATAACAATAATAATATAGTTTGTATATATAATTATTATTATTTTTTATTGTAACATTCTTGTTAACATCATTTATATAAACGCATCTATGTTTTTGTGTTGTTAAACACTAAAATTAATTTAATTAAAAGATGGGATTTATTATTGTTAGTTTTCTTTTAACATCCTCTTATTTATAACTACGCTTCATGTCTTAATTGACATTTAATCTTATTATCTTTTAAATAAGAGACATACAATTTTACTACTACGGTACAATATTGGTTGTCTCAACACTTAATTAGTTTCTTATTTTACATCAAATAAGTTTAGATAGGATGAATTGGATTGAATGGATTCCAGTTCTAGTAATTAAAATCTTTATTATTATTATTATCAATATCAATATAAATATAAATATCAATATCATCATCATCATTTTACAACAAATGAACAGTGATGTACAAACATTACAACATCAGGTACAATCTTATAACTCCAAATTCTTTTTTGTTTTGTGCGTGATAAATCCACAAAAGACATTCTATGGGAAACGCAATTATATATGTGTCATCTCATATCTGTTGTCTTATTATTCGTTTTGTTTAACTGAAATTTGACCATAGAGGTTAAATTGAATTCATAAGCAAGTATTAATATTCATCTCAATTTAATTCTACATTTTATATATAACAGTTAAGGGGGGAAGTAGGTGGTTTATAAGTTGTAATAGTGTGCTTCAAAATTCAAAGAGCTACAAATGTTGTGCTTGAAGTTTGATTTTTTGTGATTTTTTTATATTGGATAAGGCAATGAACATTAATACGAGGTATTTTATGCGATTCCTGAATATTTATTAGTTAGTGTATCAATCTTATTGTTTTTATTTGCGTAGGGATATTAGATGTTGGGCTGTAGTAGAACTTTTTGTTCAGTACGTGTTCACATATATTCGTTTTCAGTGTGTGTGTATTGTGTTGATTTTGTGGAGTTTTAACTATATTGGTTGTGTGACGTATCTAATTAATTAGGCATTTGGATGTATTTGTTTCAGATAGTTTTTGGCTTTTTTATTCATATTTGATGATATGGAGTGATTGGTAATGTTGCATTTAGATAACATGTATGTTTCAGTTCCAGTTGTAATTGTTATACTCTTGAAAATGTTTTGTGGAAAACAAATGTTGTCTCTTAACAGGAGGTTTTGTAGTTGTTTTTGTTAGTTTAGACTTTTCATGCATGTGTCGTTTCACCGCTAGAAAACTGCTCTGTTTGTTACGTAAATTTCCGACGCAAAATTTTGTGTCGAAATTAACGAAACAATTGCGACACATATACTACAAAAACTGAAACCCTACATTTTCATCAAAGTTTCGACAAGAAAGCAACAAAATTTTACAAACTACAGATTTTGTCGCAAATGCGTAGTAAACTTCCGACACAATGCTAACCCAAGTGAATTAAAATCGTATTAATCAATGATTATGTCGCAAATGGGTAGGAAAATAATATTAATAATTATACCATTGGTATTTTATGAAAATAACAAAACAAAAACACTACAAATCATAAATTTCATCGCAAATGCGTAACATGATTTACTACACGTTTGTGACGCTATATATTATTTTATTGTTATTATCATGTTTTTGTTATTTTTGTTCTTTATTTTCACACACACACACACACACACACACACATATATATATATATATATTATCATTATGATTATTATTATTATTATTATAAAATGCTAATAATTACATTGCGTATTACTAGTACTAGTAGTATTAGTATTAGTAAATGAAAATAACATTGTGTCGGAAATGTGATACAGTTTCCGACGCATTTACGACAAAAAACAGCTAACCATAGAAATATAAAGTATATAGAGATATTAATATAAATGAAAATAACATTGTCTCGCAAATGTGTTACAGTTTCGGGCACATTTACGACAAAAACGGTTAAACATACTAAGTACTAAGTAAATAATTATAGTAAACAATGATAACATAATAATAATAATAATAATAATAATAATAATAATAATAATAATAATAACTATAACAGTAATAATAATAATAATAATAAAGAGAATTAGTAAGTATATAGAGATTAATATAAATGAAAATAACATTGCGTCGCAAATGTGTTACAATTTCCTACGCATTTACGACAAAAAACAGCTAACCATACGGATATAAAGTAGATAAAAAAAATTAATATAAATGTATAACATTGCATTGCAAATGTGTAAAAGTTTCCGACACATTTACGACAAAAGACAGCTAATCATACGGATATAAAGTATATAAAAAAATTAATATACATGTAAATAACATTGCGCCGCAAATGTGTTACAGTTTCCGACGCATTTACGACAAAAGACAGCTACTCATACGGATATAAAGTATATAAAAATTTAATATAAATGTAAATAACATTGCGTCGCAAATGTGTTACAGTTTCCGACGTATTTACGACAAAAATGGCTAAACATATTAAATACTAAGTTAATAGTTATAGTAAACAATGACAACAACATAATAACAAAAATAAAAACAACAACAAAAATAACAACAATATTGATAATAACAATAACAATAATAATAACAATAACAATAACAATTATTATTATTATTATTACTATTATTATTATAAATGAGAGTTGGTTATAATTATTATGTTTTTTATCATAATATTATTCTTATTATATTAATATTGTAATTTTTATTATTATGAGTGACTGCGTCGCAAATGTGTCACGATAAACTACACACTTATGACGAAACGTAACCTTTGGTAAGAAATGTGTAGTAAAACGCTTCGCATTGTCTTCACAATTGTCTTGCGCTGCGAAGGTGTCGCAATAAGCAATACATTTATGACAAACCAGTAAGTTTTGTCACAAATGTGTAGCTAAGTGCTTCACATTTCCTACACATTTCTCATATACTTATCTCTTTTTTTGATTTTTTTAGACTTAAATGTACTATTTTTTCCCCTTTTTTCATATAATTTTATTATACACCAACTATGTTTATTTCACAAATTTACACGTATTACACACTTACGTACCTATACGTACACCATCACGTCCTATTGTCATGAATACCATTATATAATTATATAAACATGAATGAATCTATTTGTGTACACGTTGAGACACATACACACTTGCGTACATACACTAACATACACATACACACCAACGCTATCACACTCATAAAACATACACATGCAAATACAGATGCTAAATATTTACACAAAAGCACGTGCCACATTAATATATACACAAAAAATGTTTTGTGATTTTGAAAATAATTAAGAATAACAATAATAATAATAATACTAATAATAATAATAATAGTCATTAACAATAATAAAGTCAAATTAACTTTTTATTAATATCACTCAAAACAATAATTATGCACATTTATTAGTATTATTAGTAAATAAAAGTTAAAATGTGTGTCGCAAATGTGTAGAAGTTTATGACACATTTATGACGAAAGTAGTATTAATAATTACATATAAAATGAGTGTAGCAAATGTGTAAAAGCATGCGACACATTTGCGATGGAAAAAAATATTAATAATATATAACAACTAAAATACGTATAAGCTAATAAGGCGACACGTTTGCGACAAAATATAACATCACTAGTATAAAAAAGACAAAGTGCAGCCAATAGGATTCGAAAATAGGCATCTTGTTTAAAATGACAACTACTTACCATTTAATCTAGAATCGTTTTGTTTAAATTTCCATTTAGATATTTAATATACCAAAAACAATAACTGTATCTAATAAAAAAAAAAAAAAAAAAGAAAAAAAAAAAAAAAACACCTAAGCACTCATTTGACTTTTACTTTCCCATCTGGCCTCGAAATTGGTTTTTTCAGACCACTCTATAGATGATGAATTTGATTGTTAGAATTCAAAACATTGTTTCTTGTTATATACACTTTAATTGTTTGCGATTTGTCATGTGGTATGCATAGTTATTAATTGTTTGTTATCATAGGTGTGCTAATATTATATTATCTATTATTATTGTGTTATTAAATGCAGGGTTTATACATTATGTCTAGTAGCTGTGGTAGTCGTGGTGCTGCTCGTGGGCGTACCCCTCTTCCAGGAGGTAGATCAGGCAGGCAGCCATCATCACGTGGCTCTAGCCCTGATGCTGACGGTAGTAGTCGTGGAGTTATGAGTGATCCTATAGATGATATTTCTACTGGACAAAAGTATTACTCTGGGTGACGTGTCCTTTTTCGTGGGGGTCATACTGGCCCTGGTAGTAGTAGTCGTGGGGGTATGGGTGATCCCATGGGTGATATGGCAGGGGTAATCCGTAAGCAAAGATTCGAGCGGCACTTAGACTCGATCGATGACCATGTGGATGATGATTACGATCATGATGATAGTGACAATGAGGATAACGCAGACCATCCCTCTCAGCGCAATTCGACTTGTGGAGACGTAGCTCGTGATACCTCTCGAAAGAAGACAATATCCCGAATTGGTGACAAGTATGTCTTTCATTTTAACACTTTAATCTTTATTGTTTAATAATGTTATAAATATATTTGGTTATTGTATTATTTGTAGGTTTGCTTCAAATGAAGTCCATAAAAGTATTTATTTTATACTACGTCAGCTTTTACGTGGACCTTGGGACACATATAAAAAGGTCCCGAAGGATGAACTTGCCAATATGTATAAGCGGTTAAAGGTAAAGGGACGTTATAGAGATATCATGAGTAGTTTGAGAAACAAAATCTGAGCAAAATGTTTATGAGGGATTTCATAACGTGCTAAAGGGACGTTATAGAGATATCATGAGTAGTTTGAGAAAACAATCTACACAAAAAGGTACCACAGCCGGACATGTTATTCAACCGGGAAATTTCAAGGACATCAACATAATTCGTAACTTTCCGCCCGATTTGGTAGCTCATAGCGTATCGCAGGACTTGTGTGATGTAAGCAAGTTAATAGATTCTTATATTTATTATATTTATTGTTTTACATACTTAACATATATTTTTTATTTATTATAGATATGGAGCAATGATGACTCGCAAAAAAAGTCTGAAATCGCGGCGTGCAACCGCGCGAGTACTGATGGTAGTGGCAAAACTTCCCGACACACGGGCGGGTCAATAGGATATGATGAACGTGGGATTAGACTAGTAAGCTATTCATATTTATAATTTTTAGTATGTGTTTGTATTTTAATACGTATTATATTAACTATTATATATTTTTATTTAGAAAAGGAAATTGGGTAGGGAACCTTTATTCAAAGAAATATTCCTTGATACTTACCTTACCAAAAAGTCAAAAGCAAGACTGTGGGCCGGAGAGTTTGATATCAATAACTTGGAATGGATGGAATTTTGTACCGACCAATCTAAACAAACTTACGTAAGTTATATTTATCATTTTTAGTATATTAATCGTATCAACATTTAGTACATTAAAAATCATATTTTGATAAATTGTAGCATGATTATTTGCAAGAGATGAGAAGGGTGTATGGGCAGAGCTTTACTGAGGATGATCCCGATGTGTGGGCGAATGTGCAAGCAGACAGTCGGACAAGCCGGGTATTCGGGATAGGATCTTCGGATCTTAATTACGTGGTGACTGGGACATCATCCTCATCTTATGGGATTGTGCAATCATATACTGAGTATCGACAATCACAACTAAAAGTACGTTGATGTTATTATTGTTGTTACTATTTTATGTCGTTTGTTCACTAACTATTATACATGTTTAATGAATTTGTAGGTTGAAACTTTGCAAGCTCAAATGCAAACCCTATTTGAAGAGGAGAGGAGGGCAAGGGAGGAGTTACAACAACAAAGACAACAAACCCAACTCCAAGCACAACAAACTCAACAACAAATGCAACAAATGCAAGAAACGTTTCAAAAACAATTGAATGATTTCATGAGTCAGTGGAAACAACCTTCTGGTAATTAGTAGTCGTTTTGTTATCTAGATATGTTACTTTTGTAGTTTAAACATTACTTAAACGGTGGTTGTAATTTGTATCTTTTATATTTTGTTTGTAGTAGTTGTGGTTGATTTGTAGCATATTTTGTAGGTGAAATTGTAGTTGATTTGTAAAGTAGGTTTAGTAAATTTTTTCTGTATTTTTCACAGAAAAAATCTGGATTTATTTGTTTTATTAAAATGTTTTTTAATTAAAAAATAATTGCATTGCAAATTCGTTAGACATTTGACATATGGGTACTTGAAAATTGTAGCAAAAGCGTCATTATTTTAAAATACGTATTTTAATGAAAATAACATTGCGTAGCAAATGCGTTGTTTCAAAATACATATTTTGACAGTGCGTAGCAAATTTGTCGTTATTTTAAAATACGTATTTTGTTATTGCGTAGCAAATTTGTCGTTGTTTTAAAATACGTATTTTAAAATTCTCCGTTTTTTAAAATACGTTTTAATTTGACATTGCGTAGCAAATGCGTCGTTATGTTAAAATAATTTATTATATTAATAATAATATTGCGTAGCAAACACGTTGCAATTTAATAATTAGTTCAGAATAATTAAATTAAGGTAATTAGGATAATGAGTGGGAAATGCGTAGTAGGTTCCTACGCCGTGTTTTTGTCGCAAATATGTCGTATAAGGCGTCGCAATTGTGTCGTAAACTGTTTGCCACGAGCATTTTTCCGACAAAATGTTTTTGTCTCAAATCCGTAACAAATGATGTTTTCCTACGCATTTGCGACGGAAAAACGAGTAGCAAAAATTTATATAGTAGTGTTTGTAGATGGTAAGTTGGAGCCTGCACTGTAGTAACATTTTTTGGGTGAAAATTTTTAGCCTTTCATTTATTATAACAAAACTAAGAATATGATAGCCTATTTATCAAAGTAAAGTAAGAACTATGATGCAGGTTGCCGACTATGAGATATCTTATGCTTGGATGATTAAAGTAAATGTAAGAGTTACAAGCACAAAAATCGAATCTATAACAAACACAAACGCGATAACTGAAGCCGCACAACACACCGTTGAATTTTCTAGTTATTATTATTTGTTAATGTCCCACGTGTCTTCTAGGAGATGATTAATTTCGCCCGTGCCATAATTACGCATATAAGGTGGATAATTACGCAAATTATATTCATATTACACAAGTTGTAACTATAATTACGCAAGTTAAAATTACTCATATTATAAATAACAATTACGCAAGTTATAGTTATAATTACACAAGTTATTTTCATAATTAAGCAATTATAATCACGCAAGTAATTACACAATTATAATTACACAAAACATTCACATTTTTTATAAAAATATTTGATTTAAAAAGAAGTATATAGCAATACTATACTCAAATTAAAGAGAATAAAATGCTCGATTTTACGGTGTAATTGTTTTAAAGAAATAATGTTGTATAAAAAGTTATACGTGTTTAAAAAAATTAGGGTAATTTAAAAAAAGTCAACAATTATTGCATATTTCCAAATCTACCCCTCTAATTCCTTCGTTGCGTGATTACTATCAGCTCTAATAGAAACCGTTGATTCCATAGATCAATGGTTGTTATCACTTCGTACACTTTACACAAATTAATCATTTTGTACCGTAAACTTTTTCTATATATATATATATATATATATAAGGTTAGTACCCCGTGTATTATACGGGTTGAATAAATAAAATATAAAATAACTAGTAATAAAAGTTAATAAATAATAAAAACATGCTTGAGGATAAAATATGGTTATAATTACGTATAAATAGCTACTTTAAGTAAATAAACAATAATTCATTTTTCTTAAACTTTTGTTTTATAAAAAATTATAGTTTTTAAATATTTTGTTTTAAAAAATGATTTTTTTATAAAAGTTTGTTGTATTTTGTATTTTATAAAACTTTTGTTCTTAAAAAGTGTGTTTTAAATAAAAAAAATATGTTTTTAGTATATTGAATTATACATTTTTTTTAATTTGAAAATGGTATGAGTAATATAATTAGTATTTAATATTATTATAGATAGACAAACATATAAACACATAGATAGATATATAAACTAGAAACTCATTCATTAAACTGTTTATAATTAGTAATAAACACGAATAGTTACCAAACGATATTTTAATATAAGATATGATTAAAATTATGTATACGTAATAGTTCAAGAAATTAAGCAATTATACTATATTTTAAACTCTTAAGTCTTGTCTAAATAGTTTCATTCTCAAACATTCGTTTTAATACTTTTTATAAAAATATAAAAATCTTATTTATTATAAACTCTGGTTTGTAATCATTCTAGTTGTTTTAATTGGAAAAAAGTTTAGCATTTTAGAAAATTTTATATTATATATATTTTTTATTATTTCTATTTTAATAAAAAAATGTGTGATTTTTAATTTTTTTAATAAAATCCACTTTTAAAAATATAGTTTGATTTTAGAAATTCTAGATAAGAGAGAGAGAAATAGAGAAAGATTCAAATAAAAAGTATTCTAAAACTGAAAAATATAAAAAGTAATATCAACCATCCGTCTTTTTAATCAATAGTTGAGATCAAATTATAGAAAAAAATTTGTTAAAGGTGTACTTTTGTTGACTTTTTGCAAGATCCCCCATTTTTTTAAACGTTCATAACTTTTATATATGACATTATTTTTTATAAAAATTACACTATAAAAACAAGATTTTTTAATCTTTAAAACGAGTACAGTATTGTTATATAAAAAGATAAAAAAATTGATATTTTTAAGCTCATATCTTGTCATTGTATCTTTAGTGCAGTTCATTGTATTTTTTGTAGGTTATTGTGTAAATTTTGAATACTATTGTGTTTTTCTAAAATGATGAATACTAATAAATATAATGATGGAATAACATTGTTGTGTATCTATAATATGTAAAATATAATTATAAATTAACAACTAATTAATCTAATACATTAAAAACAAATACAAAATAACACAATGTCTAGTTGTGTCTTTTGATCGTCATTGTGTTGTCTTGAATAATATGAGTTTTGAAAAATACATTGTTAAAATAAATTCTAATAGTAAAACACAATGAATAATAACAAGCTTATATAATCTATTAAAAAACAATAACAAAAATAACACATTGTGTTATATTCAACACTATGAGTTTTGAAAAGTAGATTGGTGAAAGTATATCATTGTGTCTTCTAATTGTAAAACGCAATGATAGATAACAAGTGTATAATCTATAAAAACAATGACAAAAATAAAACAAAAAGATCTAAAACGTAAAACACATTGATAAATACACATAACAAATGATGTAAAATATATGACACAATGAACTGTTATTTGACATAATGAATGTATAAGACACAATGAGCTACGTATTTGACACAATTACCAAAATGCACTTCTCTTTAAAACAATAGAAGGATATGTGTCAAGCCTACAATCCTTCGCAACCTTTTTAGATTAAATATCATTATTAATATAACACTAGCCAGAGAAATATAGCAATTATTTAAATTAATTTTTAATAAGAGAGTGAAATTAGTTTATGTATTTAAATTACTATAATACCCTTTTGAAGGGAAAATGATACGAGGATGTCTTGAAAAATGACAAGTGATAAAAAGGTGGGTCAAGAGAGTGACAAGTGGCAAGAATAATTTTGTTTTATGAGATACAATATGTTGAAATAGTTTACTATACAAAGTGTTGTTTTTGTGATAAGTGTACAGAATGATAACAACCATTGATTTAATAGATGAACGATTCAGATTAAACACACGCAAACAAGGTCTAGAGGGGTAGATTCAGAAATAGTTTACAATTATTGATTTTTTTCAAATTCTCACAATTGTATTAAACGTATATAACTTTTTTATACGACATTATTTTTTTTTAAAAATTGCACCATAAAATCGATTGTTTTATTTACTTTAACTTGAGTATATTTTTTTTTAATCTCATCATTTTTTTTTAAAACCGTCAATGTTTTGCGTATAACTTGCTTAATTATTAATTGAGTAATTATGAATATAAGTTGCGTAATTATTTTTTATAACGCAAATAATTATTCTTTGCGCAATAATAAATATAACTTGTGCAATAATAAATATAACTTGCGTAATCACGTATTTTTTATGCGTAATTGTGGCATGGACGAAATTACTCCTCCGCCAAAAAACACGTGTCACGCCCTAACAACTTCATACGTGTTGCAAGAAAACTACACATTATATAGTAACCGGTCTATATATATACTAGGTTAGTATCCCGTGTTTACACGGATTGAACGAATAATATATTAAATAGTTAGGAATGAAAATTTATGAATTATAAAACGATATTTTGAGATAATGCATGCTTAAAATTACTTACGAGTAAGAATTTCAACTAATAAAAAGACAATATCATTTTTTAAACTATTGTTTTTTATTTTTATTTATTTTTTTCTATAATTTATTATATTTTTTAAACATATTGTGTTAAAACAATTTAAAAAGTATCATCTTTAAAAACTTCCTTATGATAAATTTGAAGTTTAATTTCTTTCGCTTTTATAAAAGTTTTAATTTTTAAAAAACATAGGTCTTAAAATATTTCATACCTAAAAAAGTTTGATGTTTTACAAGAATTTCTTATTTTATAAAAAATAAATTTTAGAAATTGCATTTATATAAAGATATCTTTCTTAATTTATTAAAAAAATAATTTAGAAAATAATTAAATAATCTCATTAGTAATCAACATGATTATTTAATATGAGAGAAAAACAAGAAAAATAAGATTTAAAATATCTACAATTGTGTCATGTGTCACATAAAAATCTTATTTTATTAGTATTTATAGATTATTGATTATAGATATATTTTACGAGCGAAAATATAATCGTTGTTAAGTGTTACATTACGGTGATATTGGGGTTAGTAAAAAGAAGCAGTTGCGAGCGGTTGGTGTGCATCCCTCTAGTGGCGTCCAGCGGTTTATTCGTCCCTCACTACTATTTAATCATGCCTAGCAAAAGCTTAGACGCACAATATCTTCGAATGATGTACTCATTGTATCACAGGTGCTCGCTACATCCATATTCAAACAATATATTCAAAACTCACCTCCTGTAGAGATAGATGTTGACCCATACTATACTATAATTACAACTTATAGCTTACACCTATAGTCTCACTCATTTATGTAAACTAGGGAAGAATCCTCTGAGACTTTGAGTTGCAGTTCCTATTTTTAGAACATCATAAAAACCACCAAGTCGTTTTCTATTTTATTAGCCACATCTATACTAATTAATTGCCAACTTATATTATTAGCTAGGTGTCATCTTTTGTACTAAGTTAATTCCCATTTTGTTGGTGGCTACACGTTTTTAAGGCAGAGGTCATTGTCAAAAAATAAAATCAAATTGATTCAATCCCAAACCAATATCAATTACACCCAAAAACAAAGAAGATTAAGACTAGAAACAATCTAATCACTACAAAAGACATAAACGATTCTCAAACCATCAACAAGATGATTTGATATAAACAACAGTGAACTAAACTCAAGAAGAACAAACGGATTTCTTATTGTGACAAAACCCTGATACAAAGACGAACAACATCCATTTTCCCTTTGATAAAAGTATCAGATGAAGATATGAGGGTGAGAAGATGATGAACAGAAGATATGCTTGTTTATGACCATTAACAAGATCATAAAGATGTGTTTTCCTCTTGCTCTACATTCCTCGTGAAAAGAATTACAAGACCCCCTTGATACAAAAGCTTTTGTTAGGAAAACCAAGATTGTAGGCCCAACTCTAGTCCAAGCCCAATTAGCTTAACAACCGTATCCACAATCAGTCCAGAACTACCAGCCCATTAGCAGGTTGTGTGGGACAAAATGAACCAAATTTACATGCAACAACAAATAGAAAACAACATCACATTAGAATAATATCATACCAAATATAATATCACATCAATATGTTTGTTATTGAATTGAACCATTCATATATTTCAAATGTCATAAAGTGGTTGGTTCAAAACAAGTTAAAGTTAAAGTTGGTCACTCGTCTTGTAGGTACATTTTTTTTTCTATTAAGTGGTCTGTCCATGGAAACATTCTTACATCTTTAATGTTGCTACATATTTGGATGTAATATCAAAACTGCAGAAACAGGACATGTTCTCTGAAATCAGTTTTCTTGATTTTGAGTTTGTAGGTTTATAATCAAATACATTCAGAATTACAGATTCATTTAGGCTTGTTGTGTTACACTAGGTTCATATGTACCAGAAGTACTATGAACAATATATACTCATTAAATTCCACTCAGATGTTTTTTGTTTTGTTTTTTGTTTCTTTTATATATGTAAGTTTCAATTAGACCTGTTGTAATAAGTTATCTTTCTAAAGCTGAAAGAAGAAGTTCAAGACTTATGTTATGGAAGTTAAAGGTGATAGATCGACTATATAACAATCTCAAGTATGATCGGCTGTGCATAGAGACCAACCTGTTCATCAGACAAAGCCCAAGGCTGTACTCACACTTTAAGTAAAAACAATTATCAAAAGTATGACACACATTAAAAGTCAAAATCTCAACAAGAAACCAAATTTTTGTTCTTACTATTTCGGGATTTAGATCTAGAGCATAAAACAGTTTGCATTACAAAGTTGTGAGATAAGGAGACGCGAGTTATTGATTGTGCATAGCCTTTTATTCTTTACTAATCTATCTATTATAATAAAATAATATTTTAGTTGGATACTTGACATACTTCTAGAGCTTCTAATTCTAATTTTCCCGTCTATCCCTCCTATTAAATAATTACATTAATTACAAATGATATTATTTAATTTTTTTAAATTAATATAGTTTTTCTAATAATTTAAGAAAGAGTTCTTTTATAAATGTAATTTTTAAGGAAACATTTGTTAAAATAAGAAATTTTCTAAAACATCAAAATTTTTTAAAAAATATGAAATATTTAAAAATTAGTGTTTTTAAATAATAAAATTTTTATAAACCAAAATAATTAAAATTCAGAGTTATAATGAGATTTTTTTTTAGAAATGACACCTTTTTGAAAGGGTTTGTTTTGGAACAAAATATTTGATTTTTTTTAAAACAAAGTAATTATTTTATTACTTATAATTATTATTCATAAGTAATTTTAATCGTATCCTATATCAACATATCGTTTTATATTTAATAAATTTTTATTATTATTTATTTAATATTTATTTATTCAACCCGTACATGTAATACACAAGATATTAACCTAGTATATCATAACTAAATGTGGCAAAATGGAATCTGAAAAGTTTCTCCAAGATTTTGAATCATTTTTTAAATAGTGCGTCAAATGATTATAAATTTTTAAATCTATAATTATTTATATTTTTCAAACATGATAACATATTGGTTTCAGGCTGAAGAGGTTAATATGCAGTGGTAATTGATGCAAAAGATATTGATCATACTACTGCAAGATCGGTGATGCTGTAGGTACCACTCTTTAGTCTTTAGTACATATATATTTCTTGTCTCATACCTTATAACACAAACTATGTTACTGATTTCATTTGTTCAAAATACATATTATGTGTGAATGCTAATATGCAGGTCAGAATGTCAATTAGATGGAAGCAGTTGATCTTTGCCACAAACCAACATGAATCTGAATCTTTTGCATAGAAGAAAGAAGGCGACCGAAAAGATAAAACTCGTGCCCTTTAGCAACCGCGAGCAAAACACCAACTAAGATTACCAAATCACCTTGGGTTGTAATCTTAGATATATGGTCTGAGACGTTCTCTCTCTTTTCAGGCTCATCGAGAGTGCTGCTAAATGCATCTCCTTACAACAAAAGAGTCAAAAAGCTAACAATAACCTTGGTCTCTTATTTTATTATTACTTTATGCATTTACAAATACTAACAATTAATTAACATGTGTGATTTTGTAACTGAAAATTTGACTCTTAAAAGTGTGTTTTCTTAAGATCTCACAATAATAGTCCTTAAAAGTTAAAACAATCATGTCATATTGTCATATAGGTGTAAGAACTACTTTAAAGCGTAAGTTTTATTTGTTGAAGTTTGATTTATTTTATTTTTTTAAACTTATTCTGTTATTATTTCGAAAAACTTTACGTGATAACGACTAAAAAGTAAGATTGTCTTTAAATGAAAAGGATAACTAAATTTATTGTTTCTGCAAATATTTAAACTTTTTATTCAAAAGTAATCAATGTTAATCTTTTATAAATTAAATTTTTTGATCTAGCTTCCTGGAAGCTTCGTGCTTCTTATTTTAGGAAGATGCTTTGTGGTGGAAGGCAAATTATAAATTTCCCAAAATGTATATGCATTATTTATTTATTTTAAATGAACTAACACATCCTTAAATGAGTTTTTAATCAAAATGATGTAATTAGAAATTTTATTTACAAAAAATGTGTAGTTGAAAACGTATTTATCAAACTAGTGTATTTTTAAAACTTTTTTGTTTTCTCTCTTTTTTGTTTTTAAATATATAACTTTGTTTGGTTATCTTCTGATAAAATTTTCATTAAAAAGTAAAAACTAAGTTTTATTGAGTTTTTCATTGAAATTACAAACGACATTTTCATTTTGTCGGTAATTAAAGAATTCACACATTAACTATAAAATATATATGAATAGAATGATTAAACATTCAAAAAAATGTTTTTATATAACACTTTTTGAAAGAGATAAAAACACATTTTTGGAAAACTATATAAAAGTGTTATATTAAGAACATTTCTAAAAGTTTAAAAAAAATCATTAAAAAGCATTCATGATAATTTATTATATAGAAGAGAGAAACAAAGATGTATAAAAACACTCTTTTGGTAAATACTTGTCAAACTACATAATTTTGATAAATAAATTTTCTATCAACATCTTTTTGAAAAAAAAAACTCAATATATCCCTCCTATAAACTTTATCAATTACATATATACCCAATTTAAACTTTTAATTACATATATCCCCTTGTAAAACTTAGTTAATTACATATATATCCAAATTAAAAGTTTAATTACATATATCACCTTCTAAAACTTAGTTAATTATATATATACTCCAACTAAAAATTTAATTACATATATCCATTTTATTAAACATAAATATTACATATTTACCCATTTTATTATTTTTATTAAAAATAACCTATATAATTAGTATTTTACTCTTATTTTTATTAAACCATAAAGTTATGTTTTTCATTCTTTAATTGCTTTTTGAGTTTTGATTATTTATCAATATTTCTATACTAATATTTTTTATGTTCCTTTTTTTTACCTTTTTATGCTAAATTTTTCCGGTACATGTACGAGACACTTCCAGTCTCATTATGCAAAATAAAATTATGTGTTTGAATCATGTTGTATAATGAGATTGAAAGTGTCTCATACATGAATAAAAAAATAGCATCAAAAGGTAAAAAAATAAAAAACAACATAAAAAACGTTAGTATAGAAATATTAGTAAATAATCAAAAACTCGAAAAGCTAGTAAAGAAGGAAAAATATATTTTATAGTTTAATAAAAAATAAAAGTAAAATACTAATTATATAGGTTATTTTTGATAAAAATAATCAAAAGGATAAATATGTAATATTTATAAAACTTTTAGTTTGAATATATATGTAATTAACTAAGTTTTAGAAGGGGATATATGTAATTAAACTTTTAATTTTGGTATATGTGTAATTAACTAAGTTTTACAAGGGGATATATGTAATTAAAAGTTTAAGTTGGTATATATGTAATTGACGAATTTTATAGGGGGGTATATGTAATTCTCTGTTTTCATTTTTGTCAAGTTACTCTTGGATGTCCATTGTCGCCATTGGGATTGCGACCAGATCCGCCGGGTTACCCTTGATGGGTTTCCATCATCGCCGTCGAGGTTATAATGAAAAGCGTCAGAGTTATCGCTTGAAAGAAAGGAAGTGTATGAGAAAGAAACATAGGGACTACTTTTTAAATTATAACACTTAGGTGGTCAATTTCAAAACTCAAAAAATTTAACTGGGGACACCGACATATTGTTTTAATAATATATATAATAATAATATAATAATATTAATAATACTATAAGAACAATAATAATACTAATAATAATAATAATAGTAATATAATAATAATAATAACAACAACAACAACAATATAATAATGTATCATATGACGACGACATGAGGTTTTCAACTTTTCATATCCCGCGCATATCCCCGCCTAATTATTGGCAAAAAAAAAAATTTAAATCTCCCTATCGCGACGACATGTCATCGCGATAGGGTCCAAACAGATTTAAACCACAAATCGCATTCTGCTTTACTTTTACCCTATCCACACTTCACAACTTCGTATCCTTCACCCAAAACACAAAATTGAAGCCCTCCACCACCATTCCAAGCCACCACAACCTCTCCCATCACCCACCCACCTCCATATCGCACCACCGGCTTCATCCGCACCCACCACGTCCTTCATCCCGTCACCCACCACCACTTTCATCCAGCCTTTCACCCACCACCGCGACTAGTAGGCTCCACTTCCATCAAATCGGCCACCACCGCCGCCAAATCAGCAACCAACACCACAAGTTAGTCACCGTTTTCCGTCGCACATGACATGTTAGGGTTCCAGCCACCATCATTGTTAAACTTTGAAGGTTAGTATATATATTTTTTTCTAAAGTAGTTAACATTTTTGTTTTTATACTTTTGATGATTTTGTTGGTTGCTAGATTTATAAGATAAAAGTTTAATTGTATTATTTTGATTGAATGTAGTTGTGGGTTGCTAGATTTATATGATATAAAGTATAATTGGACTGTTTTGGTTGAATGATAATGTTATAGGTTAAGATATAAAGTTTAATTGAATTGTTTTGGTTGAATGATAATGCTAAAGTTTAAGATATAATGTTAAAGGATTATAATATATAATGCTTAATTGTTTTGTTTTGATAAAATGATAATGTTGAAAGTTATTACAATGATAATATATAATGTTTACTTGTATTATTTTGATAGAATGTAGTTGTAGGTTGTTAGATTTATATGATATAAAGTATAATTGGATTGTTTTGGTTGAATGATAATATTATAGGTTAAGATATAAAGTTTAATTGAATTGTTTTAGTTGAATGATAATGTTATAGTTTAAGAAATAATGTTATAGAATTATAATGCATAATGCTTAATTGTTTTATTTTGATAGAATGATAATGTTGAAAGTTGTTATAATGTTAAGATATAATGTTTAATGTTAAAGATTGTTATAATGATAAGATACTATTTATGTGCGTGTATTTTTGTTTATTTCATGTTCATGTTTATGTACGTGTATGAAATAGTTATGAAAATTGATAAGAGCTGGATTAAAATAAAAAATTGGATGTCTCAGGTTTTCTTAGAAGGTCTTAAGAACTTTATGGAGCGTGTTAAGAACTTTGTCGACAATGATGGCAAAACAAAATCCCTGTGTAGAGATTGTGTGAATGCTTTTCGGCATGATTTAAAAATTATTAATGCTCACATACATTATCGTGGCTTTGTTCAACATTATACGAATTGGGTTTGTCATGGTGAGGTCTCTAGTACTTCTTATGCAGCAAAACAATTTGCTACAATAACACCTACTCCTCTAGCAAGTAATACATCAAATAATGAGATGTTTGATGTTATCGAAGATGTTATCGCAGAGAATGAAGAAAACATAGATGAGGATGGATATGGTTTAGACTCGGAATTTGATGAACTCTATAATAGGCTCAACACTGAGTTATATCCCGGTTGTTATTGGATGTCTTCTTTAAACTTTCTAGCCAAACTGATGCATATTACAGTAATTAACAAGTGGACAAATAGTTTGTTTGATCAACTTTTAGAGTTTTAAAGGTTACATTCCTAAAAGAAAATCACATTCCATCCTCACACTATGAGGCAAAGAAGAAGCTGAAAAAGATTGGTTTACGATATGAATCCATCCATGCTTGCATCAATGATTGTGCTTTGTTTTGAAAAGAGATTTTGGAGAGACGTTCTGAATTTGCCAAAGAGACTAGGAACGTCCGCTTAGGTCTGGCTGCAGATGGCTTTAATCCATTTAGTAACATGAGTCAAGCTTACAGTATGTGGCTAGTGGTGTTGACAACGTATAACACACCACCGTGGCTATGTATGAAAGAGTCTTCTTTCATGTTAACTTTGCTAATTCCCGGTCTTAAATCACCTGGAAAAGACGTTGATGTTTTTAAGGCCTCTGGTGGATGAGTTGAAGTAGTTGTGAAATGATGGAATACAAATAAGAGCCTCAACGGATACTGTATTCACGATGCGTGTGGCATTGTTACGGACCATTAATGATTATCCTTCTTGTAGCAGCTTGACTGGATGGAGTGGGAAATGTTATCTTGCATGTGCAACGTGTAACATGGACACACCCTCGTGCCGTGTAACTAATAAGATATCATTTACCGATCACAAAAGATTATTGCCTAGAAGTAATAAATGGAGAGAAAGCTTGTTGTTTAATGGTAAGAAAGAGTTAAGAAAGCATCCAAAAGCCTTAACTAATTCAAAAATATTAGAACAACTTAACAGTCTTCTCGATCGTGTTCCGGGTAAACATCCCAACTATGGTGGTGTGAAAAGAAAACGTGACGAGTCAGAGTTGAATTGGACAAAAAAGAGCATATTCTTTGAGCTAGATTATTGGTCATCTCTTGATTTAAAACATAATCTTGATGTTATGCATATTGAGAAAAATGTGTGTGAGAGCTTGTTAGGTATCTTGTTGATGAATGAAAAATCAAAAGACAGACACAAAGCAAGAGCAGACTTAAATACTTTGGGAATACGATCAGATTTATGGCTAAGTGTGAAAAACAACAAGGTCATACAACCACAAGCTTCTTACTCTTTCAAATCTAGTGATCGATCTAAATTTTTTCAGTTCATTGAAAGAGTGAGACTACCTGATGGCTTTGGATCAAACTTAAAAAATGAGGTAATTCTTAATAACTCAAATATCATTAGGTTAAAGTCTCATGATTATCACATTTTATGCAACGTTTGCTACCAATCGGGGTCCGTGCAGGTTTACCTAAAAATGTTTCAACAATGATTATTAACCTTTGCACATTATTTTGAAAGATTTGTGCACGATCACTAGATGTGGATGACATGTATAAAGCACAGAAAGAAGCAGTTAATATTTTATGGCAATATGGAACTAATATATCCTCCGACATTTTTTGATATTATGGTTCATCTAGTTCTACACTTACCTGAAGAAGCTATTCTTGGAGGGTCTGTATACATGAGATGGATGTATCCTTTTGAAAGATACATGGAAAAGCTGAAATCTTATGTTCGAAACAAAGCCAAGCCTGAAGGATCAATAGCAGAGGGTTATGTTGCAAATGAAGCATTGACATTCTGCTCTATGTATCCGGAGGGTATTCAACCCAAATTTAACCATCCTGGTAAGAATGAAGATCCTGGCATTCCACAGAGGAAGTTCTCTGTCTATTCATCAAAGTGTCGACCAATATCAAAGACGAAAATCATTTCCCTTAGTGAAAATTCTAAAAAAATCATTTCAATGGGTTGTGTTGAACATTGTGAAGAAGTTAAAGTCTACATACCATAAGTTTTTTTAGTTTAAATTATTCTTATTAGTTTCGCTTTAGCTAAAATGATAAACTTATATAAATATTATATTTCTCACACAGTGAATTTGAATTTGAATTTCCTGAAAGCGATGTAAAAAATTAAATTTTCTACATGGCTTAATTATAAGTTCAATACGTCTCCTGACAAAGAACTCAAGGCATTGGCACAAGGCCCGTGTGCACATATTCTTACACAGCTTGTGTTGTCAATGGTGTTAGATTTGTGGTACACATCTGTGATATCAGATGCATTACACAAAACAGCGGTGTTGTTATAGTAGGAGAAGATGGTACACGATTTTATGGTCAACTAGAAGACATCTACGAGTTGAAGTATATAAATGGTTACAACGTTGTACTATTTCTTTGTAAATAGTTCGTCATATCACGGAAGGGATCTCTATTTAAAAATAATCATGTTGTTGTTATCGATGTCACTAGTGAATGGTTTGGAGATCAGCCTTACATTTTAGCAACACAATCTCAACAAGTGTTTTATCTTGAAGATCCTTCTAAATCCACTGACAATTGGAGGGTTGTGGAAGATGTTCACCATCAAAAGATTTAGGATCATCCTAGTATTAGTGTTGCTAATGAGATAGATGTATTGTACGACAATCAATCATCTAATTATAACTTGGTAGTAGATAGCAATTTTGAAGTTTGTGAATCAAGTGCACAAGTTATTAACGATGAGAGAGATGCACATGATACTTGTGAATTAGTCATAGACTTAAGTTGGTTGCCTGTCGCTCCACTTGTTCATGATGAAGATTTTATTAATGATGATGAAGAAGATGAAAATGCATATCTATAGACGAGGAACATGAATATGCATTAGATATTGATGATAGTATGGATGAGAGCGATGATGATCATGTAGATGAAGATGAATATCTTTATAGTGATATCTTTATAGTGATAACTCAGATTGATTATATGTACTGAGAACATGTTATTCTATTTCTTATTAAAATGTCACATGATTTTATTGCAGGTTATGTCTTCAAGCGTAGCAGGATCACACGATGGTGACTGTGGGGTCGGGACCCCCACGGGCATGGATATACTCTTCCTTCCGGTTGCCAGTCATGTAACTTAATGTTTTAAATATATATCTTTTGATTGAATATATTTTAAATGTTACTAACTTTTTAATTTTTTATATCAATATAGCATCAGTTAAGAAAATACGTTCAAAAGGAAGGAATTTAAATTTATATGAGAAACAGGCTGCAAACAACAACCAACCACTGCCCGTGCAATTTGATCATACAGGAAAACAATATAAAGTTGTGGAAGAAAATAGTCAATTATTTGTTAGAGCATTATCCAATCACGTTTCCTCTGTTCCTTTTTCATTATCCCACTTGGGATAAAGTTCCTTATACGTTTAATATATCATTGTTTAATTTTCTAGAGGCGAGTATTTATGTTGTCTTTTATTTGTAATTTGATAATGATAACTTTCATATTTTTCTAACTATTCAGTTTTGCATGAATATTTTGATTTAGAAGCTCATCGTGGTTCAGACCACTGGCATGGAATGCAACTTGGAATCCATATGGATTGCTAGGGAGGATTTTGAGATAGAAGATATAATATGATAGAAACATTTCTTGAGTCAAGAATGTTATAATAATATTGAGCAGACTGTAAATAATCCACCTGAAGGTCAAAGTCAAGAGGAATGGGAGCAGGTGGTTGAGTTTTTCTCAAGTGAACACATAAACGTCTCTCTGAAAAAGGCGTAGAGAATAGAGCAAAACAACTCTATTCAAGTCTGCATGGTAGTCGATCATATCCTCAAAGGCGGCATCTTCAGGTAAGAAAACATATATTATTTAAATATGTATTATTAATTCTTTTTCAAATATTATGCAATATTGTTTTTAATATTTTTAGGAGCAACAAACCGGGACCCCAAGTCACATCGAAACGTGAAGGAGGTCGCATTATAGAGAAGGGTTAGGATGGGTCAACCAGAAGGCAGAAGAAGATTGGGTAAGCTTAATATGTTAAGTATGCTATTATCATGTGTTCATATGTTTTTAATATATTGTGTTTGGTGATCTTGACCCAATATGTTATATATGCTATACATATTTGAGAATTGTTGGTTTTGATAAGTTGTTAGTTTATATGTTAAAACTTGGGAATTTTATGTTATATGTGCTTATAATTAAACAATATGGTCTATATGGATAATTTGAGAATTGTTGGTTTTGATAAGTTGTTAGTTTATATGTTGAAACTTTGGAATGTTATGTTATATGTGCTTATGATTAAACAACATGGTTTTTTTCCAATGGTATAACAGTTATGTTGTTGAAATTTGATAAAAATCTTAATACTTTTTCATTTTGATTCTTTAAAATTGCAAGCAAAAATTGAAAATCAATACGCCCAAATGGAAATGGATGCGGGTGAGTCTCCCATTAATGAGATGAAATGTTTAGAGCTTGCATTAGGACAAAAATGTGGTCATACGAGAGGTATTGGACGAAAAATAAAAAATATCTCTCGTTATGAATCATCAAGCGGGTCATCATCACACCGTGATGAAGAAATAGAAACATTGCAGCCATAAATGCATGAAATGTAAGAAAGAATGAATGAATTTAAAAGAAGAAAGCATAATCCTAATAACGATGAATATGATGAAGACGACGATAATTAGGAAGTTAATTTATTTGGGTTGTAAAAACTTAAGATATGTTTACTTTGATACTTTCATTTTGTTTGTATTTAATTAACTAGAATTGTTTGATTTTCTTTTAGATATTCATAATATTTAGTTTTCATTTCTGTATATTTGATTTGTGTTCAAAACATTGAATATTAGGTAAAAAACCTAAAAAAAAATAAAATATTAAAAATAAAATTTTTAACCAGGGACCCTAGTCGTTGCCATATATTATTATAAAACATATGGTGACGACTCGTTGCCACTGAGTATATTTATTTTTTAATTTTAAATTAAAAAAATAATAATTAAAATAGTGTCGACAAGTATGTAGCGACGACTTGTCGTCACGATAGACAGCTATGACGACAGTGGCTATTGCGACGACGTGATTTTGACCTATTACGAGTACACAATGGCCTATCACGATGACATGTTGTCGCGATAACCTATGCCGACGACTTTTGTCATCTACGGTGACGACATTTGTCAACTGTAAAAGAACAGTCAATTGGACAAAAATTAAACTTTTTCAGAAACTTGAGGTACTCTTGCTCAATTGTAAAAGAACAATCATGAGAAAGTTCATGAAAACCGCATTCCTAACATCTCTAACTACAATGACTTGCAAAGAGTAATCTCCACATCATCTAATGATCCATTGTTTGTGTTTCATTTTGTTAAGGAAAACAGTAGCTCCGTCAAAAGGCCATGGCAGATCGCACTTGTATTTCAGTAATACTTGGTTGTAGGTCTCCTACACAATCAGATTTCTGTCCGATCATGACATTCAATTAGCTAACATGATTATCGTAACACAAATTAAAAATAATAATAGCAATTCAAGCTACAGACTTATGAATTCAAAAACCATGAACTCGTCGATTGGGGAAACCGTAGAGTGTCGGCTAGGGTTTATGACCAAGTACATCAAAATCAAACCTCAAGGAGTGATGCAGGGTTTCAGATGTCAAATGTGAAGTGGATGATCCTAATCGAACCTGTTTATAAAGCACATCGAACCTCTCTAGCGTTTCGAATGTCAAATGTTGAAGGGGGCGAACAACGAACAAGTTGATGAAGCCATAGATGGCGAACTACAAAACCGCATAAGTGGAGAAGATGAGAAGGTGTGGTGGCATCGCGGAAAGAAAAGAAGAGGCATGGTGGCAAGGTGGGGAAGACGGAGGGGGAGCCGGTGCAACGTGGCAAGGTGGGGACGACGGAATTCTCGTCTCTATCTGTGTCATCTATTTTTTTTAAACGACAAATGTACGACCCTGCTTCAGATGATAAGTGTTATCTTAATCGGGCCCACCTATCTGTTTCCCAATCGTGACAGCACCCTAACCCCCTCAAGATGAAACTCATTGTTGAGAAAACCCCCTAGCTCAACTCTGATCATTTTGCTCAGAGTGAGACTTGAACCGATGACATCTTCTTATTTATATGTCATGAGTACCTCGCCTTAACCAGTTAGGCTAAGGATCATTGGTATCTGTTTCATCTATCTGTTGGACATGCGTGTTAAAGGAAGGCAAAGAGATGCATGCCCAAAGGACATCTAAAAAACCAACAAACACAAACAAAATTACAAAAATAACCCTAGATACTTTTCATTTCTTTCCTTTATAAATATATAGAAGAATAATAATAAAATTAATAATAATAATAATAATAATAATAATAATAATAATAATAATAATACCCAAGTACAAATGTGATTTATTAACCGATAAATGATAACAATAACAATTATAATATATGTATCGTTCTAAAGTGTTTATTTATGTCTACATTTTGATATAAACTCGATTCGAAACGGAGTTTTTGAGTGAAGTACGAACGTACAACTGTCACACAGTTGCTTAAAGTTTCATTTTTGTAGTTTTTTCTTATAACATCTAAAATAAAATTACTTTTATAAAATTCTGAATTTGTTGTTTTGACGTTCTTTTTGAGCGTTAAGTGGTGAATTTTTTGGTGGGTGAATGATAATATATAAGTATTCGAAACAAAGTCTTACAGGTTCGAAGACACCTGCCGTACAAAGCTTTAATTAGTGTACAATAAAATACTCAATTACATCATTATTATCTGATATGTAAAAAATATACATGTATAAATTTATTGATATTGATTTAATATCATCATTAATAATATTAATTAATATATTAATATATCAGTAATATAATATTATTAAGATCAACACTAAACGTGATAGAATTATTTTTATTTAAATAAATGGATTGACTTCTTTTTGGAGGTTTGTGTCTGTATATATAATGCCCGCTGTGATCAAGACCAACATCATCATCATCATCTTCTTCTTTACTCTGAAGCTCCTTGATCTTCGGTATGCAACTTCCTTTTACACTTAAGGGTAGAATTTATTGTGTTTGGGCGTTCTTGACCTTTTTAACTTGGTTGCAGTACGTTGTGGGATCGATACAAACTCAATGTTTACAGGAGAATCCTCTCAAGCCTTTCATGAAGAAACGCAACCTGCTGAAACTAATAATAATAATACGCTGTTGTTAGATGAGGAAATCATATCTAATGGGTTTGTATATATAAATAGTAATGTCTTTCCCTTTTTCCAATTTAGATCTTCTTAAACCAATTTTATTAATCTAGTTCGTTCATTTGTTCTTTGTAATATTTAACAGAAAAGTTCCTCTTCATGTGTTTCAATCAAGGTACAATGAATGACCAGAAGCTTTGGTTTGGTGTGTTATTATAAATTATATATAATATTATACATCATCCTTACACCTTTTTTGTTTTGAATTACTTTTAGGTCACTTGGCAGCAAACGGCATTCAATTATTGCATATGATGCATGTGAACAGCTTTGCAGAGAAAAACAGTGCAAGGAGGCCTCTGAGTTTCTTCAAAACCACTGCGCTTTATTAAAAACTACTCTGTGGTGAGTTCTCGTGTGTTTTTTTTTTTTTTTTTATATATATATTTTTGTGTATGTTTTGATCTGATTTACTATTTCTTTTCTTTCACTTGATCTTTGTTACAGTGAGCAAGACTTGTCAGTGAGATACAAGGATATTGTTAGGATAATGAAGGTTCAAGGTATCGACGGACTATTCCTAAGTTATAAACTCGAGTTACAATTCATTTTCTTTCACTTGATCTTTGTACAACTTGTGATTTCCTGTAATAATCTTGATTTTGTTTGTTATATGGGTGCAGTTGTTAAAATGAGAAGGGCATCGGAGCCACCAAAAGTTAAACGGCCAACTGTTTCCGCTCTTAAAACTGCTGTTTCAAGCTTATGTACCAGCACTTCATCCGCCAGCAAAGGTTTGCTAGCTTCTAGATGTCTTTTCTCTTTAACAAGAAACATATTGGTACGTTATCTAGTGCTCGATCAGATGTATCAGCTGTTCACAATTCTAGTTATATTATAAGCAACAAAAAAAAGACTTCTTTATTCACCTTTCAACCTTTTTTATTCTAAGTTTTGAATACAAATAACATTTACTAATTAGTTTATAACAATTTCTTACTAAATAAAAACAAAAGATAAAGGTAAATTAATCAAAAATACTTACTTTCATTGATAGTAAAAACATTACATTATTCTTTTTTTTTAAGAACACCACTAAAAACCATGTCTTTTGGCAATTCAATTCGTTCCTTCAACGTACAGTCATATCACCCTGGTTTAATAACTCCTCATGTTACATGTCAACGTACAGGAGCATATTCATGTCTCCTAAGCCTAAAAAGTTGGGATGAAGAGGATAAAGTTCGGGTGCACGTTGGTTGCAGTGAAACTCATATATTGTATGTAACATGTATACTTTTAGTTATGGACGGACCGTTGTTCGATTATATTGTGATTTATTGCTTAAATTCAAATACTAATAAGTGAGATCACAGCATGCCAGATAGTCTTGAAGATGATTTGATTGTACAAGTACAGGATCCAAATCGGAACCATTATGGCCATGTCAAAGTGCAAGTGGCTGCTATTTCTCAAGATCCAGTTAAGTCTTTCGATTAATATTTATTTAAAACGAATCAGTTTTAAACAAAACACAACCCAAAACAAACCAAACCGATAATTTGATTCAAAATTACTGCCTCTAATAATAGCTAACTATAGCGGTTTTAGTCATGATCTTTAAAGTCATATGACCAAGATTAGAATCTAGTGAAAGTAATTATAATTAGTGTAACATATATTTGCATCAGGAAAAGAAACTACGTTGGTGGTCTATATATCAGGAACCGGAGCATGTGGCTGTTGGACAACTTCAACTTCATATTAGTTATACAAGTGTCGATGATATCACGAAGGTTAGTCATGTTAAGTTTTTTGAATCTTGTTGCTTTTGACCAAGAAATTGCAATGTTTTACAGTGTCGTTTCGTTTTTAAAACCATGGCATATGATATTGTTTTGGATGGTGTCTTGAAAGCTCAAAATTTCCAACAAAGAAATTTATCATTGTGCGACAAATGGAAATGGTTACTTTGTGAGTTTGCATCATATTATGAGGTTTCTGATGCTTACACCAAATTAAGGTTAGATATGTAAATTTATTATTGTTTTTTTAGTGGTAGTAAAATGGGCATTTTGGATAATGGGTCAAAACTGTTTGCGTTTACACACAAAACTTATGTGTTTTTGACCATAAGAACGAACTTCTAACAAATGATATAGCAAAAGGGGCAGGATGGGTTTTAGGGTTAGAATACTTTTGAGTTAAAAAATATTTAATGAATAATTTGTTTGGCAGTTATGATTAGAAAAGTAAGATATTTTTTCAGTGATAATAATATACATTGTTTTTATACCTTCTCGTGGCCGGATATTTTAATGTCATAATAATATAACTATATTTTGTACATTCTAAACAAAAACTTAAAGATTAAATACAATTCATTTAGCTTATGAATAGAAATGACCAGCTATATTAAATGAATTACAAAGCAATGTAAATATGGTGCAATGTTATCAAGAAAAGATACCATTTATTCATTAATTCAATAATTTAGATAACTTTTAGGCCTTGAAAATACAATAATCAATAAGGGGTCAAGTAGACAACAATAATCAATAAGGGGTCAAGTAGACAACCAAAAGAGCATGGCAGGCAAAAGTTCATAAAAGAATGACAACTAATCGAAAACCCAATAAATTATTTTGCACAAGAAATTCAGTTATTTTTCAAATAATATAACTTTTAATCATGTTTGACACACTAAATATTGAACAATTCTAACCAACATACTTGTCAGCTCAATCTAATCCATGTTATCCTGCAAGGCTGAAACCAAATTGAGGCCATGGTTTGTTTACTAAACAATTTCATGGCATTTAAACAAATGTAATAACATAAGAGAGTTTGGCTTCACCAACATGATATAATAATAAAAACGGGGCTATTAAAGCCTAACAACATGTCTGATATGAACATAAGCAAACATAAATATACAAATGCATATATAGTGCATGTAAATCACACGAGTCTTGTAAGATAGAGAAGTAAACAAAGAATATATGTGTTATCATCTATCAACAAATGCTACCTCCACATTTTATATAAGACTCAACCATATCATTTTGTAAAATCATAATGAAGAAACATGGTCTCAAAGGTTATGTTTTAATTAAGTAGATATATCGCATTTTCTTAATTAAAAATCATCATACAATTTTATTTTTTAATAAAGCATTTGGTAATAACCCATCCTATTTCATAATCAGTACTACTAATAAAGCATGCATTAAAATATAGTCTCATGAAAATTAACCTATTGTCCTAGACAACTGAGTTGTGTTCTCTTTTGCTACTAATCGAGTACATGATCACCATTTTTCCTTGAAAGAGGACTTAATAACCAAGATGTATAAAGAGTTTCGTTTGCTAATAGCAGAATCCAATTTCTCTAATAAGCCGTCATGTGAAAGCTTTCATACTGTGATAATAAGTGCTTGAATTTCAACATCTCATCCACAAGACCTCAACCTTAATGATCTTTTACCTGGAATAATCATGACACATATTTTTTCTACTAAATTGTTCATCATTTATACATTATCATTTTACACAAACATATTTCTTCTTAATGAATAAGTGCACTTTATAATATAGAAGACATACTTCCATAAGAAGAATATAAGATTGTATGAATAAGTAATAACTAAGATTCTATACTATAAACTATTATTCATAGTCTAAAATTTATTAATTTCAAATTTCCTTCCTAAACATCAAAATCAATCTAACTACATGTAACATATACTAATCCATTAGTTTAGTTAATATCAACATAGCAAACTCACTAATCCGCTTAATTATCTTTAACCCATTAAGGTAACATTGCGTGAACGACTTCATAATTTACTATTTATGGTGTTAGATAGTGTAGAAATTTTTGTGATACTCCTGACACCATACCAATGGATTATGATTCTCACCTTCAAGTATCCCACTATTTCGAACTTTATCTTTTAAACACTTTCATAAGTTAGTCATAATGATATAACATATCAAAGGCCAGTTGAAATTAATATTCAGTTTACTTGAAATTTACTCACTTATTTTAGATTACAAAGCAGAGTCTCAATAATCTATAGAAGAAAGTACTTTAAATTTAAGATAAGATTAACTTAGTGGAGACGAAGTGTTCAGGTAGAATTAAAGTACCTCTAGTGTAAGGATTTATGGTTTGTAACAAACGCCCAATTTCTTGTAGAATTAATAGTTCATTAGCATATGGGTATTTAAGGAGTAATGATGTTACAAGAAACCTTCGACATCAGTGTCTATATGTAGCAAAGAGGAAAAGGAATGCAAATGTGGGAATACTAATGCTTGTTGGTGCTTTCTTCTTTTTGGTTTGTTGTATAAGTAGAGATGTACCTTCCGCTCTGAGTTGAAATTAAAGATGACAAGCTTATGCCTCTGATAGAAGCCGGAATCGATAAGCTTTGATTTCTAAAGAAACGATTACAAACAGGCCTGATTCGAGATGGCCAATATCTCTAAAAGAAAAACACACTTTAAAATAAGATCTTTGAATAATAATAAACAAAGTACAAAAACTCTAGTTTCTAGTGCAGGCAGCCACAACTGTTCCCTCTAATTAAACAATTCCCGCTAACGTTAAGTGGGTCCAAATATGGCTGGATTCCTACTGGATCTTCCGATTCATGAGTTGGGTTGACCCAAATAGATAGATACATCATACATATATCAGCCTTTGATGAAGTTGGCCCCTTTTGGCTTTCGAAAATCTTCTTAATAGCTCATGATTCTAGGGAAAATAAGTGATCCACTGTAGAAAAATAGTTTGAAACTATTTTAGAACTGATTATTTAGGGCCTAAAATATTTTTTGGAATTTTTTAAAAAATGGGGTTTTTAAAGTGATGATGTTGACAGTAAAGGTTTTTTTTGTTGGGATTTGACATTAGGGGTACCCGCCCCTGTCATGGGTTGGTTCTCTATCTCGGTCAACGTGGGTCACAGGGAATGCATGTGAATGCGCAAATGTCAAGTCAAACTCAGAACTCGCCCCTGTCATGAGCGAGTTCTCAAAAAGCAAAATTTAATTTCAGTGGTGTCTTGATGTGTAAAATCAAAATCCACCACAAAATTCCAACCTCTCTTTTCGTTTATATAAACGACCAACATTTTTATTTTTTATATATTTATTCCCACGACTTTTCTTTCAACTCAAAACTTATAAAAATTTCATGCTTTCATTCCAAAAAAAAATTTAGTTGGAGAATTACACCAGGTCCACTGAATAACGAATTGTTATTTTTAAATGGTTAGCATAGAGCTGATTATTATTTTTAAATAAATTGGGATTACATTTATTCGTAAAATTCATTTATCATTTTCTAAATCATGAAATAATTATCAGCTCTATGCTGACCATTTAAAAATAACAATTCGTTATTCAGTGGACCTTATGTAATTCTCCAACTTTTTTTTTTTTTTTTGGAATGAAAGCATGAAATTTTTATAAGTTTTGAGTTGAAAGAAAAATCTTGAGAATAAATGTATAAAAAATAAAAATGTTGATCGTTTATATAAAAGAAAAGAGAGGTTGGAATTTTGTGGTGGTATGGGTGAGTTCACATTTTGATTTGACACATCAAGACACCATCGAAATTAAATTTTGTTTTTTGAGAACTCGCCCATGGCAGGGGCGAGTTCTGAGTTTGACTTGACATCTGCGCATTCACATGCATTCCCCGTGACCCACGTTGACCGACACAAAGAACCCGCCCATGGCAGAGGCGGGTACCCCTAATGTCAAATCTCAACAAGAAAAACCCTTATTGTCAACATCATCACTTTAAAAACCCCATTTTTTTAAAAAAAAGTTCAATTTTTAGCATCTATCATCTAAGTTATTATGCAATGAATAAAATTATTATAAGAAAGAGTTCAATAAAGTACTTACTACAATATGACAAGGAACACCATGGTAACATTGATCTTGTTCATTACCAACAAAGCAACATTGCTGTAATAGATTGCTGATAGACCTAGACGTAACAAAAATTCTTATAGAATAAGTGATTTGTTAATCTATTACATTATACACTACTATACTAACTTATGCATAAAATGTTGAAAAAAGGAGAGAACTTCAAATAAAATCGAATCTGATCTTTCTAAATGTTGCCTTATTAGTCATGAACTCGTTATTGTCAAGTAGTTGAGTCTAAAACAACTTTGTGAAACCAAAAGACCAAAACATCATTGTCTATAATACTTCATCAAGAACATGTATAGTGGTGTCAAGTCTGGAGTAATCCAGATAAAGTTTCTGCAAGTTAGTTCACACATTTGTTGGTAAACATTTTTACTTTGTTAGGGTGATCAATATATGAAATCTTTTTTGTTTGAACTGTTTTTTAATTACTTACTCTTGATCAATGAAATAAACCTCATTGGTCACTGAAATAAACGTCACTGTTTGATAATGTTTTTATGATAACTTCAACATATGTTATATCAAGCAAAGTATTTTACCACTTAGAGACCATGGGATGTGTGATTTTCAGAATGACTAAACACAAAGGTTACAACAGTTAATTTATGCACACACAAAGTTGTTAACATCAAATTCCACATGTAACTTAAAATATATCAAAAATAGGTCGTTAGTTGTCTTAAATTTATGCTGATACTATCGAATTTTGCTAAATGCCATAACTAAGGGTAGAATATATATTCATGCAAAAGTGAAAAATAACAGTCTACTAAAGTAGTAATCAAAATTTGAAACTTTAAAGATGAAATTGGTTACTCTAGGATTGAATTGCATTTGCTAGACTTCATGAGGAGCAATGGTGCGATGATGGTACGATGGACCGAGAGAGATAAGACCCTAAAGCACCATTGATCTTCAAGAGCTTTCACCTCTACAGACGATTTATCAAAACAAAAGTTGATGTTTGTCTATATATATATGGTTCTTAGGTTGAAGGTGGAAGTTATTAGCGGATATGAGGAGGGAAAAAGGGAATATGGCATCAGCAAAGAAGAAACTGGCATTAGCGTCAATAGTATCAACAACTGCTAGAATATAAATAACTGAACGTTGGTCGACAATATAGGAGGAGGGGAGTAACGGCCAAGATCTTTCGAAATGATGTAACAGTTTAGCCGGAACCGTAGATATATATAATGATTATATTTTCAATGATAATCTAAATGATTAAATAATGTGATGAGGGAGCTTTATAATATGCTTAAGATTATTTTTGACCTGTTTTATTATTATTATTTTACTTGTTTCACCCAGTAGAAGAATAAATGTTTTCAGGTATCTCACACATGTAATTGATGTTGCCACCCCAACATCTGATTGTATCTCATTGGTGTATGACTTGTTGTTACCCGTTGTAGAGGGACGTAACAAAAGCACTCTTAGTCGTGTAGAGGTTGGTTTACACTACTTGTTTTCAAAATAACATGATTAGTTTTTTAACTAACTATTGATGATATGACCAGAATAGAATATTGGGAGAGATTGAGGAGCAAATGGATCATATTCTTGCCCTTGTTTTTGAGAACTACAAGTCATTGGATGAGCAATCACCATCTGGCTTGATGGACATTTCGACGCCTGCTCCTAAGGTGCCTGCACCTGTTTTGGAGCATGCTGCTAAACTTTATGCACTCATACATGATACAACTTCTCCTGAAGCACAACATAAACTACATAAGTACTTCCAGGTTCACATACTATATATAATATAGAATACATTAAATAATATAACTACTACTATTAGTCATAACTACGTACAAATAAATTGTTATGATTATTAGGTTGCCATTGCCAAAAGATCTAGATTTCATTTGGCTGAAACTGATGAGTATGTTAGTGGGATGGATCCTTTTACAGTTGCTACAGCTTGTGAGAAAATGAAAGCGTTTTGCCTAAACATAAGAAATGATATGCTTGCAGACATTGAGATCCACAACTGTAGTATTCCTCCCAGGTGTGCTATACATACCTCTATAGCTTGTGTAAGAGAAAAATAACATCATTATTTATAATCTTTTATACTTTTATTGCAGTTTTATAAACCTACCAAATCTGTCATCAGCAATATACAGTGCAGACCTCTTGAGAAGATCTGGAGCCTTTGTTGCTGCTTGCCCTCCAACCTTCCATTCCTCTCTTGTTACCGATGTTGTGATTGAAACTGCAGATGTCGTAAAGGATCTTGCCAGGTGGAATATGGAGTAGTTTTGACCAACTTCTATTATTGATGGTTTGAGCTTTAACTCTTGATGTTTTAGACTAGTATTTATGTTCTCACTATTTGATTAGGTTCCTAGCTAGAATTGTTGTATGATGTCTAAAAGTCAAGTATTTTAACAACGATTGAATACAAACAATGCCATGATCCATAAAAACACCAGAGACGACCTTGAAATGATCAATGTAATGTAAGTAGATGTGTTTTAACAACTGGCCGGGTTGTAGCTTGCATAAGCTGTGAGGATTAACCTGAGCTCAATCGCCTTTACAAACGAGAGCACGCGTCAGTAGTTTGAACATTTTCACAAGCTAATTTCTTGTGTTGGGTTACAAATAATAGTTGGTTATGAATAACATAACAGCTTTAGTATATACTCATCTAGTAAATTCCTCATTTTGAGTGCTTCAAAATAATTATCTTGATTCGTGTCGATAGTTTGAACATTCACGAGCTATGTGTCATGCTAATTATGTTCCTATAGGCTACAATTACCGTCTAAAAAGGAAACGCTTATGTGTTTACGGATAAAGAGATTCAAGTTCGCGTATTATTAGTTTTCATCACCAAGATATATTATGATCCGTTAAGGTTATTCTCGATGCTAGAACAAAGTATGAATTGCTTTCTCGAGAAACATTATGGCTTGGGATGCGAATGATGTTGAAGGTTATTATTTTTGTGCTATAAGTCGTTAGTTTTGTGGTGTTATATGCCAAAATTTGAAATTAGGGAAAAAATGATCACGGAGTGATCTAATGGAGCAATATACGGAATAAATGTTTTTCTTGCAATGACTGTGATGTTTTTGATCTCTAAGCTACTGTTTCATATCTACCTACTTTAATAAAAAGGTATCTTGAGATGACACGTGCCAGCACCACAATCATTCTCATCAAAATTTTCCCGCCCCTTTCTCATACTAAATAATTACCTTAATTACTAATAATATTCTTTAACACATTTTTAGATTTAATAACCTAAGAAAGAAATCTATTTATTAATGTTATATTCTAAATAAGTAATTTTTTATAAAATAATAAATTTTTCTAAAGCATAAAACTTTTTTAAAAATACGAAATTTTTTAAAATTGGTATTTTTAAAAAGTCATTTTTTTAAAAACAAAAAATAATCAAATTTGAGAGTTATAATCGGAAAATTTTTTAAAAATAACATTTTTATACGGTTTGTTTTAGAACAAGATGTTTATTTTTTTAAAAAAAGTTTAAAAACAAAATTTTAAAAAGTTGATATTACTGTTCTACCTACTCTAATAAAAATGTATTTTGTGATGACACGTGACAGCACCACAATCATTCTCACCAAAATTTTCCCGCCTCTCTATGTTATCAAATAATTACCTTAATTACTAATAATATTCTTTAACACATTTTTAGATTTAATAAATTAAGAAATGAATCTATTTATTAATGTTATTTTTAAATAAATAGTTTTTTTTATAAAATAATAATTTTTTCTAAAGCATAAAACTTTTTTATTAATATGAAATTTTTTAAAATTGGTATTTTTAAAAAGTCATTTTTTTAAAAACAAAAAATAATCAAATTTGAGAGTTATAATAGGAATTTTTTTTTTTAAATGACTTTTTTATACGGTATGTTTTAGAACAAAATGTTTATTTTTTTGAAAAAAGTTTAAAAATAAAATTTTAAAAAGTTGATATTATTGTTTTATTATATATTAAAATATCATTTTATAATTAATAAATTTTATTATATTAATATTTTATTTATTCAACCCATTTAATACACGGGTTTACTAAAGCTAGTGTATGAATATAAGCTAGAATGGAATGAGTCATTATGTTGAAATAAAAACAAACATTTTTATTAGCCACATAATGATGGAATGAGTCATAAGAAATGTTTCTTTCTTTTTAACGATTTTTATTCATGGGGTTAGGTGTTTTTTTCAATTCCTTTAAATAATGAAATAATTTCTTTATTAATACACAAACCATGTATCAAACAATGACTCGACACTTGTTCCTACTCATGATCTGACCCACCATCGCCATCACTCCCGCCACCACCCACCACCACCACCAACCACCACCGCCACCACCTCCTGCTTCTACCACCACCACCAACACTGCCACCAACAACGTTGCCGCCATCACTGCCGCCACCGCCGCCGCCACCAACCACTACTACCACAAACAACCACCGCCGCCGCCACCACCAACCACTACTACCACAAACAACCACCACCACCACCAACGACCACCATCAACACCATCACCCACCAACCACCACCACACCCACCAGCACCAACCACCACCACCGTCAGGAATCATTTCATTCTTTTATCTTTTCATGTCTACTTAACAACGCATAGTAATGATTGATTCAATTCCATAAATAACAAACATGAAATGAACGATAATGACCCATTTCATTCCATTACCCATTTCATCACCTTATTCATTTCATTCTCTCGTACGTTCCAACACCCCATACCAAACAAATCCTAAGATTTTAGTCATATCATTTTTGTGGTATTCGTGAAAGCCTATTACATAATAACGTCACATTTTCTTTCTGCTACATGATTTTTGCCATTAACATTTCCATTTTTCTTTTATTTTAATTACAATCTCGTATAAATTACACATGAAGGTTCCCGTTTGATTAAACAATTGTTAAATTAAGTATGAGTATAAACTACAATATACTTGTTTGATTGAACAATTGATATTCAAGTATAAGTCTAAACTACAATGTACTTGAAAAGAATTGAAACCTTAATCTCAATTGCTACGTACATGAACATATCTCATCCAAATGATTATACAACCCGAATCTCATACCAATGATGAGGAATAGATCGAGTACCAAATTATAAGTCCATTAGGTATATCAAGAGAACCGGTGTCCATATAAGCCTGATTGCAAATCTATGTTGTGACCCATGAACTCAAACCATTAATAAGTCATGGCTTGAAGGTCTAAAATATCTTTAGTGGTTCGGCTCATGGATTTTATTTGCAATATCTAAAACAAATTTTCATGGCAATAACCATGATTAAAAACAATGTTGTAAAAATCAAGATTAATCATTGGGGACTAATCGATGATTAATTGGTGATCGGATGGTAACTTTTGCGATTTCCCCTAATCGGCTATAAAATCGATAGGTGTTGAAAATTGGCAAAAATCAGAAAAAATTGGTTAAAATTGGCCAAATTGGAAAAATTATTATAAAATCATAAGAATCTATATATAGATATATTATAAGTTTAGAAAACTAAATATAAACTTTCAATTCGATTAAGCCCTATTAGTCCAGATTAATCTCTAGGTGACGGAGTAGCTAGCATCTGGTAATTTTTACAACCATGTTCAGAAAAAAGAATATTTGTTTCTATCTGACACATCTTCACGGAGTCCACGACCCACAAAACTTTTGCTCTTAAACCACCTTGCACCCATGTAAACATTATCTGGTTTGTGTTTTAAAGAAATGGTAGTATGTGGAAAAACAATAACGAAAAGATAGATGACTAAAATCCTAGAGATGAATAACACCAAAATAAACTTAAGAAAAGTGTTATTATCTATTGTACTTCTTTCTAAGAGCCGATATAAATTATAAAACAATAACTACCAACTATTATGTATTATTATATATTTTCTTTTTCAAACACTGATTTACATGGCAAAACAAACGGGTTGGGCCAAACTTATAACGTTGCCTTGATGATTGTTCATCTTCATCCTCACTAAGAGTTAAATCATTATCATCTTCAAATGATATGTATAACGTATGTAAACAGTTTGCGAAAGAAGGTACGAGTCATACCTAAACAACAATAAACCAACATGAAAACATCACAAAAACAGCAAAACAACAAGAAACCAACATTAAAACAACATAAAACTAGCAACAAAACAATAACGACACATCAACAAAATAACAGTCTCCAAACAACAATAAACTAGCATGAAAACAACAACAAAACAAACCTGAAACAAAAAGAACAACAACATGAAACTAGTAGCAAAACATTGGTGTGTTTGCTCATCTGTATGATGTTCTTATGGTACTATGTTGATATCCATGGCTATATGATGGAATATGTAACAAATAGATTTGCATACGCCTTAGATTAGCACACTCTCCTCAAACACGAAGAAGAAGAGAGAGAAAAAGAAATTAACTTTCTTTAATGTTTGGTTAATCATAGAGGTAACACTGGTATAGGTGTGTGCCTATGTAACTCTACATAATGATATGGACAATTGCTTATATTTGATTTTTCTTTAACATTTTACAACTTTTTAGCGTAAAGCATTTTTGTTAGTTTTTTAAATAATTTAGTATTTTATTTGTTTTTTAATATTATGTAATTTCTTTATCTATTTATTGTTCATTTGATCAGAATTTACACTTTTTCTTTGATTTTGAAAAATTACTACCTTTCTAAGTTATTTTATATATATAACAATTGCAAGTAAGCTATCTAAATATTTAAATCTAATTGATCCACTTGCTTTCATCTTAGTGCTCTATGTAGGTGAGCATGATGTTTTTTTTCTTATAGTTTAAACGTATTTGGGGAGAGGTTACCCCACTACCAATTTGTTTATTTTATCCTTTTTTTTCTTTGAATAACTCGAACCCAACTTAAAAGATGTTTGATTTGCTTTTGTACAAGTTAAAATGTCTGATCCACTGATCTGGTCAGACATTTTGTTCGATCAGCATGTTTGATTCTCGTTATTTCACGTCTGATTCAGTCCAACACCACAGACCCATGAATATTTTCCCCTTACCCGGTCAGTTTTGGAACAACCTCTTACTCGATCATCACATTCTGACCGAGTAAGGGATTTCAAACAGCCCCTTAATGTTTTTGTTGGGTTAAACTGATGTTACTCAAACCTAAATTAAAATTTTAATCAATTAGAATACATATTTTTCGTACTCTTTACTGGATTAGTGGGTCATAAAAATTATTAATTAAGTTATAATTGCAAAAAATATTGTATGGATACGAAATTTGTAGGTTTTTTTGTTAATAAATTCTTCAATTATTTTATAATTTTAATTTTAGTCAAAGATTTTATATATTCCATTTATGTATTTGAATTACTATATATGACCGTTTATAAAACTTTATAAGAAAACATCCTTGAGTCCCAAATGTTCCACTTCAACATGGTTTTTTATAGACGTTTTAATTTTCAAATTCAAGTCATCCTAATTTAGACGCTTAATTTTACTCACTTAACCATGTCAGAGTCACCATTGGAACACACGAACTTGCAATGTTTTAAACTTTTTCTCCCGCGGTTTGGCGCGCCGCCACGCACGTCACCATGTTGCTAGTTATATATATTTAGATGTATTTCCATCAAAGTATTTATTAATAAAAGTTTTTTCTGAACGTGATATTTTGTTCAAAGAAAAAAACACAAGGTGGTACCTAGCAAGTAACTTGACCCAATCGAAAATTCCTAAACAAAATAAAATTATAATTACACCACTTCGAACATTTTAAATCATAATTTTCCACACTATTAATAATCTAGTCACCTTGATTTATTAGTAAAAGTTTGCAGGTACAAAATACTAGTTGTTAGTTGTACTTGTTATTGTATTACATAATATTAATTTAGCAATGGGAATGAATACGTTGGTTTGTGATGTTTATATTTTGACCACCGGATTGTGTTGTTTTTTGCAATTTGGTCCTTATGTCTTTTTATTTAATGACCGCCTCTTTATCTTCATTGTATATTTGTTCTAGAGATGTGTGTGGTTTGGGCTTCCGGTGATACTGCCGTTGCTCTTGTTTGTTACCACCGGTCCGTGGTCTATTTTCTATTGCTTTTGATGCAGATGGCGGTGGCCTTGGCGATGGGAGGCGGTGATGGTACGTGGTGCCCCTGTTGGATGTTAGGGGTTTTGGGTTCCGGTGGTGCCGCCGCCGCCCTCATATGTTACCGCCGGTGCATAACCCTTCTTTTTATTTATCGGATTTGGTGGACATGGCGGTGGCCTTGGTGTTACGAGGCGGTGATTGTGGTGCTCCGGCTGTCCTGCAGGTTGACACGATAGCCACGCTTTTCGGTTCTCGATTGGGGTAGGTGGGCACGGTGGTGTGTTCGGTTGTTCTTTCCACCTGAATCGCTGCCGCCTAAACCGCCACGACGGCTGCTGCACCGTCACGGCCACTACCTGCACCGTCACGGCCACTACCTGCACCTCAATCACCTGCTCCGCGATCGCCATATCCGCAAGCGTCGGCCTGTCGGCCGGCCGTCATCTGTGTATTGCGTTTGGTGTCGGTGGTGGGTCCGGTGCCTGCATGTATGGCCACCGTTGGTCCAGGATTGAATCTGTTGTATTTTTTGGGTTTCTCTTTTTTCTCTTTTTGGGGTTTATGCTAAACATGTTGCCCAAAGAGACGGTGAACACGGCAGCAGTCATTTCCGGTGGATTGCCTTGGCGGCAAGGCTATTATGTTCTGTTTATGGCTTGGCCTCTGATGATGGTGAGTCAAGTCTCATTTAAGATGCAAACCCTAGCTATTTTGCATTGTATGAAGGTGATGATTGTAAATCGTTAATTTTTTTCAGTTTTACTGGTGGATCTGGTTAACCTATGGATCTATTGGGGTTTGTATTCTTTCTATTGTTTTATCAATGGTTAAGGCAATGGGTAGCTTCAAGTTTTTGAGATTTTGATGTGGTTCTATGGTTGCTACTGCGCTTGAATGTTTGTATTAAGTCAATGACGATGTGCTGCTGCTCATCTGAGACATACGGTTGGGTCGAGTCGATGATGTTGGCCGCATGGTCCTCTGAGACATACATGAGATGTTGTGGTTTGTTATTGCTCATATGAGCCATGTTTCTGAGGTTATGTCTTCATGAGACACTGCTGGTTATGTTGGGTTTCTTTTGTTCAATTAATTAATATTATATAGTATAATCGTATGTTGATGTACATTATATCACGACTGTGATGATTGAAAAAAGTATTCGTTGTTTGGCGTGGCATCATTTTTCGGTTGCAGCCACCGCGGATGACCAACTCTTAGCCAACTTACACTGTTAAAAAAAACGTTGACAAGTCGCGCAACGCGCGTCGTGGAATATACCTAGTTACTTTAATTTGGTAAAATAGATCAATCGGTAAAACAACTAATTACTTTACCATGTAGAATAAAACTTTCTATTATGGACCCTTCAATAAAAATTTTCTAGTTTCGTCATTGAGTTGAAAACGTATAATATTTATATAATTAAATTTGTTAATTAATGTTAGTTTTAATTTGTAACTAGTGTTATCCCCCGGCACGTTGCGCCGGGGTTCAACATTCTTGTAAAATAGTTACCGGGTTAAGTGTTGTCTTTAGCAAGGATAAGACATAGAAGTCTTCGGCAGCTTAACATACATCAAAACAATTGCTCCATGGTTTGAGCTACCAGGGCATGATAGAGCTTTTGTTTTACTCTATTGTGAAGCTTGATAACAAAGTATATAAAGTATCTTGGATTATGACTAACATTTCTTTTGGTAAAAATCAAGAATATCTACCTATTGCACCGTCACAGCGGCCGCTGCATGGCATTAAAACAGCATAATCTGTCTCGTACTTATGTGGCCAGTTCTTTCTAAAGCATCTAGTTTTGAGAAAGAATCCCTGCATCACATCCAACACCAATATAAGCATGTTTAATACAATTGTATTTTTCGCAAATAGTAAAATCAACAAACAACATATAAAACTTCAACTGGCTCGTTGGCATAAAAGTAGTATCATTATAATTCTTCTGATTTCATGCACTTAATATTCAACCACATGTTGAAAGACACGAATGCAATTAGCTTAACAGAGGGTTCATAAAATCAATACTTGAAGAGAAGCTAAACTATCTTTTGTACCTTCTTTTTAAGTAATAATACACCTCCGGTCTGAAAGGCCTGCATACTTTTAGTCGGCTATGAACTCCTGTATTTGTATTTAATTAACCATATTGAGTTTTCGCAACATTTCAAACTCCTCAAGAAACATCTAAAACCCAAATAACCGAACAAAACGAAAAAGACACATGGCGGTCCTGATATTGAATATATAGCAAACCATGTCCGACGTCACATATACATTATTAACATAATAAAATCAAGTTAGAGGCTAATAATATTTGTTAAGTGATATAAGCTCCTGATAAGATGTTTGTTGTTGTTTTAGAATCTATAAGCTTTATTGGGTGTTAACTATTAAAATCTAAGAGATATTGTTCAAAAATCAAGAACATTTTTATGTGCAGTAAACATGAAAAATAATGGAGGCAGGGAGAAATGCTAGAACGAAATTGATAACAATATGATGAGAGGAAATGTTTAGGTTAATTGTTAAACTATAACATACTTAGTTGTGCGCTATGGAGTAGTAGATTCTAAATTATATTTCTTTATATAATAAGTGCAACAACAAATGATTTAGAGAGAGCCCAAACAACTATAGTGCTATTTTACAGAACTACTGAGGATATAAGTCGCAAAATAATTTGTGCATAAATGAACAACTGATGTACAAAAGGGACTTGTGCAACAAAAGAGTATGATTAATATAGTCTTGCAACTGATGTAATAAACCGTTAGTACCTGCACTTGATGTAAACCATTCAAAGAGCTCCCTCAAATAACAGATGGGTCAAAAACTGATGTATAAGACTAATGACATCAACTACTGAAGTGAACTACTCACCATACAAACAATTGTCTGCTCGAATAATTACTAATATTCTTTGACCCATCTTTTGATAAAAAAAGATTGTTGCTGATATCAAGGAACTGGTGATCGGTTCTTTGTAGCATAACTGATGAATATTATATGGAACACACACAACACAACAACTTGCATATGTGCTTTCAATTTTCAACGGATGAAACTAAAAGAAACTTTAAGATTATAAAATTTGTTTTCCATTCATAGATTTACAGAGATCAACAAATGGAAGGTGCTTCTTACGCTTCGTACCTCTTTTGAACCTCTCACCAAAGCAACACTCATATTATATATAGTAATTAATTTACGTATATGGGTAAACTTTGCCTTCACTTTAACCTTTTCATTTCTGCTTTTAAAATTTGAACCATGGACAATGATTTAGTTGCACATGAATTGCCCTAAAAAGGTTCTTAAACGCCCATTTCTTGAAGAAATTAGACAACAATTTCATCTAAATTACAAAAAGAACATTTCAAATATTTGAAGCAAAGGAGCCTTGAATCCAAAATTAAAATCAACCAGCACACCATAGAACATCACAAAGCAAAGGAACTTACTATGTTTTTAACCGGATAACACCTAAAAATCAACAAAGCAAACACAGACAACCTAGACCTCTAAACGGAGAAAAGAGATGGAGGAACAACAACGTAAATGAAGGAGAAGCAAGTTAAAAACCATACTTTTGAGTGAGCCGCTAAAGCTTGATCGATCATCAATCCTCCATTCGGCAAAAGAAAAGAACAGAACCTTATCAATCTGCAAAGGCCCAACCCAATGTCAAAACCCTTGAAACCAAAATTGCCAACACGAACACCAAACTAAACGCACACCCTATAACCAAATCCACCCACCAAAGTGGAAGCGAGTGAAGGCGGAAGATCGCGCAGAGGAGGCCAGCTCTTCCGTCATGGCCGAGATGGTATCACATGGAGAGAAAATAGGGGATAAAGCAGCGGTGGAAAGAAAAGTGCAGAGAAATATCAAAGAGGAAACAAAAGGTTCAACACATTGTAAAATTCCAAAACTGTCCTCAATTACTGTTCATTTGCTGTGAATTAATTATAAAGTAATTTTAAGAATATGAAAACCAAATGTATTACTGCGCTCCTATTTATAAAATTTGAGTTACTTATAGTTTGCATTTATTCATTTAACTTGGTATTAGGGTGGTGGGGGCTGTCCATGCCACATTAACAACACTACATCATACATCCACCAATCATATACATAATGTCACGTCACACTATACCATATTACATCACATCACATCACATCAAATTGGTGGGAACACTCACACCACATTAAACCAGACCAATTTTTATTTTTTTTAAATTGATTCATCAAAATTAAAAACTACATTATAATATAAAAACTTGTTTAAAATTACAAAAAATACAAGAAAAAAATAATAATAATAGTAAAACAAATTATTCTTCGTAATTTGAAATCATGATATCCACAATCTCCCCAACGTGTTCCATGAGATTGAATCTAAGTATAAAATATGTGTTCTCATCACGCAACTCCAAAATTGTATTTTCTTTCTCAACTGTATTGGGGGAGTGGTGTGGCACGGCAATTGAGCGTAGCACGGCAATGGGGATTCACAGCGTGGGGACCGACGGCAGTGTTGCAGCGCGGCGGCGATCCCTCGCGTGCGCCCCAGCGCGAGCGCTACCACCACCCTTATCTTTTATCGTGCAACATGACTCAACCGACCCGAATCGAACCGAAAAAGTTATAATATTTAGCCATAATCAATACGACCTTAAAATTTTCCAACCTCTGTAAAAAGATTTCTGCGACTACCACGGTTCTAAAATAGCTCCAAACAAATTAAATGATTTATTTTTGAAGTTATCCTTTTTAATTAGAGTAGTCCAAACTACTTAACCATAATTACAGCCTCTTAAAATCACTTGTGAGCACAGATCCATCTAAAAATGATAACAACTCAACACTAAATTATTTCCGTACAACATGAACTTACACAAATAATCCCAAAAACACAGGCACACGCAGCACCCAAGCATCTTATTACAAATTTACTATTATCTTATTTTTCTAAACACATATACATAACCAGGGTCTGTCTATACATGCAGCAAACTAAACTAATCAAGCTTCTTATTCATCGTTATTAATTAACCGTACAGCTGCATTGATTCAAGCTGAACAAGTGACACAAGTGCACCCATCCGCACACTTGCAGTAGGCCTTTCCGGTGCCCTCTGACGGTGTCGATTTCGAGCAGCCGCACGGGTTGCACCCGCAATGCTCGCCGCACGAGCACCGCTTGTGCTCCTCACCACCACCGCTGCTCGCTGTGCCTCCACTCTTGCACCTGCAACCACACACATATTCATGATTTATTTACTCTTAATCTCCCATCACACACACACACACATAATAGTACTGGTTTTTTTTTTTTTTTTTTTTTTTTTTTTGGAATTAGTGTTGTTTCGGAGAAAAACAAAATACTATTTTTTTACTTTTTTTTCAGTTAAATAATATTTTTTTATATCTTTATTATTATATTTCTCTCAAATATTAAAAAATTTATAGGGTTATATCGAGTTTCTTCAAATATGAGGAATCACGGTACAATTCATAAAAATTTTCACCCCATTCACTCACAACCACTCATGATCATCCCCTAATATATAATATAAGACACACACTTATATCAAAATATAATATAAAACACACACTTACATCAAAATGAAAAAACTTCTCTTAGTTTACATCATTTGTATAACAACACTAATTTTAAAAAATTAAAAAGAAGACAAATTGGAATCCAAAGTTTCAAACTATCACCTATTGGCTATTTGTCTTTAATAATCAATACTATTAGTTTGATTGTTAATAATACTGCACTTGATTTTTAACTCGATTTTACTCATAACAACAATCGTGAATGAAATAAGAAAATATACAACAAAATAAAATAAAAAACTAGTAAAAATCAAGTATAAATCAATGAAGATTATACTACTAGTATGTTATTGTCAAAAAAAATTAAAGTTAAGATTAAGAGTTATTATATGCTAATAGGTCATAGTTCGTATTATTAAAATCCAACAGGACGTATAAACGTATAGAGAAAGAGGGTGGTCACCGGCAGGAGACGCCGCCGGGACACGGCGAAGGGCAGCCGCACCGGTCGTCGCATATAACACCGCTTCCTCTCATGTCCGCCATCGTCTTTCTTCTGGTTTTTCTTTCTAATCTCCATCTCTATTCATTCATTCATTAATATATGGAGAGAGAGTGCTACGTGGCGGTTTGTGGTGATAGACACGTGGACGTTTGAATGTGTCGTGGCGTTGGAATAGATACACTGGTCATTTTGATTCTTCATGTGCTGTTTGTTTTTTTTTTTTTTTTTTTTTTTTAACGGCAATTTTATTACATCAAACTAGCAAGAAACTAGCATGATACATACACCAGATATAAAAATTTAAAGAAGACACTACACATTAAGAAGAAACTAGCGTTAAGACTTAAGATGGTTTATATATTATAATTTATAGCATTCATTGCCTTCATTATTCAAATTCTTGACGAACCGTGTATATCCGACCAACTCTTTATCACATCTCATCCATCCACTTTAGCCAATCATATATTATGGTTTCATATGGCATATATTGTATTTAATTATTCGTAATCAGTTTTATCATGTTCATATAATTTGCTTCATTGCCTCTTGTTTAAACTATGACTAATATTCAAAACAAGGTAAGAATTCTTGAGGGAACTAAAATTCATATATTCTTCGTGGGTAAACTTTTCCAACTCCGCAGATCCTTTTAAATATTCCAATTCATTTGGTGTTGAAAGTAGGAAATAGGATGAAGACAATATGATATAGGCATGAAGATGTAATATTTAATCTACATATCTTTATACTAGGTTAGATACCCGTGTAATACACGGGTTAAAAATATAAAAACTATATAATTCATAAATGTATAAATATTTCGTATGATTAAGTTATGTATTATATAAAACAATAAAAAATAAAAAGTCATATTTTTAAGTTATATATATTCGGATACTTCTTTGGATAATATAACATACAATTGACCCGTGTAAAATAAAAAACCAATTGTTTTAAATTGACGCTAACCCAAAATATATAATGTATCAATAAATGTTTTTATTTAACTTTTTTTAATTAAATTTTATTTGACTAAAAAAATACGTATAATTTAAAATAACATATGATTACATAATTTATTTGATAATATAAAAAAGTTAAATTAAACACAAAATCTATTATTGATTTAGTTTCTTAAAATAAAAAACTTGACTAAAATAATATATTAATTTAGGCGGGAAATTATTTCTGAGGAGTAACAGGAGAGTACCATGTGGCATCCTAGTTACTCCTTTATTATATAAGTTTTAGTAAACTCGTGTATTACACGGTTTGATCAAATAAAATATTAAATATAATAAAATTTTATTAAGTATAAAATGATATTCTACGATAAAATTTGATTGAAATTACGTATGAGTAAGAACAATATGTAATAAAATAATTATATCAACTTTTTAAACTTTTGTTATAAAACCTTTTTTTTCAAAAAAAAGATAAATATTTTGTTTCAAAACAATCCGTATTAAAAAATATAATTTTAGAAAAAATTATTATAATTTTTAATTTTAATTATTTTTTGTTTATAAAAAATTTACTTTTTAAAAGCACTAATTTTAAAAAAGTTTGATGATTTATAAAAAATTTTATATTATAAAAATTATTTTTTAGAAATAACATAAATAAGATGATCTTTTTCTAAATTTATTAAAAAACTATTTTTATTCTAAAAAAAGTTAAATAATATAATTGGTAACTAAGTTAATTATTTAATCGAAGAGAGAAGTGGTAAAATTTTAGTGAGGATGAATGTGGTGATTTCATATGTCACCCCAAGATACTATTTTATCAGAGTAGAAAGATTTCTATAGTTTTTGTTGATGAATTATTTGAAGAAAGAAAAAATATCGGGTATGATTTAATTTTCAAAAAAAGATGTGCTTTAATTTAGGGTTAAATTTTTAAAATTTTCCTAAATATCTCTTGTATCAGAAGTTGACTTTTAGTCAAATGAAACTATACTAACACTAAGAACAGATACATATTTAGGCGGGAATTGAAAAAAAATAGAGACTTAAAATAATGACACATAGCACTAAAGTTATTATTTTATTAATAAATATAGATTCTTTTTAGAGCAAACTCTATTTTTTGTTCTTTTAACTATAATAAATTAGATTTGAAACTAGATAGCGTTTAAAGAATTTTTAGTGTTTACCATTAAATTATTAACCAAAATAATATTTACATATGTTTATATATTTAAAGGTCTTGGGTTAAAATTACACAAAAGCAAAGAAATTTACTACTCTAGAAAAACTTATATGTTTATATGCCAGCAGTTTCTAGGAATTCACCATCATCACCAGCACCGCCACCCCACCATCACCGCCAACTACCGTCACCGCCAACTACCGTCACCGCCAACCACCACCACCAATTACGACCAGCTAACCCCAACACCACAACCACCACCACCGTCACCACCGCCACCACCCACCACCACCACCATCGCCCACCACTATCGCCGGCAACCACCGCCACCGACAACCACTGCTACCATCGGCAACCACCACTGGCCACCACTACCATTGTTCGTCACTACCATAACCATTTTTGTATTTCATTCCTTTATGTTTTTCTATCTAACAAACAAGATAAAGTAATTATTTATTTTATTTTCAAATAGTAGAGATCAAGATAATAAAATATAATAATTCATTTCATTCATTTATTCATTTCATTCTATCACCTCATACCGAATAAACTCTTATTTATTTTTATTATATTGTATTTTTTTATATTTAGTTGCTAAAATATTTTTTCTTGTACTACAATCATCAAAATACGTTTTTCTTTTCCATTTGATCACATAAAACAAATACATCTTTCCACGTGCAATTAAATGGACAAACAAAAACTCAAAATATATATATCATATAACTTCAAAACATTTGTTTAACAATAAAAATAAAATGAGTAAATTACTATTTTCATACCTGAGGTTTGACGAAAATCACGGATTTAGTTCAATAGTTCATTTATTACACTGACGGTCCAATAGTTTTAATGTTTGTTTCAATTTCACTCAAATTGTTAACATCGTTAGTGTTTGTTCTGTTAAATGATGTAAAAAAACACTTTTACCCCTGAATTTAATAAAAACCCATCCCCATCCAACCCATTTCCCTCCTCTCTCTTTCTTTCTATCTTCTCTCTTCTCTCTGTCTCACACACAAACAAGATGTGTGCACCCTTAGACCACCGTCACCTCCGGTGACCACATCCACCACCATCGTGCACCGTCACCACCTATAACCCACCGACCACCGCCAAATCCGACACCCCTAGACCACCGTCAACTCCGCTGATCACAACCACAACCATCGCTCACCACCACTATCTAAAACCGCCGGCCACCACCAAATCCGGCCACTAACCATCTAGAACCGCCGGTGCTGGGGCGGATCTGGTGGTGGTGTTGCCAAATTAGAGTGGTGGAGGGGGGATCTGCCGATCTGGTGGTAGAGAGAGAAAGAAGGGGTGGAGGCCGGAGTGGGGGCACGAGGTGGCGATCTGCAGGGCCGGTCCTGAGAGTCCTCGAAAAACTTTGGGCCCTAGACGAGTAGAAGAAAATAGGCCCCTATAATATAACGTCAATAACACGTATGTAAAAAAAACGATGATACAACAATAATTGTTTTACTAATATACAAAAGCATTGTAGCAAAATAATCAATTTACATACTTAAGTGAATCGTGAGACATTTCTAAAGTTTTTTAAATGAATTTAGATTGAATAAATGGTAGTGTACTAAAATAATTAAAATGTTAATGGAACCTAAGTTTCAATAGATCAACATAATAAAATTACTATTGGGTTTTTAATAGCCTATAGTTGCTTTAAAAATATATATATATACATAGATATATAATATAAAAAAATTAAAAAAATTTCGAGCCCCTAAGGAGATTGGGCCCTAGGCGGTTGCCCACTTTGCCCCTCCTTAGGGCCGCCCATGGTGATCGGAGTTGCCTGGAGGTGGAGGTGGCGATGAAGGTCGGAGGTAGCCCAGGGGTTGAGGTGGCGGGCGATGGTTCTTGATTTCTAGATGAGAGAGAGAGAGAAAGAGAGATGGGTTGGGGGTGGGGGTCTTGAACCATGGTGATGGTGATCTTGTTGGGTATGATAATTGTGGTGGTGGTGGTGGTGGTAGGTGGTGGTGGACTTGTTAGGAATGATAATGGTGGTGGTGGTGGTGGTGGTGGTGGTGGTGGTGGATGAGATATGGTTTAGGTTTAGATGATGAAGATGACAAGATGATGAAGATGATAGTATTTGATTAAAGATTTTTTTTATTATTTTATATTTAATCATAAGGGTAATATTGTAAATTTACACCAATTTAACGGAAATATTATAACGGTGTTAGTGACTTGGGTGAAATTAAAACAAAACTTGAAACTATTGGACCGTCAGTGTAATAAATAAACTATTGGACTGAACTCGTGATTTTCGTCAAACCCCAGGGACGAAAATAATAATTTACTCAAAATAAAATCCTTTGGTTTAAATGCGTCAAACTTTGCATCTAGTCGGACCATGATAACTATTCTCTACGTGGGATCATTGATTTCTGAGACAATTTGACTTCAACATATGAATGCATGTTAGGTTATATATTTACATTCATTCAAGTATACAGTACAAAAACTCAGAAAAGAAAACAATAAATTATGCATGTGACATTCATTATAAATAATTCTTTTAAAGTAGTTTTTGTAAACTTTAAGACACAAGATATTATTATGCCACAAAATATCTCACAAAAAAAATGACACTGTGTGTAGTGTGAGTTTACAGACAGTACAATTCTGAAAAAGAAACAAAGTGTGGTCACTCACATTGATTAAAGCTGTCTCCAACCCATTTCCCTCCAAAAACTCACCACACTCACTCTATAATTCTATATATACATCTCTCATCACCTTCATCCCCTAGCTCACAGCCTCACTCAAAATGTCCATTCTACCTCTCACCTGCATCATCTTCCTCATCTCAATTTCCGCCATTGCAGCAGCTTCTGCACCCACTGCACAAATCCTAAACACAAATCAACAACACCCACATGATAAAGATGATAAAGATTACACCTTTATCAACCCAAAGATTGAACCAAACACTTTAACAACATCAAAGAAGTTCGAAGGCTCATCGGAGTTCGTCAATCTCCGGTACCACATGGGCCCTGTGCTTTCATCTCCGATCAACATCTACATCATCTGGTACGGCAAATGGGCACCCACCCAAACGCAAATAATCAAAGACTTTCTTCTATCAATCTCCGCCACCGCCCGCCGTGGCTCGCCACCGCGCCCCTCCGTCGCTGACTGGTGGCGGACGGTGGCGCTGTACACCGACCAAACAAACGCCAACATTTCCCGATCAGTCATCGTCGCCGGAGAATACTCCGACGAGAAATACACCCACGGGAAACACCTCACCCGATTATCGATTCAAGAAGTGATCGCGTCGTCAGTTGTGTCAGCTCCGTTTCCAGTGGACCACAGGAATGGAATATTCCTTGTTCTGACATCTGGCGACGTGGTTGTCGAGGACTTTTGTCGTGCTGTCTGTGGGTTCCACTACTTTACCTTCGCGTCCAAGGTGGGATACACATTACCCTACGCGTGGGTTGGGAACTCCGGGCACCAGTGCCCGGAGGTCTGTGCGTATCCTTTCGCTGTTCCCGCGTACATGCGCGGCGGGGGGCCAGAGGAGCTGGCCCCCCCCAAACGGTGACGATGGAGTTGACGGGATGGTGAGTGTGATAGGGCATGAGTTGGCGGAGTTGTCGTCGAATCCGCTGGTGAACGCGTGGTACGCTGGAGAAGACCCTACGGCTCCGACGGAGATTGGGGATTTGTGTGAGGGGTTATACGGGTCGGGTGGGGGAGGGGGGTATATTGGGGAGGTGATGAGGGACGGGTCGGGTCGGGCGTATAATATGAGGGGGAGGAGGGGGAGGAGGTTTTTGGTGCAGTGGATTTGGAGCCCCGTTTTGAAGGCGTGTGCGGGGCCGAATGCTAAAGATTGATTGTACTATGTGCATGAAAAGTGGTACGTGTGGAATGAAAGCCTAAGATCGAGGGGAAATAATGGGTTGAATGTTGATGAAATGATGAGAGTTGGATGGGGTTTTTTCTTTTTTGATTTGATTGGTAGGTTTATTTTATTTATTAGATTCAAGTTTATATTTTTTTATATATAAAGAAGTCGTTTTGAAGTATAATCGTTTGTTGTGGTTTTAAGTTTCAATACTTTTTTCTTCTAGTGCTGTTATTGATGATTAATCATGTTTTTAGAGTTAAAAGATGTTTAAAGTTATTACTATTGTCTATTGGTAGTTATTAACTTCATAGGAAAATATCTTTCAACATTGGTGGACTTAATGGCAAGAAAGGTACATAACTTTTTTCACAAAAGTGCTCAAATGGTTTTCCTTTAATATTTATGTACGGACTTATTTTTTATATGTATATTGTCGTGTTTTTTATATTATAGAGAATTTTTGTTTGTGTTTGTAGGTGAATGATAGATAACATGTTATTTTTAATCTTTATATTTGATAAAACACCGTTTATCTATATAATTTTTTAATATTTTTTGAAAATGGTTATGAGTAGAACAAAAAGAAAATACAATGCTAAAGGTATAAAAAAACTATTATTTAATTAAAAAACAAAAAGAAAAAATAATAATTTTTAACGTAATTATAAAAATGAAGATGAAAAGTGGGATGCGCTATAAGTAATACTATTTAATTATCAAGTTTCTTTCTAAGAACGCCTTCAACTTATTAGTATAATAACAATTCCGTTGTATGTGTTTCAATACATAACAAATAATTGGTGGATGTAACATTTGTGTCATTATTTAATTTTTTTTTAATAGAGTAGAGCTCCTTTAAAGTTTCAATTTTCTTGTTTTTTTCAACTTACAACTTTTAAAATTATTAAATTATAAATTTGTAATTCTTACGTGCTTATATTTATCAACGTTTGTTTTTATATTTATTAACTTTTTGACGTAAATTATTCCCGAAATCAAGTTCTCGTTGGAAATTTTATTTGAAACCATGTGTGCCATAATGAGAAAGTTTTAATACTAGCTTTGTACAATTGTTATCCTATTTTGTTGATGATTTATTTTCATAATTACATTCATCAAGGTCTTCATCTATCAATTAGGGCTACTTATAATATAGTTAAGACGCATTGAACTGATTGCCTGAATCGGGACTTAACTAGCTTCTTTGTACAGGTCCTTCAAATCTGCTTCAAATTCACAAATTTCACTATCAAACTTTCACAAATTAATATGCATATTCTATGGTATAATTTTATACAATCAACCATCATATATTCTTGAGAACACCTAATTACTTGAGCTCAACCCATGATTTTAACCCCACAACCTAGTTTATGTTGTCGATCTAATTCGGAAGACTAAACTATCAAAAGCAGCTAAACTAAAACCAAAGGGTGTAAAACCAGTCTGGTCTTTGATTTTTCTTTTGTGTTTTTGCATATAGACATACTTGAACAAAAAACGCACATGATAATATGATATTAGTTATAGTCTTTAAAAGGATATAATATGTGAGTTTGATCATTGAAGCATCAAAGTGACATTTTAGTTTAGACACTTTATGTCAACTGTCTCCAACCTACTACTCTTTGTTGACATCTTCTCATAGATGGCTCCATTTGCTCAAAACAAACCTTCCAAATCAAAGCCCTGCCTCCAAGTATAAATAGATTAATTTGAATTGATCATAAATTTATTTTCTTTTTTTACTGAGATTTGTATTTCTAATGATTTACATCAGACTATGTGTTATACTCTCATGTGAGGGAATTGGCGAGAGTGATGTGGTAGGGATGTGCGGCACTGAACACTGCCCCACCAAGTCGTGAGAAGGGTGTAGCCCTTACGATGTGAATTGGTTACGGGTGTTACCCCTTGTACATTACTAGCCTCGGTTGAAACCACCAAAAGCTTGTCACGTCTTTCATGATTGGGCTTCATCCACAATTGGCGTATGAAGTATTATTTATCGTCTAAGAGTTTGTTAAAGCGGAGTTATTAGTTTATCTAATTTAAGCTATAAAAAAATATCATGAAATCATTACAATTAATATACCAAACGCATCGTTCCAAAACTAGTTGTGATTAGTTACTTCTTTAATGGCCAAATGTTTTTTTATCTCTTGTTAAAAGGTAATGTTTCTAGAATCGGATTAGAACCACTCATAAACCTTGTACGATTAGACTCTTGAACCGCCTCGCTTTGGACCTTTGATTAGCAGTTGAATCGTTAGTTAGATCAGATTTTAAAGTTATATATAACACTAGGTTATATCCCTGTGTATTACACGGGTTGAATAACAAAAAATACTAAATATTTATCGATGATAAGTAGGAATTGTAAAACGTTATTTTAATATAACATATGATTAAATTTACGTATGGTTAAGTATTTTGATTTTTTATTATTTTTAAAACTTTAGTTTTAAAAAATTGCTTTGAAATTTTTTTATAATTTTATCAGTATTTTGTTGTTTAAAAACTACGGGTTTGTTTTAAATAAATGTTCTTTTATAAAACTTTTATTTTATAAAAAGATTGAATTTAAATATTTCATAATTTAAAAAAGCTTTATTTTTTTAGAAAATCATAGTTTTAGAAAATTTTATTTTTGTAAAAATATATTTTTTAATCAAAATAATTAGTTTTTATTTAATGAAAAAATATTTTAAAAATTATTAATCCAAAGACTTGAATTTATAATAGAGAGAGAAAGAGAAATATTTAAAAATTAGTTACTTGACTTTTAAAAAATAAAATAAATAGTTTAGCCGGGAAAATAATTGGGGGAAGAATTGTGGGAATGCCAAATGTCTCAAATTGTAAAGGATTATTAGTATAGATTTCTTTCACAATCTCGTGTCACTTTAGGTTTTAATTTATAAACTATTTATGACTCTCTAAAACCGGCCCAACGCTTGGAATTATTATGTATTTTTTTGAACAGTTTCACATTTGGTTATTCAAAGAGATGATTTTAATCTTAGAGGTCAACTTTCTTTAATAAAAAGAACATTTGAATAAAAGTGTTGCGTGAATGGTGTAAAAGCTTTAAACCTAATAAGTTAAGCAAGAATCTTGAATTCTTGATGTGTGGTTTTGTCGGGTTATGCATTGAAACAAGTAAGATGTGCATCATGAGTTGTACCAAAGGTAATCTTAGATTTTTTTCATTGATGTCGGGGGTTGTTTTCATCATTATGAGTAACCGGCTTTATAGTGAGGGGCACAGGATATGTACAAACCGATAATGCATAGGAGAAAAAAGAGCCACATTAAAACGACTTTAGGTGAAAACAGCTAATATTGTGGGCCCAAAATCAATTCAAAACAAAGAATCACGGGTTTGTTTGGGGCCAAACCACACCAACCCATATTAAAACAAAAGTAAGTAAATGAATTTCAAAAATATTAAAAGATATTCTTATAACTTCATTATAAACTTAAAACATTAAATGAAAATTCAAAGAAAGAACTAAAAGGAGATCGTTATGTTTTTTTGGTTTAGTGGGATATTATCGTTGTGTATGCTCACTTGTTAGTGACGAATTCGCTACGCTATCACAAAGAAAACTAGCTTTGATTAGGACCCTAGAGACCATCTTAACATAGAATGGATATTGTTTTAGACATCCTCGACTTTTGATCGAGAAATGTTTGTCATCACGAAAATGTTGAGAAACAAAGGTTGTATAATCTAAGCAAACGCTTTAATATACAAACGGACCATATCAAAGGCTACGATCCAATGACCTAATATTTTTAAGTTGTTTTCAGGAAGAACTCTTTAGTCCTCAAGGATTTAGTATCTCCACGAGTAGTGCATGCCACTCGTAAAAGGATGTACATACCAAACTCATGGGTTTCTCCATGCTTTTAGGCAAAATATACTTACAATACCGTCTTTCATCCCGCTATAAAGATGACTCTATTTGAGGTTGTTTCGGGTCAGGCACCACCTTTGGTACAAGCTACATAGTCTCTCTAGTGATGTGTACATGGGATCGACGGGTTCGTTATATTATTGTCAAAACCTATTGATCCGACTCCATTACAACTTATAATTGGTCTAAACTAGAACTAAGCCCCCGTGTTGCGGCGTGGGCGTAAAACCGTGCGAAATAGCACCAATGTCACGCGATTGTTAGCGACCACCAACACTGAAGTTTCGGTGTGTAAATGCGGAGAAACTAAGAAACATAAAACATAGAAAAGTTTAACTAAGTCGATCTAGAACCCGAGTGTTGCGATGAACTTGTCAAACGGGTAAAAATAGACATAGAAACATTGAACCATACATGCACGTTACGCCGTGTTAAGTCACAAAATTTAGAATGAAAAGTAAAGTGAAACGTAAAAATGTTGAACCACACATGCTTTACGTCGTGTTAACTTACAAAACTTAGAACGAAACATAAGACAGAAATTTACAAAAGATGAAAAGTATAAGGGATTAAAGTTGACATCGTGTTAACTTACAAAACTTAGAACGAAACGTAAAACAGAAATTTACAAAAGATGAAAAGTATAAGGGATTAAAGCTGAAAGTAAAATAATTGTAAGGTTAAATCGCAAAAGATGAAAAGTTTCTGGTTAAAAGTAAAAACTCAAATTTTTTGAGGTTACATTGCAAAGATGAAAATTTTTGAGTTAAAAGTAAAAAAATATATTTTTTTTATAAAACACTCTAAGCATTATAACATCTTATGCATTGAAAAATTAAACATTAGTATATTATAAATTATACGATTAACCCAAGGTATCTAACATTGTATATATGTTCAATTATAAGTTGCAGACTGGGTCCTCAAGTTGCAACTGCACACATGGTCCATATTATCTCACCACAAGTCAAACAAATTGGTTCTGGAAGTCTTATGGCCCATTGCAGTTTGTAGTTAGCATGGGCGGAGCTACATACTTGTTGAGAATGTTTGTCTCACACCTATACTGGCCCTCACACCACTAGTGGCGGAGACGGGGTTTTATTTCGCTGGGTCGTAATTTTTCAGCCTATGTTTATATAAAGGTACTTTTACTGGGTTGGGTTGGGTCAAGTGACCAAAGAGTTCGGTTCACAAACTGGATTTCATGATCTTGTGATGTAATGGATCAGTCCGGTTGTGCTGATCGAACCCGTTGCTTAACCTTTATAATTTATATACCTTTTCTTTTTTTAAATATGTTGTTATGTATACATAATAGAATAATGAACCATATTTATTTGTTTATCAAAGACTAGCGTTTAGAAAAAAAAATTAATAACATTAGTTAGAACGTCAAACTCTCAAACTAACCTGTTAGCCAACCAGGCCAATAAAACCGGCTTGTATGGCTGACCTACCCAACCCTTATGGATTGATTTGTCATTTCCCGAAACTGTAGTCAATGGCTTGATCTAGAATTTATCAAAACTAAGCAAATCAGAATGTAAACACCTCTATTTTTTCCACTTAGTAAACTCTCAACGTCTCTCGTATCCCAAGACCTTTCTTTATAGTTGCACCATCGTCGCCTAGAGAAACCATCAAGTATAAATGCTAACTCGATGCGAAGGTTAAGGGTTAACCACACTACCATGGTTTACCTACAAGGCTTGGCACGTGAGTTGAGGACAAAGATAGACAAGGTTTCTTTTGTTGTTATGATGGTGTACATAAAACTGAAATTACAATATAGTCCGACCCGTTTGTTGGATTAGATAAGCTATTTTAATTGTAATCATTAACATCCGAACCTAAAAAGGAAAAAAGAAGAATGCACATGCTTAGTGAAGTTGCATTTATACATATGGTTATCAACTTCAACCATGGCTACAACGCCTTCAACCATTGATCTTTCTTTTCCTTTTTTTCTCTTTCTTTTATCTTTTGTTCTCTTCTTCCTTTTCTTTTCTCTCTATTTTCTTCCAATTTGAAAGGATTGATTCTAGCTTTTAAGTGATAGAATGTGTAAAATTGGAGAATAACTTTGTTATTTTCGATTGATCTCCTTGAGAAAATACAAAGGCAGTATATATAATGATCCATCCCTAACCACTATCCTCAAAATATGGAAAATACAATCAATTATAAATCAATGCTAATCTATTCCGCTAATATTCCCCCTCAGTGTGAACGTGTGTAGTTGGAGACGTTCAAACTGGACCTGAATGACTCAAACAAATAATGGGGAAGGCCTTTCGTGAAAATATCAACATATTGAATGGAATAAGGAACATGAAGAACTTTGATATGCCCAATTTGAACTTTCTCACGAACAAAGTGAATATCCATCTCTACGTGTTTGGTGCTTTGATGTTGCACTGGATTGCCGAATAAATAAATAGCTGAAATGTTGTCACAATAAATCACCGTGGCCTTGCGTATCGATACTTGTAGCTCAAATAAAAGGTTTTGAATTTAAGTAGCTTCGGCCACAACATTGGCTACCCCCTTGTATTCGGCTTTTGCACTTGAACGGGATATAATCTGTTGCTGTTTAGATGACCAAGAGACAAGGTTGTCACCTTAAAAAATGCAGTAGCTCGATGTAAATCTTCGCGTGTCTGGACATCCTCCCCGATCGGCATCGGAGTATGCTGTTAATGAATGGTTGGGAGATGCAGAAAGCCGAAGACCAAGATCAAAAGTACCTTGAACGTATCGTAAGACCTGTTTCGGAAACGCAAGTGAGGTTCATGAGGCGCGTGCATGAAAAGACAAATCTGCTGAACCGCGTAGGTAATGTCGGGTCTTATGATGGTAACGTATTGCAGCGCGCCTGCTAGACTGTGGTATGTCGTGCCATCTGGTAAAAGTTCCCCCTTAGTTGCACTGAGTTTGGAATTAGTGTCAACCGGGGTGTGACAGGGTTAGCATGTGGTCATGTTGGCTAGGTGTAAAATGTCCCTAGCATATTGAGATTGATCTAGAAATAACTAGTTGTGATCTCTAGTGACTTTGATGCCAAGAAAGTGATGAAGCGATCCCATGTCAGTCATAGCAAATTCTATAGACAGAAGGGTGATGATGGTTGCTAGA